>JAHLJT010002406.1:114490012-114985012 GCA_031308135.1 Acheta domesticus | reverse complement strand
CCAATAGCTAGCCGAGAGTAAACGAAACAAGTAATAACGTAATACGGGAAAGTCTGTCCCATTCTGTAGCACCACTAGTTTTTCTTACGAAGTATTCGTAAGACGAGAAAGTGAAAATGCAATGTGGTTTGGTAATGTCACTAGTTGAATTTTAATTTCAATGAGAAAGCAAAAAAATATAACTATGCTGGAATATTTTTTGCCATGTCCCAAATAATTTGCCGAGTTTTACCCATAATGCACTTGGTTGTCGTTGTGGTATGTCGGCACGTTGGCTCTGTGGAACTGTTAGGGGTCACGGAACGGTAAAAGAATTTGCTGGTAGAAAACCCTTTTGCTGGTTTATGTATTAGTGTAATAGCATTTAGGACCATCTAGAAACTCAAACCATTAGTTGTAGTGTAACCAGACGTGTAGGTCGGTTATGGGAAATTTGTGGGAACCTCTTTTCTTGAAATTTTGAAAAATAAACACAAAGTCGTTACCACAGAACAACATTTAATTGGATACGCTTTGAAAGTAAAACAAAAATTACAGAATGACAATAACATTGACCATAAAATAGAAAACAAACAAAAACCATTTGACAATATAAAAAAACATGAAGAGCATAATCAATTGCAAAATTATGAATTTTAAAGTTGGCACAAATTAGAATCCTAGCAACATCTTCTGTGACAAAAATCAATTGAAATTTAACAAATTGAATAAAAAAGATCTCTGGGGAGATGAGTGCATATTAAGTTACATCAAAGGGAAGAGCACAGGCATTTCGGACGACAGAATGTCGTAGTGCTTTCTGTTTACAAAAATTGCAGTTAACCGTCAATCAACATACACTGCATAATCATTCATTAGTAATTTCTTGCAAAGAATTCATTGCAATTACCAAGATATATTTTGCGTACAATTAAAATGAATAAATACAGTTTTGAAAACACAGAATATTACCAAAAGTTGCTTGAAAGCAAACTAAACGTGTTTGTTTACTACATAAATGTAAAAATTAACATTTATTACAACCTACACCTTTGGTTGAAATTGAAAATATGTTTTATTTCTACTCAACAGGTATCCAAGTTTCAATAAATATTTTAAGATATTTAAGTTCACTTAAATTCTTCAACAGTTCATAGCAAATATATTTTTATACCTTTTTAATTACTCATAAATAGCACAAGGTGTTTTCTAACCTGACTTGGATTTAACACTATCATCAAAATTTTCTTTTTAAAGGCAGAAGCTGCACTAGCATTTCATTAACATAACAAGATTCTTTCACAAATTATTGATGTTCTCTCCTAAGAAAGACACATTACTGTTCACTTAAATTCTTCAACAGTTCAAAGCAAATATATTTTTATACCCTTTTAATTATTCATAAATAACACAAGGTGATTTTGTGACTTGACTTGGATTTAACACTATCATCAAAATTTTCTTTTTAATGGCAGAAGCTGCACTTACATTTCATTAACATAACAAGATTCTTTCACAAATCAATGATGTTCTCCCCTAAGAAAGACACATTATTTCAAATATATTTTGAAAATAGTACACAATGACTACGAAAATACCAATTGGAAGGATATATCAGTCATTAAGGAGGAATGTTAACGGCCAAAAACAATCTGACAGTGAACTACAGGAACAATACATCAACCTACATTCTATAGTCAATTTCTCATTACTTTTTATAGTGTCATATACAAAATTATTTTGTCTTGAACACCGACGTTAATTCGGTGGCCGTGGCGTTCGCCACCAGCGCAAAACTCACAGCGAAGAAAATGCGGATGCCGACGCTCTATCATGCGCCTAAGCACGTGTTCTCTCTGTAACCACGTCGTACTTCAAGACCAGACGCCTCCGCCGATCGTGCCTCTGCCATGTGATTCTAGCCACCACTGGCACAAACCTCTCCTTTCTCGCTAACTTGAGTTCGCGGCCACACCATCAGCTTCCAACCTACTGCTTAAGGCTCTAGTAATTTTCTGCCATGTTCCATGCCTACAGCAAGCTACCACCATACTTTCACAGAACTTCTATTTCAATATTATTCCCTGCTTGCAGTCAGCTACCACTATATTTTCACGGAATCTCTATTTCAATATTATTCTCTGCACTAGGCCGACCGCGGGCGTAGTGGTTTCCAAACAGGCGGCGCGCGCGTTTAGGCGGCGGTCGCGCGGGGATTTTAATTGCAGAGTGTGACCACACTAAGGTTGGTCACAGTAGTTTGTGAAAAAACAGGGCAATATGAGCGATAGAACAAAGCAATATGGCATTTAAGTCGTTTCATGGTGTACATTATGCACTATCCGTACCACATGATTAAAGGAAAAATTTGGAGCCGTTTTTGAGAAAATTTTATTTTGTATTTTTTTTAAATTGCACATATTGTACGCACTATTGCGCGAAAACTACTAAAATTTTCAAAAAATGTACTGGACTTTAATGAAAGATCACTAGGGAGAACACATTTTACTTGAAGGAAAAATCTCTATCTGCTATTTTGTTGTTGGTGGAAGACGCAGAATAAAATTCAAACTTTCGCAATTTTTGATAATTTAGAGTTATCCGTGAAAATCGGACCTATGCCCCCTTTTAAGTGCTTTTTACTCTATTCTTACAAGAAATTTAAAGAAAAAATTGGAGCCGTTTTTGAGGAAATTTTTAAAATGTCCGGGGGCCTTGATGTCAAGTACCCCCCAAATTAAAACATCGGTTTCAAATTCAAGGGTCCACGAGATCAGCCAAATCGATCGCAGAGTGTCAATGTTGGGGAAAATCGGCTGAGCGGTTTAGTCGCTAGCGTTGTTCACAGAGTCTGTGAAGACTGTCAGACTGAGAGACTGACAGACGTTTTGCTTTCAATTGGTTTTTCGGTATCGAGGACCCACAAAACCGGGATTCTGGCTGCACCACGTGTTAAGAGATTTTTTTTCTTAATTTAGCAGCTGGATTTATCCACTTGTTCTTTACCAGGGCCCTGTAATACAAGTTTTTCTGCCGAAAATCTGCCGATTTTTCGCGCAGCATTCCATAACTTGCCGTATACTATACGTACGTACGTATAATTTACGGGAATATAAAAATTTGGAGCCATTTGTTTCTTGAACGTTTTGAAAATGTCTGAGAGACTTCATGTAAAATAACACCAAAATTAAATTTCTATTTCAAATTCCAGAAGCCTAAACGGTGGCGGAATATCAAGTTTGAAGAAAATCCACCGAATGGTTTAATAGGCTATAGCGTTGACCAGAGATACACAGCCAGAGCACAGAGTGCCATCATAACAAGTATTCTAGCTACACCATGAGTTAGAGGATTTTTTGTTCTAAATTTAGCATTAGAATTTATCCACTATTTTGTTACCAGAACCCGGAAATTCGAGTTTTTGTGGCGAAAATTCACCGCTTTCTGGCGCACGATAACATAACTTTCTCTTCTTATGATGTATTCGTAAGGTGAGAAAGTAAAAATTTGGTACCGTTTTTGAGAAAATTTTGAAAATGTCCTGAGACTTCATGTAACGTACTCCCAAATTTTGAAGAATGGTTTTCAAAATCTCCGTCCTTCGGCTCAGACCAGACGGGCCGGGATTTCTTCAATTTGGAAAAAATCATACTCATAGCTTAGGCGCTAGTGTTGTTCACATATACCGGACGGACAGACGGACGGACAGACGGACGGACAGACGGACGGACAGACGGACGGACAGACGGACGGACAGACGGACGGACAGACGGACGGACAGACGGACGGACAGACGGACGGACAGACGGACGGACAGACGGACGGACAGACGGACGGACAGACGGACGGACAGACGGACGGACAGACGGACGGACAGACGGACGGACAGACGGACGGACAGACGGACGGACAGACGGACGGACAGACGGACGGACAGACGGACGGACAGACGGACGGACAGACGGACGGACAGACGGACGGACAGACGGACGGACAGACGGACGGACAGACGGACGGACAGACGGACGGACAGACGGACGGACGGACGGACGGACGTTTTGCTTTCAATTGGTGTTTCGGTATCAAGTACCCTAGAAACAGAGATTCTGGCGATATCACGTGTTAGAGAATATTTTTCTTAATTTAACAAGTGGATTTATCCACTTTTTCGTTATCAGAGCCTGGCAGTGATTTTTTCTGCCGAAAATCCGCCGTTTGTTCGCGCAGCATTACATGTATGTATACGTAGAATTAAAAAATAGCGTTTTTTTCGAATATCTGTAGCTCGCTTGGTAATTGGTATTGAAAAAAAGGCTTTGTACAAAAGTAGGAAATTTTATCTTTGTTAAAATTGATTTGAATCATTTTTCTACATAACTTAAGGTTATAAATCTATAAAAATCGAAATAACTCAAAAAGATTAAGTTTTAATAGTTCAAAATAAAACATTGGTCTTGTAAACCAAAATTAAAAATATCTTTTAAAACTTCCGTTTTGTCGGGCCTTCCGGAGTTAGTACAGGGCCTGGGAGGTTGAAAACTAGCGCCTCGGTAAATAGTACATGTTACTAAAAAAAAGGTTTTATGACATTTTTTGCATGGTACCCCGCTTTTTCAGTACCTACCTATGGACTACCTGTAATGTGGTAATCCCACTGAACACTTTAATTTAAAAAAAGATCGAAAAAGAGATAGTGTGTTCTGTTGTAGCTAAACTAGTTTTCTTTTTTGACGAAGAAACGAATACAAATTAGATTTTAAGCATCTTGCCAGAGTTACGTCAACTGTTAATAGAAAATATATACTTTATTTTCTTCAGATTCTGGCAGAAGTGAGCATGAGAGAGCGATACTCAATAAAGCAGCGTCAATGCTACTTTCCTGGAGAAAGGCCTCTTCGCTTCTTTCTGCAATACACGCAGTCCAATTGCATGTTGGAGTGTCTTGCTAACTTCACTTTGAAAGAATGCGGATGCGTTCCATTTTACATGCCTCGTAAGTGAGCTTTCTGGGTATTTTTAAACATACTATAACACTATTTTTTTTCTAATGTAGTTCAATGAACTTTCTAATATAAAATTTATAAGTAATATTTCACAACCATTTTTCCATTTCTGTGATTTTGAAGCATTGTTTTTAGTAACGTATTGCTGAGCATTTCATTAATATTTATATTAATTTAAAAAAAATGAATTTGACTTCTTATAAAACAATTTCAGCATGCAAATACATAAAATATAGTTATTTCCGATTATCGACCGACTTATTGACTTGTTTTAAAAACAGGTGAGCTTCGTCCAAGTCCGCTTTGCTCCGCGAAATGTAAATCCTTCGGTAACCAATTAAAATGGATGAACAGCTGATAATGCCGGGAAGCATCAATTAATGCGTGCAATTGGAGGGGAGTGTTTACCTGATATATTTATTTTGTTCCGATATTTTCATTAAATAGAATATTTAAAGAATCGATACAAATTATATCTAATGGGAAATTTAATACATACATATTGTGTGTGTGTGAATTAAGTTTTCAGTTGCACGTAAACGCGGCCCCAACTATCAATTTCATAAATTCACTGTACACAAACTATACACTTTCCAATCTTCTCGGAATAGACTTACAGTTAATCAAATAATGAAGAGTATAAAAATTAAAAAATGTTTTAAACTGCATATTTCTTGAATTCCATCTAAACAAATTGTTTTCATGAAAGCCCTCTAATCGCGGAATAACTAAATAGAGAGTACCACCGCTTGAGCGCAGAGCCCAGTGAAATTAGACAAATCGATTGAAAAAATCCCCGGGTTTTGAAACATCGCATGATTTTTTTGTTGGTGTCTACTGCATAATATACTAAAAATCCTGAAGTGTGTGTGTGTGGGGGGGGGGCAGCCTGGGGCGGTACGACTATTTGAAGGAGTTTTTTCGAAGTTTTTTGCATACATTTCCATAACTATTTTGACGTTTCACATGGACAGAAAAAAATCATATTTATGAATATTTTTCATAAGGTAAAATAATGGCATTGTCATAGTGCCAAACGATGGCGCAAAGAGGCGCAGGAACATTTTATGTTATTACGCGAAAATCGCATAATTTCGTCAAGTCCGAGCAAGCAACAACAAATAAATAAAGAAAATTTGTTTATTGTGATGTGCCATGAGCAATAAATGTTAGGATAGTGCAAAATTTAGAAACTTTTAATAACATTAAGTGACGTCAGTAGACAAGTGAATGGTCCTACACCATGTAAGTAAGAGGGAAAATCATGGCAAAACAAAGACAGTTCTGAACCTTTTATGGAAGCAGCACACTCAAATCAATTTTACCAATAATTTATTTAAGACCCTTACATAAATATATAACAGAATAAGATAGAAAACGCAATTTTCCTCCCAGAACAATGCTGAGGACAAAAGAGTGAGGTAGTGTGTTGTTTCCCAAGATTTCCTGGCGAGTTCCGGGAATTAGAGGTTCAGGTGGTGGATAGTTTTGGTGGAGAACGCGTGGGAACTCGAGTGTGTCGAGAGGCCGTCGAGATGAGACGCTGAACTGTTATTGTGAATGGAATTGTGCAGTTGCAGATCTATGCGATCTTTGGAGAAAAGATGCGGATCTAATTGGCGACGTGCTGCTCAACGTTCCAGGAACTTCGAAAAGGGAAGTGTTATGATTTGCTTTCGATTGACTGGCGGCACAGTTTTTGTAAGAAGGCCAAGATGTGTTTTGACGAACCATAAAAGGAATTAATAATTATTCAAAATAATTGTAATTATAAAATGGAAACGTTTAAGGGAATGCGCGCTGTATTAATGGGTAGTTGAATGTTAAGTGTGTGTGTGTGTGAGAGAGAGATAAATATTTTGTTTTGTTTCAAGTGTTTATTGTTATGTCAAGGGTATTAAATTGTATATGATGATTGTACCATGATATTTGTAAGAAGTGACAACGATTTCATTGAAACGAATGATTAAATCAACACGCCAAATGTTGGTGGTTTTGAGATTAGAATTCTGGGGTTCTTATTGTTACGTAGTAGTATCCTGCAATTAAGATAAATACCGTATCCTCCACAGGCGGCTTCGCACCCCACGATCTTATTCACTTTCTGTAATAGTTCAGGGCGGTAGGTCACATGCTCATACAGTTATAAGAAATTGAATATTCAAATTAGTATTGAAGCGGAAGGAGCCGTATTATTTATCTATGATTCTATAAATATTACTAAAGTAAGAAAACCGGAGCTGTTTCAATGGCTGCCCAAAGTAAGGCAAGGAAGGATAAAAATATTGATCTGTTGACTACATATTAATAAATCAAACAACCACCCACGCGGAACAGTTTCACTATTAATCCCAAAGAACCTTATGTTCTAAACAAAATTAAAGTAAACACAACTTCCAAAAAAAGTAAATCCTATAAGGTTTATTAAAATTAACAAATTGAGAGTTATAGGTTTGAATAGTTCTTGTTTTTGTTTACGGCAATGCTCTAGTTATCTTTCTTATAAAAATGATTTTCTGATACGTTCAGTGCACGTAAGAAATTTTATTTTCCACCTTGACAAATCGTATTGTGAATACAGACTTGCGAGTATCCATGGCCATTGCGGCCCGAGATTACCTCGTTAACCGACAGTGATAATTCATATTTTATTTAATAAGGATCGAGTGCACACATTTGGTAAAGAATTGTATACACCGTCAACATACAAATTTCATAACTAGTAGTGCTACGGAATAACACAGACTTTCTCGTATTAGTTTTCTATTTTCTTTCGTCTAGGCTACATTTTCAGACTTGCCACATACTCTTCCTGACATGTATCGCCGTCTAAAGTACAGTTTTTTTGACATTTTCTCAATTTTTCGATTTCCTAATTGTAAAAACTAAATATTACTTTAAGAATATTAAAAAGAGTAAAACCTCGTTCTAAATGTCAATTTTCATTAACAAATTTTAGGCGGTTCTTAAGAAAATGGTATTTAAGTGTTACTGTAAATTCGAAATTTAAAGCTCTTTTTAACTTCAGTATTGAGTTTTAGAAAAACTTCATTTAAACGCATTTGAAGCACTTCTAGTCACAAATGCAGTAATGTATACTAATTGCTGGAAATGTGCATATGACCAGCGTGAGAGATTTCCATTTCCAGAACTTTGTAAACACTATTGTATTTGTGAGTTGATGTACTTCAAACGACGTCTAATGATGTTTTTCGTAAACAGAAAAATTTCCTGTAGAAAAGATACTTCCGTATTTACAGTAGTGCTTAAACGCCATTTTCTTAAAACCGACTCCAAATTTTTCAAAGAAAATTGCAATTTACGACAGGTTTTACTGTTCTTTAATATTATTAAAAGAATATTTTGTTTCGATTATTAGAAAAGGGAAAAAAACTGAGAAATGTTTTAAAACAATATACCGCGGGAGATGATAGATGACAGCTGGTAAGAATATGTAGCAAGTCTGAATAGTTACCCGAGACAAAAGAAATGGAAAATTAATACCGATAAGTCTGTGCCATTCTGTAGTACCACTAGTTTTGTTATGAGGTCCCGGCAATAAATTTTTTCTGCCAAACATCCACCGTTTTTTTGCCTGAACGAACTACATAACTTTCTCTATACTTCGTATATTACTCCGTATTTACGTGCGTATACCAGAAAGCAAAACAATACAAACTAGCGTACCCATGCGAGAATTCTCGCATGTTAAAACCCAGGCTTTCCCTATCCATTTGTCTATCATTTCCATTAAGAAAGAAAGTTGTTAATGAAACGTGTTTTATTTTTTTTATGTGTAAATGCAACTTCTAATGTACTTACAGAATATCAAACACAAATAACAATGCAATTGATATTGGAAACAAATTTTCAATGAAGTTTTATTCAGTATTATAGATAGATGTCCTTGAACAATTCAAACTTTAAAAACCACATTGAAGAAATTGTTCAATCTTCCTTGAGAGTTAGCTTTGCGCTTTCCTTGATAGTCACAAAAATATTAGAAAAGGTTTTTACACTTAGGAAAGCAAAGAAAAGTAAAGTAGTGCGTAAATACCGGATCGAGCAAGTGCAACCCTACTCTTCGCAATATTATTTAACTTTCCTTGATTTGTTATGAAGAACAGAGAGGGGTTTTGGAGAATCAGCGTGCCAGCTTGCTGGGGTGCGAAAATTGAAAAATTATATGTATACTAAAAAGTATTGGATTATTTTCAGCATTCTTATGAACTTCAAGAAAAGCAATTCCGAGCCAAAAAATAATCAAACTAATATTTCACCTTTGAGTACTAAATACCATTTGTTACCATTAGAAACAATTTAGTTTTAGAATTAACTTTGGTACATGAGAATGTTGCTCAAACGATGTTTGCATATTGAACATCCTAACGAACCGAACTTGAGTTTAATATCAAATGGTGTATTATTTACAATAAGAGTTTGCAGCTGGGCGTTGGTGTACATACTCCCAGATACCGCCAACATTTAAATTGTGCGTTTGGACTGCGATCGTTGGTAGTTGTCGAGTGATTTGCCCTATTATTTCTATAATTTTGAATTTAGTTGCTTTTTTAATTAATTCACGTAGTATGTAATTTGTATGTTGACAGTGTTCACAATTCTTCACCGAATATATGTGCCCGATCCTTATCAAATACAGGATTATTATTTTTTGTACCCCAAGCAATCTCGTACCCGAATAACTACGGATTCTCACAAGTCTATAAACAAAATAATTGGTAAAGACGTAGAATATTCATTTTTTTCGTAAATTATGCTAATGCATATTGTTGATAAAACTTGAACAAAAATAGAATAATTCCATGCATTGACCTTACAATAACATTTTTATAAGATAGTTAATTTGGGCTTTCTTGTAAACAAGAACGAGAACTTTTTAAGCTCAAACATTAAATTGGTTAATTTTACAACAAAAGCTTTAGGCCATTTTTGTAGGGAATTTTATCTACTTTTAATTTTATACAAAACATTATTTCTGTGTGTGTGATAGTGTAATGACCCGGGGACTGGCCCTCACAAAAGAAGGGGGATACCGTCACACACGGAGTATAGAGTATTGCAGGCTGCACACAAATTTATTTTCAATGCGCGCCAAGCGTGTACAAACCTGAGATCAGGCTCCGGCGTTGAGAACTTTAAGATGGGCTGCTCTAGGTCGAAGGGATACAGTTTATATAGTCACACTTTAAATAATACGCTAAGTTGAATTTTTAAGCGTAACCCGTCAAAGTGGTGGGAGCACATTTATTTAAAAAAGTAAAAATAACATTGAATATATATGAGGAATTGTTACTTCTACTAAGCTTTCTTCTGTCCAGGAATGTTAAGTAATTTAGGGACATGAATAGTATACATGATGATAAATGTGATGTTACCTCGCTTCGGTAGAATTGTACGTTCGCGGGCCGTTAGCGGTGCAATCTGGAATGTTGTTGTTGTTAGTCAATGCCCACCCTTGGCATGTTAGCCATTTGGTGACGCGCCGACCAGTATAGACGTGCAGATTTTCTCCTCAGCTGTAGGGGTCCACACGCCCCCAATGTTCAAGCGCGTAGGTCGCGAATTACTGTTGCTCATTTAGAGTTACCCAACGGACACGTGTGGTAAATCACGGACGCGAGCAACTCTGTCCCCGCTGTGAATTATTATTATTAATATTATTATTAATATTATTATTATTATTATTATTATTATTCCACTACATCACGACTAAAGATGTTATGAGTCGGCTCAAAAGAAAATCTACTCCAGGTCTATAATACTTTGCGCAAAATGTGGGCTTTTCCAAATCAAGCAATTTCTTGCACTTCCCAGTCTTTTGACTTACCTGGCAGTTTAGCCAAGTTCTTACACAGATTTTGCGGAACAAATCCCAGAGATACAATGACTATCGGTACAACCAGTGCTTTTACGCCCCACAATCGGCTGATCTCGATTTCCAAACTATTGTATTTAAGACGTTTCTCTGCCTCCTTGGTAACGACACGACGCGACGTGTTGATTGCAAGGTACACCAACATCGACAAGTAGACACGATTTTTTTCTCCAAATCCCGGATAACTATATCCTGTTTCTTTGCCGCTTTCATGCAATCAGTTTGGATTTGTTGGTCATACAATATTTAACACAATTCAACAGACGCCACCGGCTTTGGTGAGTGTTCATACCACTTGGGGCATGTGTTTGGAACTTCCGAGGGCGGTACAGATTTGCCAGTGGAGGTAACTACACAACCTGTCGTGTCTTTTCAAGTATTCGGTCTCTGCTAGGATTGGACAAGCTGAGACAATATGATCAATGGTTTCTACGTGTTCCTGGCAAATGCGGCATTTATCATCTTAGGAAATTTTGAGAACTGACTTATCAATATGTCGTGTTCTCAATGCCTGGTCTTGGGCAGCTGTTAAAAGTGCTTCTGATTCTGGCTTCATTCTTCCCCTTTTGAGCCACATAAATGATTGATCTTTATTGATCTGTACCCTGTCTATTCGTTTCAAATATTTTCCATGGAGTGGTTTGTCCCTCCACGATTTCTTTAACATTTTTTGCGTCTCACATTTTATTTTAAGTAGCATTCGAAGTTCAGTGTCTCTGTTATTCTGCGTGTCTTGCATAGTCTTGTACGCAATGCTTCTTGCTACACTAACAATGCCTCTGTTTCCCATTCTTTGGTCAGATTTCATGACCCGCCTCATTAGTGGGTCATCTTGATGGCTGACTACATACTTCCCATCCCGACTATTGCATTGTGCCAGGAGGCCTCAATTTGTCTGAAGCCTCTTCCTCCTTCCTTACGTGACACATAAAGTCTATGTACATCTGCTCGAGGGTGGGAAACATGAAGCATTGTTAGCAGTTTTCTGGTTTTTTAATCCATGCAAATTTCCTGCTCAGTCCAGTCCACTAGTCCGAAACTGTATTCGGCTACACGCACCGCCAAACTACCTATTGTTGATATTTTATTCCTGGAGTTCAGAGCAGACTGCAGGACCAGTCTCACACTTCTGTAATACTCCCTGCGAATTCTCTCTTTCATTATGTCGTTCGAGATAGTCTCACATTCTTCAATGCCCAGATATTTGTAAGTTTTACCTGGCTCAAGATCTTGAATCACAGTGTGCGTATCAACTTCAATGTTCTCTGACGTTATCACTTTCCCTCTTTTTAAGTTGATTTTTGCACACTTGCCAAGGCCAAACTATATACAGTTGTCATTGCTAAAATCATTGACGACGGACAGCATTTGGGAGAGAATCGCTTCATTCCTTGCAAACACTTTAAGATCATCCGCGTAAAACAAATGTGATAATGGCCTTTCATCACCATGGATCTTGTAACTGAACTCAGTGTACAACAACTGTGTAGATAGTGGGATAAGACTAATGCAAAACAACAGACGGGATAGCAAATCTCCTTGGAAAATTCCCCTGTTTATCTGAATACTTCTCGTTTCTACTACACCCTTTCGCTGTGTATTAGTAACCTGGTACTCCACAACTTCATACTATCCTTGCAAAACTCAAAAAGTTTAGGATGAAATCGATAGATCTCCGAGGTCTTCAAAATCCAATCCTGTGGTACACTGTCAAAGATCAATATACAATATTGCGGGGCATTTAGAAACAATGCAATGAAGTATATGGTATGGTAGCATCACTAGTTGAATTTTAATTTCAATGAGAATGCGAAAAATATATTCTGGAATTTATTATACCTTGTTCCAAATTATTTTATTACATGAATTTGGCATTTATCATTTTATGCATCTACCTGAGTTCGACCCATATGGCACTTGTTGGCTCTGAGGGTCTGAGGTCGGGTCGCGGAACGGAAAAACAAATTGCTGGTACAAAAAAATTTTCCTGGTTTATGAAGTAATGTAATAGCATTTAGTACCATTTAGAAACAGTGCAAAAAATATGTGCTTTAGCAGAACCACTAGTTTAAAACTGCAAATATTGCGCACAATATTGCGCGAAAACTACCGACATTTACTGAACTAGTGACGCTACAGACTGGCGCAGACTTTCCCATATTAATTTTCTATTTCCTTGGGTCTGGGCTAGATATTCCTAATTGCTACATACTCGTGTCAGCTGCCATCTATCCCCGCCCAAAATATTTAAAAGTATTTTTCAAAGCCACCTCCCCGGGTCCATTCAGCTCCGTTAAGATAAAATCGCAAAGTTTTCGAAAAAAATCCATTTCTGCTGTTGTTTAAAGAGTAACACGATTCCTTTTATGATAAGTTTTGAACGACAAATTTCCGTATAAAAAGTTTTTGTTTATTTGTGTTATTTCTCGGTTTTCTTGAGATTGCGATGCTATCTTGACAACACGGTAGACCAGCGTTTGCGAAAAATTCCATTATTTAAAGAGTAACAAAATTTCTTGTACGGTAGGTTTCGAGCGACGAAAAAGCGACAAATACTCATGTAATTATTATTTATTTATTTGTGTAATTTCTTGGTCTTCTTGAGATTGCAATTGAGAATCGCGTTTTCTAGAAATTACATTTCTGCTCTTGTTTAAAGATTAACAAAATTTCTTTATGGTAAGTTTTCAGCGACAAAAAACGACAAATTCCCATGTAATTAATTTATTTATCTGTGATGTTTCTTGTTTTTCTTGTAACTGCGATTATAACTTGATATCAAGCCGAATTTGCCATAGCCGTGTCAAACGAAGAGCAACACTTTTTTGCGTAATCAATTAGCGACAAAAAAGCGGTAAATTTGGATATTTATTTCAATTTTTCCTCGAGTGTCGCATGCGAAACTCTGTATGTCTGGAAAAGACGAGCGAATCCCTTGAAGTTCTTTCGATAAGTGAAGTTTCTCCTCCCTAATTCACATTTTTCTCCTCTCCGTCTGTTGGTCTTTCGCGATGGTATCCCCACACCTTCAGGAAGCCTTAGTTCGGTCACGTGCGTGATACATGAGTTCTTACTAGTTGTACTTCCGACTTCTGGAGCCTTCTGAGCTTTGTCAATGGATTGGATCAAGGCAATCCCTCCCCTAACGTCCTACTTTATAAGACTTTTAATTGTTCGCATTTGTGCGGCCACGGTTTGTAGCAGCGAAATCGGTGTTGCATGCCAGCTGCCTTGTGACTCACTGGTCAATGTATGATGTGTTCTCGGGGATTAGAGGGCTGAGTGACATTGGATTTCCTAACGCGACTATCCCGGTGTTAATCTGACTTCCGCCGAGAGCAAGGGTTGAAGTGGGTGATGGGTGGCTCCTTCCGTCTTTGAACGGCGACTCGCGGAGACGGGTCCTTAGGGATGCACCTTTGTGAGCCTATGGGGTTGCATAGGAAGGTAGAGAGGGTGGAGAGGGTCAGCGACGGCGAACCTGAGCAACACGTGTGAGTGGCGAATTGCTCGGAGAGGGGCGCTGGGCTCCGGGGGTTAATTCACGTGTCAGAGGAGTTCTGTTAGTGTTGCGATTGTCGTCAGACATGTCGTAATAGTTATGGAGAAACACAATAAGCAAAACCCCTCGAAATAGAACCTTCAAACGTCCGCTCCGCCCCCGGATCACCCCCACACTTCAGAATTGGTTCATTGTTTTGCAGTAACAAACAATTATGCCGTTTCAAAACTCCGGGACATTTTTCCCCTTCAATCTTCATTTTTTAGTCTAATTCGATTGGGCTCAAAAGTTTGCAAACGTTTGTGAAGCGAGTACGAATAATTTTTACTTGTTTAACACTAATAACTCTCCCCAATTCAGGTCGGCAAAGATGCGTGCCATATTGCCATTCGCGTGGCTGAACCAACTGTATTTCTGTATAATATAACTTACCATAAATATGTATAAAATTGTAATTTCTCAAGAAGAAATTTCTAAAATTTGAAAGATATAGTAAATAAAAGTATAAAGAAATAAATAGACAGAGATGAAGAATATAATTATTTGTATTTGTTTTTCTTCATACTTCTTGGGTTATAAATAAAAGTATTATATTTATTAAATTTTCTTTTTGATAAAATTACCAGTTAAAAGTATTATTATCTGGTGTAAATATTTTCAGGAGATCTCGATTCCCTGATATGTTCGGGTAGAAAACGTTGGTGCAGTTTAGATGCTGCAAGTAAGTATAAATAATTTTAAAATTATTCGACAGTTGATTTAATATAAATGTTAAGGGTAAGAAAGGAATATTTTAACACAATTTCCATATTTATTTACTAAACGTACACATTTTTTTAAACAAAACCACCATCTTTGTTACCCCCTCCAACTTATCCGATACCTCATAACATTTTTGTATTGGAAGATGAATTAAGAAAAAAAACTATAATGCCATGATCGAAATCCAAACTCCCCCAGATTACCTTATACCTCCATCTTTTGAAGCTAGCTACTGCACTGCAAAACCACCTCCCACTGCATCACGTAGCTATAAATGCGCCCACGATTCAAAATTTCAAAATTCAAAATTTTCAAAAAAATGGTACAAACGTTTTTTATTCAACTTTGTTTTTGGATAGTGTGAGTTTAAGAGAATAGTGCAGGTCGCATCTTCGTTGAAAATTATGATTTTCCATATATTGAAAAAATTAATATTTTTTCGGCGTATTCATACAACTACAATTGTGAAGATGATATCTTACTTTCCCCTATACGGAGCAATATTCGTAGTATATGGAAAGTTATGTAATGCTGTGCGAAAAAATGGCGGTTATCCGGTAGAAAAACTCTTATTACCGAGCCCCGGTAACGAAATAGTAGATAAATCCAGTTGCTAAGTTAAGAAAAAAATCCCCTAACTCGTGGTGTAGACAGAATCCCTCTTTTATGGGTCCTTGATACCGAAAAACCAATTGAAAGCAAAATGTCCGTTCATCCGCCTGTCTGCCCTTGACGGCCAGTCCGACCGTCTGTCCGTTTGTCCGGTGTATGTGAATAACGCTAGCGCCTAAACTATTCGTACGATTTTTTCCAAATTGAAGAAACCCCTGTCTATTTGGCCTGAGTCAAAGCTCTGCGATTTTTAAAATCATTAATTTTGGGGGTACTTCACATGAAGCCCACCGGACATTTTCAAAATTTTCTCAAAAACAGCTACATATATTTTCTTTAAATTTCGTGAAACAATAAAGTAAAATACACTTATTATAAGGTGGCATTGGTCCGCTTTTAACGGTTAGCTATGAATTTTCGAAAATTGCAAAAGTTTGAATTTTTTCTGGTTCCTAATACAACTACAAAATTGAAGACAGAGATTTTTCCTTCAAATAAAAATTATTCTCCATACTGAGTTCTTTTAATTAAGGCCATGTACATTGCTTTGAAAATTTTAGTAGTTTTCATGGAATATTGCATGCAATATGTACAATTTTAAAAAAATTACATAAACACGATTTTCTTAAAAACGGCACCAAGGATGTTTGGTAAGGACAGTGCCTAATGTACTCATGAGATGCCATAAACGCCATATTGTTCTATCTTGTTTTTTCACAAATTACAATTTTTTTTACTTTTCTCTAACGTCGTTAATATTTACACTAGTGGCTATTTGTTCACATTATTATATTGATGAGTACATGTGCTTTAAATAATGTTCTATAAATTTTCTCGAGAACTCAACTGTTTTCTGTGAAAAATAGCTCAAAATTCCGCATTTTCAGAAACGCTCAAACGCCATTTTCTCATAAATGACTCCAAGGTTTTTCTTCAAACTTTTCACTCTTTAATACGACGTAATTTCACTCTTTAATACGACGTAAAGTTAATTTTGGGGAATTTTTTTGTTGTTTCAAAAAGTACACAAATTATTTTTTTTGAAAGAGCTCTCACATCTTTAATTTGTCCATTACCAGCAATTTTAATGATCAGTTTATTTGGGAGTGTAAGTGCTTCAAATGATTTAAAATGAAGTTTTTCGAAAACTCAAAATTTTTCTGTAAAAGAAGCTTCAAATTTTACACTTTTAATAGCACATAAAAGCCATTTTCTTAAAAACTGCTACAATTTTTTAAAAGAAAATTAACATTTAGGACGGGGTTTTAGTGTTCTTTATTATTCTAAAATTAATATTTCCCTTCTACCATTATGAAACGGAAACATTTTAAAAATAAAAAAAAAGTCCTTTGGGCGTCGATAGATGGCAGCTGATTTTCTCAATGCAATATATTTATCCAAAATGCATCTTCCAATATGATAATGCTTTGTTTTTTGAAAATACAATTATTTTTTCTATAATTTCGTGACAAACATAATAGCCCGCTGCAAATGCACTGCGCTTCAGACAGCCGGATGCGTCGTAAATTAGAATTTACAATTTTGTATATTATTTCTTTGTTCGTTTTTACATTCTACCTATTGTTATACATTTACACATAAATGTTTAAAGAAATTATTTATTTTCAAATATTGGAAAGAAAAATTGCTAGCTCTTTAAGGTTGTATCGACAATGCAAGGAATGCAACAATGGAATTCCGTTTCGCTGTCGAGAATTTCTGTGAATTACGTGTCATTGTTGTGACTTGATATAGCTGTATGGCATCAGGCTTCTTTTTCCAATATAAGTTTACAAAAGTTTTGTATTATGTTTTGATGCAGTTGTAGAATTCACTTAGTTTTGACAACACCGCGATGGAAACTGTGTTGTTCGCGTCTTGGTTGAATTGGACGTTTTCAAGTAATAGCTAAGACGTTAGTAACGCAGAGTGTGCAATATTTTATACCAACGTAGCTACTTCCAACAACACGGGAAAGTATGGGCAGTTGTAGCACCACTAGTTGCTTTTTCGAAACACTAACTATAACCCTCGTAACTAACTCTTTCGTTAAAAGTTTGCTATTTTAATTTATAAAATTGCGAAATCTTAATCAAAATAGTGAATATCTTGCAACACTAGCATACACACACACACGTACATACATTTACCTGCATTAAAATGGGATTAATTGTACTTGTATTGAAAAGTGTGTGTATCTGTATATATGAATACTTACGCAAAAACTGACAAATTTATTTCATACTAAATACTCCCTCACGTACATAAATTCTGCGATAAAATGTTTACAGGGACATTCAAGCAGCTCCAGACAGGATTTTTGAACTCTTCTAAATTGACGTGTTCCTGTTTGCAAAGCTGTATGCACGTTCACTACAGTACCAAAGAGTCTGTATATCAGATAAATGTGGGAAAAAATAATGAACAGCGAGAAGAAAGGTACGTATTGAAAAAGTAACTTTCCAAATATAAAATATAGAACGAGTGCGACCACTATTGAAAGGGATTGCAAACATAGAATAATGGAGACAACTCTGAAACGGTTTATAGATTCATGTCACGGTCATGATAATGATGATGATAATAATGATGATGGGGAAGTATAAGACAGAGAGTAACAATGCTGATGTGAAATTCTATTATTCAGAAATAGTAAGCAGAATGACAAATTTTTAATAGCAAATACATAAACAAAACTGAATTTATTTATTTGTTGTATTTTATAAATACTTTTTGTTTTAAGCGGTTCAGATCTCAAAATCAAGATAACCATATTTTTCAATTACGGACATAGATGTCAAATTGTAAGTTTGTTTTAGAGTAAAGTATACGTAATATTGAAAATTATGTATTAGGCCACTTTTATGTATATTAATTGAGGCGGTTAGAACCAAAGGGGTGTAAGTGACAAAAACGTAGTTTAGAGTTAATGAGTCTTAAAGTTTGGATTGAAATAAAAATTCTGAAATGTTCTAAAACCATTTCGAAAGTAATTATTCTTTCTGTTAGTTATTAACGAACTTATATTTACAATTTCTATGGATTTTGTTAAAAAAATATTGAAATGGGATCTTTTTCCAAAAGGCTTACGTGTACTTACACCCATTTGCCACCAAATGTGTCACTTACATCCGTTTTTCTATGAGCTTATTAGATTGGAAGTGAACGGAAAATACCTTTTTTACATTCAGAACCAGTATAATGACAATAAATAATAATAATTATAATAATAATAATTATTATGATTATTATTATCATTATTTCACAAGTGGTAATTCATTCTGACTCCCATGTTGTGTCTTCGCAACTATCTGTAGTGGTCTCTTCAATGGCATCTTGAAGCCCTTTGTTTCTGGATTGTGTGTTTTAGACCCCTGTAAAACTGATGGTGGACAGGAGGTATAAACTGAAGCAACTGCTGTAAATTCTTATATTTTGTAGTTGTTATTGCAAGCGATGATTCATACAATAACTGTAAATGTGTGAATGAACGTAATCGTCCTTTTTTTGGTTTTCCAGAGGTCGACTGATTCAAACTGTATGTCTTCGTTTAGAGTATTCTCCTAATACAGTGTATATTGATGATCCTTTTCTAGATGAAACCATTCAATATAGCGCATCCCTGTAACGTTGTCTTTGACAAGATCATTCATAGATTGTATTGATACAAAATCATCTGTTGACATACGTTTGGCACTTAACTTTCGGCTGGAACTTGTCACAACCTTAACCCAGTCATGTGGTATAAACACGTACTGCTGATATTTCTCAGCCTTTTCAATTTGGCCGAAGTCTTGATCACATTCCACATTGCCCAGAAACCAGGGACTTGTTATCCACAGTTTGCAGAGATAGGTTTGTAATAAGAACATCAAGAACAGATATTTTTATTTTTTGTCCTGCAGCGTTATCACTAAAAGCGACTAGATGATGTGAAAAAGCAGGACGTTGCTGTTCACACTTAACTAAACAAGACCCAAATTCTTGAGATTCTCCCGAGGCCTCTCCTTCAAGCCACATATACATTGTAGAACTGTCGTTAGCAAGGTCATGAAATTGTACGTCCATAACTGGCGAAGGTAATAGACTGTACTACTTGTTAACATAGGTGTAGGCAATGTTTTTTGAAAATCAATACATATCGCTTTAACTCTTGTAGGGTTCTTTTTTGCCAGTTGTTTAGCATTACTTTTCGCGGTTCTGGCTTTCTCTGCCTGTCGCAAATGATATTCCTTATTTATTTTACTTCTTTCTATCTCTTACATGTCTCCTTATCAGTACCATTTTCTTAATCTACATGTAAAATAAAACACTATTAATTTCTCATTTAGCATTTGATAACATGAACAATCATATAATACATGACCGGAAAAGAGAAAGGTTATATTCAGAATCAGATTCTTTCGGGTACAAAATGAAGTAATATTACCTTCTGTATCAGTACTTCTGCTTCTTGTTTGTTCATTATTTTCCTCTTTGTCAAACTCATCACTAACTTGCATTGTAAATGTACAAAAATACCACTTAAAGTAATATACGAGTAGCTAAAGAGAGTCAAGTAGTTTTCAGAAACACCATTAAAACGCAGCCCAAATCAATGAATGCTCTTGCATGCTTTAGCCTCCAAACACAACCCACTTCATGCTTCAAAGTGAGTGAGATACCTTATATTTCTCCATTTTGTCACTTACACCCCTTTGGTTCTAACCGCCTCAATTATTAAGTATAATTAATTATTTTAAATCAATGTAGATTTTAGTTTAAAATATCTTCAAAATAATGTGATTATTGCTTGGCACAAAGTATCCTCAATGGGGAAATGAAGCCTTTTTTTCGTATGTTTTCAATTTTTAAAAAAATACTTCGAGTTAAATCTAAAAGTTGTAATTTTTACTGAAGTTTGGTATGGTAGCGGTCTAGCATGTGTGCAATTTTCGGATTTTTATCTGGTCCCCCAACAGAGATATTACAGTTCAAAATTGGGAAAAAATACAAATTTCTAATTTTCAAGAGGATGTAATTTTCAAGGGGTACTTTATATACCAATGATATTTTACAAAAAGTAACTACACTGTTGTATGTAAAAGCACAGTGAAAATTAAGGCTTAGATTCTATTACTTCTTTGAAAAATTACTCTCTGAAAATCAAATTTCGTTCATTCGCGTTCCAAAGATTTGGTTGCAAATATTTCACAAATAAAAACATAGAAAATATGTAAATAATATTTCGATTTGGAGGCTAGAGTATGCTGAATTGAATGCTTTTTATTCTACACTGCTAGAACAACCGAGAGCTGAGCAATTTAGGAAAGAGTAAATGTCTGCGAACGCGAAAAATGGTGCACGGCGCGAAACAAAAATGGCCGCCATTTGTAGACCAGGTACAATAAAAAAAGTTAAAGATGGCTTTGAACAGCCAAAACATAAGGAAATTTATGTACAAAATGTGAAATTTTTTCGAGATGGTCGAGCGACCAATTTATTAAATTCTGGACCACTTAAAATGGATCGACCCGTTCTTGCAATGCAAGGCTTGGCAATGCGGTTGGTCATGCAGGGTATCCACGGCTGCAAGGCATGCTCGGAAGATGGCTGCGGTATGAGCACGCTGCATGTTCTGATTAAATAAGGCATAAACATGGGCGTTGACGTATGACAGAGCCACCGGTTGCAAGATCTCCTGATCGTACCGAGCGGCTGTCACTATGCCCCCAGGACGATTAACGGTGAACGGGAACCATAGCATATCGCGCCTCACACCATCATACCCGGCTGGCAGGACGTGTGATGAGATCCCATACACAGATCGTCGTGGCGCTCCCCATTGCGTCTCCAGACACGGACCCGGTGGTCGTCTCCATCAAGGCAGAAGCGGGACTTGTCGCTGAAGATGACCCTCTGCCAGTCTGCATGGCCCCAGGTCCGTCGTTCCCGACACCAGGCGAGTTGCTGGGGTGCGAGTGGCAGGCGTCGTAACGGTCAGCGTGCAGCGAGCCCAGCGTTATGCTACCGCCTGCCAATGGTATTGGCACTTACAGGATGTGACAATGCATGCTGCACAGCACAGCTGAATCACCGCTGAAGCAAATATTGTTGTCATTGGATCTGTTCGTCCGTGGCGGACCATCCGTCAGTCCTCCCTCCTCGTAGTGCGTGGCAGACAGATCCTGCTTGGCGAGTGTATGTGTCTTCCTCAATACATTACCGCCAACAGCGGGCGATGGTAGTGTCCGTACGACCGGTGTGGTGCGCCATACGGCGACAGGACCAACAAAGCTCGCGCAGACCCACGATGCGGCCTCTCTCGAAATCTTCTATCTGAACAACCGGCTGTCAAACGCGTCGCTTAGGCATAGTGTACGTGCAGGTGACGCTCTGGCGACGTTACCCGATGTCCAGTGGCCGACGGGTCCGTTTGAGGCCCCCTGATCTCGCCTGGTAAGCGCGAAGTCACGCTCCTTCCCCAGACCACCCAGTGCGCGGCCGACCGTGAAATTGTTTTGGAAATCATTGGCTTAGCGAATAGTGTGCAAAATGGTGTGCAAACCCACCGAGTTTGAAGCGGATCAGTTGGGTCCTTCAAGATGCAGCTTTTTTATGACAATGAGTGTACATAGAGCCTTATCCGCGATGGGTCAGCATTGAGGCAGTATGGCGACGTATGAATAACGACTGCTGTCCCATATTAATGGTGACCGACGAGGGGGGATGGGAAGGGATGTGTCATGGAAGGGTAGGAAAAACTAATTGATTGAAGAGGTAAATATTTATGGGAAAGGGAAAGAAACTTCAGAATTGATTTTTATTGTATTATTTTTATTTTTTATTGATATTTTGCTTGTTGTTTTTTAGGACTTTTATTTTCATTGCTTTCGATGTTTGTTGTTTTTGTCTGTTTGTCTGCTGTCCACGTCACGTCCGTAGCTGTCACAGTTGTTGATTTGTCAGTGGTGTGCGTGATTTGTCGTAGTGAGTTGGTCAGGTAGTGAGTCATTACGTGCGAGGTACTTCCACAGGAAAAGTGTATACGCCTTCTCAGAAAGCCGACGAGCTAGCAAATTACTTTGCATCCACATTTACACTAAATAATACTAAACCGCACCCTAATCATCTCACAATAAACAAAAAAATAAACGAACAGACATATGGCCCACATCACAAAATAGACTACACATCACCTAAAGAAATAAATAAAATCATCAAATTGCTACCTGTCAAGAAAGCCCCTGGACATGACAAAATTAATAATTTAATATTAAAAAACCTTCCCCAAACAGCCATAGCGTATCTGACTAATATCTTCAACTCATGCCTCAGACTAGGTTACTTTCCACAAGTATGGAAACATGCAATCATACTTCCGATTCAGAAACCAAACAAAAATGCATCCCTAACCAACAGTTATCGACCAATTAGTCTGCTTCCCACGCTTTCCAAACTCTTAGAAAAAATAATATTAAAACGTTTTAAAATTCATCTCAAACACACAAAAGTCATACTCATAGAACAAATGGGATTCACCGAAAGAAAATCTACGCATCATCAACTACTTAGAATCACTGAAAACATCCGTACGGCATTTCAAAAACAATCATACAATAGCAATCTTTCTGGACATTTCACAAGCCTTCGACAGAACATGGCACCAAGCTCTAAACTATAAAATAAAAGAAATAGGCACTCCACATTATCTTACACAAATCATTTCCAGCTTCCTCAGCAATAGAACTTTTGCCGTTACAGTCGATAACCATCACTCTAATCCAAAAGCGGTCAAGGCAGGCCCTCTCAAGGCTCCCCCTTATCACCTGCTCTTTACAACTTGTACGTAGCCGACTTACCAAAATGTAATAATATAAAAACCGCCCAATTTGCAGATGACACTGCGATATATTCATGAGGTCCCAACATAAACACAATAAAAATCAGTCTACAGTTATACCTACACCAAATCGACAGCTGGGCAGCAAAAAACAAAATTAAAATCAACCCGTCAAAAACAGCAGCGAAAATATTTTCCCTTAGACCTTTCATCCCTCCAACCCCCTTACAATTAAATCAAGAGTCGGTACCATGGCATCCTCATAACAAACCCATAAAATACCTAGGCCTTTTTTTAGACACCCGTCTCAACTGGAAAAAACATATTGACAATAAAGTTATACAAGCAAAAATTAAATTACACCAACTAAAACCAATAATAAATAGATCAGCGAAGCTACCGTACAATACTGCCATACTGTTATACAAAATGAACATACGACCACTACTACTATATGCATGCCCAGTATGGATCAGCGCAGCCAAATCTCATACTAAAAAATTCCAAGTAATTCAAAATCAGTTCCTCCGCACAATCACGAATGCTCCCTGGTACATCTCCAACGCACAACTCCATAAAGAATTCCAGCTAGAACCGATAACCGACCACATTATATTTTTATCCACCCACTTCTTCCATAACATCCCAAACATACCCAATCTAACCCCTCTAAGACTGCCAAAATCCAGTACATAGAACCCGCATAAAGAATAAATTTCCTTTCCACATATTTCTCGAAAAATTCTCAGATCTCGACCCAAAGTAGAGATATTTACATAAAATACCTCTACCACCCTATTAGTGATGTAAGTTGTATTTTAAGAATAGTGTAAGTTAATTGTAAGTAGATGTAAGCAATTATAACAAATGTATAGTGTACCAAAAACACTGATCTTTGTATCCGTCTGTCCAAAAGAAAATAAATTTAAAAAAAAACATCCGAGGTGGAGGAAGCTGAAGTATGTCTAACGGATGATGTCTATCAGTCTCCATAGTTTCTGGGGATGCTTTGTTGAAGTGTATTTAAGTCTTTCGTCAAGTTTTTGTCATTCGTATTTGTCCAATTCGTCTCGTATCTGTCGACGTAGTTGTAAAAATTATCTTCTGTCTTGCCGTCGTGTCCTGTAAAATTGTGTCAGTGTCCTTCTTTTGTACCGCATTAGGGAAAGGATATGGAAAGAAAGCTGACTTTTAGATTCTGGGATGGAGGTAGCGGATTCGCAAAAGGATCGGTTGACGTGAAGGTTGAAATGATTTATGGAGTTGTCTATTCTCTGATGTGGTTTCGCGCGGGAGAGGATTCGTTATTTTTGGATATAAGACTTTTGAATCGATTCCAGTCTATTGTGGTTTTGCGGGATATGGGGATTGGATCAAGGGAGAATAGATGCATTATCTCATATTTAGGTTTTTTATACCACTCATTACATTTGAAACTAGTAGTGCTACAGAATAAAACCCTATTAAAGCCTAAACAACTCGTAAGATTTTTTCGAAATTGAAGAAACCCCTGTCCATCTGGCTCTACTCGAATATTTGAGATTCTGAAATACTTTCTTCAAAATTTGGGGATACTTTACATGAAGCTCTCCAATAAAGAAATAGTATACAAAATTGCAAATTCTATTTTTTCGACGCATTCAGCTGTCTGAAGCACAGTAAGTTTAAAGCGGGCTATTATGTTTGACAGTAAATTATAGAGAAACTACTCATGTTTTTAAAAAATCACTTTATTGGAAGATCTGCTTTTGATGAACATACTTCATTTATAAAAACAATTGTATCTTCAGCATTGTGGTTGTAGAAAGACGCCGAACATTTTTTAATTTTTTTGCAAAATCGATTATTTCAAGAACATGAAACCTGCACTATTCACTTAAGCTTTCTTTATGCTATTCCAGGTCCCAATTTAATCAGAAAAGGTTGTGCGGTTTTTAACAGAAAATGGTTTAAAAAATTAAAAAATATTTCTGACATAAATTTTCGCAAAAAATACTTACATTTTTGAAAAATTGAAGATGACCTAATTTGAAGACCTGTTTTTATGAACGCATATCATTAAGAAAAATGTATTTTTATAATTGTATTTGTAAAATGGCGAAAACATTTTGAATTTTTTCAATTTTCGAAAAATCAGAGTTTTGAACCCACATGAGACCTATGTCATTCTCTTAAATGACCTTCAGACTATACAAAAACAAAATTGAATCAAAATTGCTGGCTCCATTTTTACTTTACCGTATATGTACGTATATACGGAGTAATATACGTAGTATAATGAAAGTTATGTAATGCTGCGCGGAAAAACGACGAATATTCGGTAGAAAAAAAATTAATTGCCGGGCTCTGATAACGAATTTCTGATGGTACAGAATGGCGAAGACATTCTGTACAATACTGAAAAATGGCATTAAATATCTATTCCTTATTTTCTAATAAGTAGCGAAAATGCGGAAAAAATGTGGTGTTTATGGGGTTTGTGGCACTCCTGAACTCATTTTAAAAACGGTTTTATTAGTGCCGATGTTATTGTTGCATCTAAAACTAACTTTTTTTCGTTAAGCCTCTACAAATATCTTCAATACAGCTTAACAGTGAATAAAGAAATCATGTAGAGCAGTGCGGAAGAAATGTGGGTCTTAAACAGTGATGGCGCGCGGCACAATTTTAGCCGATTGCAGTGAAGCAAAGTGCTTAAAGCAGAGATTTGGAACTCTAAATTAAAAGTATTTTGGGTACAAATTTACGGTGGTGTGGTCAATTGAAAAGTGTATTTCTAGGGTTTTAGTGAAAAATTGGGCATATTCGAGCTAATGTGGAACACTGTTTGAGTCAAATAAGTATCGGTTGATGATCTTAAAAGTCTTGCAGGGTAACGTGGGCACCACATCAGCCCAAAATTCGTTGATAAAAATTACATTAAATAATATTTATTCGTTATTTTCTAAAAAGTAGCGAAAAAAGGCCGAAAAATGGGATGTTTATGGGGTTTGTAGCACTCCTAAGCCCATTTTATAAAGTTTTATTGGTGCCGATGTTGTTCTTGCATCTAAAAGTAACTTTTTTCACTAAGCCATTGAACTCTATTTTTACTTTCCCGTATACGTACGTATACACGGAGAGATATACGTAGTCTAGGGAAAGTTATGTAATGCTGTGCGAAAAAAATGGCCAATTTTCGGCGGAAAAAATTAATTGCAGGGCCGTGAAAACGAATAAGTGGATAAAACCAGTTGCTAAATTAAGAAAAAAAATCCTCTATCTCGTGGTGTGTTCAAAATCCATGATTTGTTGCTTCTTTATACTTAAAAATCGATTGACGGCATTCCGTTCGTCTGTCCGTCTGTGGTCAACGCTAGCGCCTAAACCGTTTCGTCGATTTTCTTCAAAATTGATATTCCCCAGTCGATCTGATTCAAGTCGAAGCTTTCTGATTTTGAAAAAGATTCTTTAAAATTTGGGGGTACTTTATATGAAGCCCCCCGGGGATTTTCAACATTTTCTCAAAAACGGCTCCAAATTTTTTCTTTAAATTTCTTGTATGAATAGAGGAAAATACACTTTTTAACATGGCATAGGTCCGATTTTTACGTACAGCTCTGAACTTTCGAAAATTGTGAAAGTTTGAATTTTTTTCGGCGTCTTTCTCCAACTACAAAATTGAAGATAGAGATTTTTTCTTCAAATAAAATTTGTTCTGCATATTGAGTTCTTTAATAAAGGTCATGTAAATGTTTTTCACAATTTTGGTAGTTTTCGTGCAATATTGCGTGCAATATGTGCAATTTCAAAAAATTACAAAAACAAAATTTTCTCAAAAACGGCTCCAAATTTGTTCTTTAAACTTTTGGTAGGGATAGTGGTAAATGTACTCTATCAATGACATAAAAGCCATTGTGGTCTATCGGTTGGTTTTTTCAAAAATTACCAAAATGTAAATTTTTTTACTTGTCTCTCACGTCATTAATATTTACATTATCCGCGATTCTTTTACATTATTATATTTACGAGTATATATGCTTTAAATAATGTCAAGTAAAGTTTCTCGAAAACACTACCGTTTTCTGTGAAAAGTAGCTCGAATTTCGGCATTTTCAGAAATGCTCAAACGTCATTTTCTCGTATATGGCTGCAATTTTGTTCTTGAAACTTTTGTAACGGATAGTGCTAATTACACTCATTAGTATAGTGTGAAGTTTATTTTGAGTTTTTTTTGTTTTTTTTCAAAAATTATATAAATGTAAATTTTTTGAAAGATCTCTCACATCTTTAATATGCACATTATCCGCAATTTGTAAAGATGATTACATTTGTGAGTGTATGTGCTTCAAATAACTTCAAATAAAGTGTTTTGAAAACTCAAAAATTTTCTGTGAAAATGAGCTTCAAATTTCGCATTTTTAGTAGTGCTAAAACGCCATTTTCTCTTAAACGGCACATAATTTTTAAAAGAAAATTGCCATTTACAGCTAGGTTTTTGTGTTCTTTAATATTCTAAAATTAATGTTTCTGTTCTACCAATAGGAAACCGAAAAATTAAGAAAATGACAAAAAAATGTACTTTTGACGATGATAGATGGTAGCTGGCAAGAAAGAGTATGTGGCAATTCCGAATAGCTAGCGAAGACCCAGGAAAATAGAAAACTAACACGGGAAAGTCTGTGCCATTCTGTTTCTGTTTTTTGACAAATAAATAAATAAAATAAATACGGTCATGCTTAATTTTTTCAAAATACGAGTAGTTTTTCTTTAATTTTGTGACAAACGTAATAGGCCGCTGTAAATTTACTGCGCTTCGGACAGCTGGATGCGTCGTAAATTAGAATGTGCAATTTTGTATATTATTTCTTTCTTCGTTTCTTACATTCGAACTTTGTTATAGACTTACACATTAATATTTTAGAAATTGTTTATTTTGAAATATTTGAAATAAGTAAAAAGAATTAATAGCTCTCAGAATAGCGACAATGCAGGGTCTGCAACAATGGAATTCACATTGCGCTCGTGAATATCTGTGAATTAGTGTCATTGTTGTGACCTAATGGAGCTGTATGAAAAGGAGTTATAATTGTCTAATTTATGTTGATATTTGCAGGCAAATATTTAGTTTTGCACCAAATGCTGTACCATTTGTATTGAGTAGAGAATTTGTTGCAAGGTTTTAAAATACTCTTCCCTAATCATGGCCCAATGGAAGGCATTTCTATATTTCCAGGGTATCAGGCTTCTTTTTCCAATACAGGGTTACAAAACTTTTGCATTCTATTTTTGTGAAGTTGTAGAATTCACATAGTTCTGTCAACACTGCAATGGAAATAGTGAGTTCCAAGCGAAGATGTTAGTAGCGCATAAAGTGCAATATTACAGTACTACTTATCTGTTTCCTCTAATACGGGAAAGTAAGTGCTGTTGTAGCACCACTAGTTTCGATAGAGATTGATTTTATGAGTTATGGGTGGGACAGGTGATCTTTGTCCGCGAATGGGCTCCGGAGTTTTTACATTCATCAGAAATTCACATTGAAATACAAAGAACATGAACAATACTTTATTTCACAACGATTCAGTACTCTGTGAATCACTTCCCACTTTTCTAATATTAAATGTTAACAAATCACGGTTACATTCCCCATTTATTCCTGAGACACTATTCCATACACAAAGGAAAAAGAAAACCTGATATTTATATGGGCGATTCATTTAGCTCCTAGGCGAGGTGGCGACCCCCTCCAGCTCGGCATTGCTTGGCTGCCCTCGGTCCTAGAAGTTACACGAAGCCACGGGCGACCGCCGCTGCACGCAGTTCGGGACCCATGCGCCTTCATACGCTGCTCCCTCAACACACTCTCCTTCCAGGCACTGTTTATATTCTATTTCCGTCCACCCCTCCCACACTGTCTATTCGGTGAACACGCTACTCATAGACACTCTATCTCCAGTCCTCGCCAGATGTTTCATCATCATTTGCACCGACACGTGGCGAAACTCGCTTCCTGATTGATATTTCGCACTTGCTCAGTTCTTTATATTGCGAACTCCGGTTGGATGTCGAATATTGTTCATCATATTCATCCACACGCTCGTTACTACTATGTCCACTGTCCGTTATCACACTTAACTTTCCCTCAGTTCCTCGACTACTCAAGATCATTCGAACCAATGCGTCCGCCGCGTTTCCTACTGAGTTCTCTTTCACACTGTCTTCCGCTCTCGCTCGCGCCCTCTCCTGACCCGTTCGGAACGGGTCAAGCGGCAACGGCCATAACTGCCGCGCCTTTGAACAGGGTCGGCCGCCGCTTCATTATGCTAAACGTAATATAATAATTCTTTTATAATAATTTGTTTCAATATATATATATATATATATATATATATATATAATATCCTAATGATAAGGACCGAACACAGAAGAGTGATTAATCATTCAAAAAGGATGCCCGCCGAGGGTTGAATCTCTTAGCGCGCGGGACGACTCGTTCCCGGGGTGGGGAACGAGGAACGAGAACGGCATTAGTGTTGGATCCAAACAAAGACGAGAGATTCAGAAAAAACAGTTTTTGTTTATTACACAATATTGTTACAATTTTCTCGAATCCGGGTACAAAGCCTTATATGCCGAATAACCAGGAGAGAGAGCAGAAAAACTTAGCCGGGTCGTCAATAGCCAGTAGAAGTTCCGATAATGCCAGGGTCGCCAAGTATCCAGAAGAGAAGTCCGTTGTTGTAGCCCAAGTCGCCGTCACCAGAATCTTCGCTGCCAAATCGCTGTTCACTCCGTTGCCGACCAGTACTCGTTGCTCGCTCTCCTACGACTGTGTACCGAGGCCGGGCCAGCGCCGCTTTATAGCCCGCCAGCCGCTGCCGCTCGCTGACCAGCCCTGCCATAGGGGCAGCGGCGAGTCTTAGCGCGTCTATTCACCCGAGACGGGCGCGCGCTCTCCGCCCTGGCCGGCCCGTTGCCGCTGTCCGCTGCTTCCCTCGATGGCGCCTCCGACGCTGTGACGCGGCACAGCGGCGGGACATTTAACTGCGCGCGGGCGGTCACAGCAATTAGTTAGGGTAGAGAAATGGCAGTGGACAGATGGTTGTGTGCGGAGGATTTTAAGCGACGAAAGTTGGTAAAAAAGGCGTGACACACTGGGGACGCAACCACTCGTCGGGGGAATGAGCCGAGCTGAGCCGAGCGGAGCCGACCGAAGCCGAGCGCTGGCGATGCTGCAAGACAACGCGGAGGCACAATCCTCAGTATCAGAACATTTTATAAAGGGGGAATGAGTTAGAATTAGTATAGTGTGTGGGCAGTATGGTGCAGGATTATTCAGATGCATGTTGTAATGACTGGTTCTAGTGAATCAAAGTAATTAAGTAATTTGTTCCAACAAGTCCATCAATAACGAGTGTAATTTTAGGAGGTATATTCAATTAGGTTCACATGTGAATTATAAATGAGAAGTCAAAACAGAGTAATTTGTTTGTAAGACATTTAATTAATGCATAATAATTACAATAATAATAATAATAATAATAATAATAATAATAATGGCGAAGTAGAGACGTTTCAAGGGATTTCATTTGAGAGTATGACAGCAAATGCCATATCAAGGTGATCCCCCACCATAAACCATAACATATTCACAAAATAATTACTTTTCTGTATATTTTTCGTCTATCATTGCATAGATTCAAGAGGGCATGAATGTCAATAGTTTACCTGCGCGCCACCAGAAGATGACGTCCGTAATCTACCACTGATTTCATCAAGGTACAGAATTGCAAACTTAGAGGGCTGTTTGTTTATATTTCACAGTCTGTTGTCTAACCCGAAATAATTCTGAGAATTTTCCGCTTTATTTATAAAAGTAACTTGAATATTGATTTTAATTGCGTATAGGCGTGGGTGCATTAACTGTTCAAGAGACTAAATGTTGGGAAGAGATAATTTTCTGATGGATGTGGTTAACATTGCCTAAGTTATGAATGCACAAAGGTTTATTTGTAGTAAATTAAGCATATTATTAAGTATTTGCAGATTGGACGAGCGATTTACGTGTTATTCTGAAACTGACGCAGGAATGCATGTTTTAGAGAAGGGTTTTAATATAGTAGAATGTGGGATAGTAGAGAGTACCTTTCGGTTTTGAAGGAATAATTAAATTGATGAAACGTAGGCAATAAAATAATTTTTAGTAAAACGGCAGTACAATTGAAGAAAAACAGTATTAGTAAATGGCTTTTTGGAGAAATTTAATGTGTGACAACGCTGGTTTTGAAGGTTATTTTAAATATAAAAAGTGTTCTCAAACCGAGATCCAAAAATTCGAGAACTGTGAACGTCGATTGATACGGCAAGATTGATTTCAAACTTTTCTTTATAAATATGTGAGAAGAAAAAATATGAAAAAGAGAAAGTTTTATAACGTGGCAATTGATTGAAAGTGTTCATATAATACATAAAATTTCACAATATACATACGTATATGCATTTTATTTTTTTGTTTAGATTTGTATTATTTTCAGTTATAAAGAGAAAGGAGTTTGGGGGCGGGAACCCCAATAGAAATAAAATTTAAATACTTTTTAGTGAGAAGTAACTTAGTGTGTACGGAAGACCAGGTATTTCCATATTGGAGCAAGGCAGGGAGAGGCGGGATAGGGCGGAGGGAATATTCAGTAGAATAAATAGAAGTAGGCTCTACCATAGAACGGGAATAGATGGAATTCTTCATTCTGTTTAATACAACATTACGATAATTACCCTGGCAACGTGGGGTTCTTCAGCTAGTGTCTCTCTCTCTCTCTCTCTCTCTCTCTCTCTATATATATATATATATATATATATATATATATACATATATAATAATGTTATGTAAGGTCACATCATGCCCTGGGTGGGACTCGAATCCGCGACCCCTCTGTCCGAGATCACTATGGCACTACTAGCTTAGCAATCTCGGCCACGGGGCCGACAAATATATTTTATATCTTTTAATTTTTTTCCTCTCAGGCGTCTTTCCTACGTAATTGGAGATATACACATTTTCTATGAGAACGCCAACTACATCCCGCTACGCCGAACAGAGCTCTACACATTGTTCGACATGATTGGTATGTGATAATCGCGAAAAATATTCATAAATTTTGCAATTACATATTTGTTTTAGATTTAAGCGATAGCAGAAATATTATTATACTTCGGAAACAATCATTCACACACATTTGTCTTTCTGGACTGTAATATTACTATCTCCTAACGTACCACAGAAATTAAATCTAAAACTAATGTATCTTTTGTGTTCTAGCCAACTGTGGAGGACTGTTGGGGCTGTGCTTAGGTATGAGTGTACTCAGCATCGTAGAACTTGTATATTGGATTTTATTGAGATCATTCTTGCAGCAACGACGTGTGAGAATCTCTCCTCCAGCTCGACGAATAGTGAATTCTGACCTATCGTTTTTTCAGAATTATTATCGGTATTAACCCTTATCCGGGCAACTGGGGTCCATTGGACTCAGAAGCAAATTTTTCAATGTGAAAACTATCGAAGATTTTAAGATATTTTTGTGGCTTTGTTTACTATTTTGTTTTCTTAATGTACCCACAACCATTTAACGAAAGCGTTACTAAATAATCCATTTTTTTTAAATTATCTTATTTTAGTTGCAACCGGGAAAGCGGGGTTCATTGAACTCAGGTCGCTTAATCTCCATGTAATATTGCTTTTTCTGTTTTTTTCTTGATCGATTACTTGACGACTGCTTCATGACCAAGAACGGACGGATGTCTTTTCATCGGGATGTTATCTGACACTACGTGTGTACCATAAGAGCGACGCCTTCGATGACTGTGTTGTTGCGGGTTAGTATTTAGCCGCGAGTCAGATTGTCCAGTCGTGTGCGGTCCAGGTTTTGCGGGAAAACTGCACAGCGACAGGTGTGTTGCTGATCCTGACCAAATGTGAGAAAACATGAGATCATACAATTACTTATTGTTCATATTGCAAATAATTTGGTTCGTACAGAAAATGTAAGGTGAGACAGTCAAACAGGATTGAATAACAAGTGTAGCCTGTAAGTCACACACGTTATGGGGAAAGAAACAGATTTTACAACTCAAAAATATTATAACAATGCCAAAACGATGTCAATTTTGCCCTTCGGAAAGGTGCAGGAAACGAAGAGATGTAGTATCCATTCAAAACCAGTCTGTAATAAACACATCCAGGTAAACAGTGTGTGCGATCTATAATAAAAGAAAAAATTTGTTTAAAATCAAATGGAAAGTATTTTGAAAGGTTTTGTTAAATTGAACAACTATATTAGAGCGTACTATTTCATTAGTCACGCCCAAAATGTACATCTGTAAACAAAATTCCGGCGATGTCACTCTTTGGTCCGCAGGACCCCACTTGCCCGGCTGCGACATTAAAATTGGTTGCCCGGAAAAGGGTTAAAAACGCTATCAATAGCAATCAGCTGTTACCAGTGGCGCTCCCAAAGGCGATGCACATGGAGCTTCAGCCCCTCCCAAGCCAATGATACATAATAAAAAACATAACGTTTATTAATTTCTATTCTACGAAAGTTATTTAATATTTCAAATGTTTGCTTTATATCTATTAATTACAAGACTACAAACAAAAATACATTTTAAATTCTGTTTAAATCAAATATTCTTTGCAAGAAAACATCAATGTCTTGACATTCACTGTATCTACAGCCCTTACGCTAAAAAATGTGGGTGTGCCTCTTGCTATTTTACAAAATGATAAATTCAATATTTCAGCAAAATTGTTCTCTCAATCACAATATGTAATATCCAATTGATTATATGATAACACAGACGAATGAGATTTAAAAACGTAATTCAGTTTGCATTGCACTTTAGTGTATTTGTCATTGCAGAACAATCCAGACTCGGAAAAAAGCCAGAAAATTAACACTTAGATTATTTTGTTCAAATGAATGCATTCTAATAGTTGGCTCATGTAAAATGTAACAGTGCTTTTATTGCGACTATGATATTTTGAACATTTCTGGTTAGCGAGTAGCAATAATTGGCGACGGAACATGCACTAAATTACCCCCGAATATCTTTTTCCAGACAGAGCTTGCTCGTAAAAACGTTTCCCATGTTCGTCTCTTACTGCACCATACTTTCAGGAAAGACAGTGTAGGTGGTAGAAAGAAACGCTCAGCAATTACCCCAGGTGCTTGTGAGTCTGTAAATTCAACTTCACACTCGCGGTAATTACAGGTTTCGTGATTCCCTAAAGGATTTGTACAACGCTTTTCAATGATCTTCAAGCAATTTCTAATCGGCTTATATAGCCTTAACCCCATTTTTGAAAATTCATACTTTTTCTGGTAGCCTATATCTCTTTGACCTATTAAAAGATGTTCATAGAAAACTTAAAAAGTGGTAACTTTCTCCGTATTGCATTTCGGATGGTACCCCATCTTCTAATTCACTTTTTTCAATTAGATATGTTGGAGGTAGTGGGCGAAGAATTTTTCCAGTGGTCTCGTGGTTAAAAAAATTCTCAGTTAGTTAAAAAAGTTGACTTAATTACAATACTATTAATAATGTATCTCAATTCATAATTCGCACACTTTTCTCTGACCTCGATTTTAAAAAGGAGAAGCTGGATTGACCAGAGGTGCACGTCTCAATTAAATGAAGTACTTTTCATTATATTGATGCTATCATTAGATTATTTCATTATATTGATGCTATATTCATGTATAATTTCAAAAAGTTATAAAACAACAATAAATAATTTTGCTCCAAGTTAAAGAAATTCTTGATATTCTTGAGACTTTCCTTTACAATCCATTAACATTTGTATAGGATGTGCCCACCCCACCCGCCTGCTTCCCCTCTCTCTGCCTCCCTCCATTGGTAAACAAAATATATTCAGCTGATAGCGTATAAAATTGTATATATGCCGGCCTGGAAAGCCGAGGATGCTAAGGCTGAAGGGCCGTAGCAACCGGGGTTCGAAGGGTCGCTGTTTTGAATCCCGCCTCGAGCATGGATGTTTGTGTGTATGTCTGTTGTCCTTGCGTGTTCTCTCTAGAGTTCTCCCAACAGTTTAAAAATCACAGTGGTCGTTATATGACCAAGATGTTGAAAGGCGACCTAATAATGTTATATCTTTCGGCCGACTCAGCATTCTACTGCTCTAATTCTTCTGAAGGAGGGAGAAAGGTAGGAAAATGTGCTCTGAACATCAGAAAAATTCGATTTGCGTAGGTCGCGCGAAACGACCCCTTTGCGGCAAGCATGTCCGCTTCAGATGGTTGAGGAAAGAAACCCTTTGCCCTAACTACGATCGTGCAATACCCTCATGTATTGGGGCAGAAAAGTAACATTTATTGTATACTCAAAATATCAAATCACAAAAATCAGTCATTATAATTTCCAAAAAAATAAATCAACATAGTGTTGATGTGTACAAATCGTTACAAGTACTCCATGTTGTCTTCTGGCTTGGGGCGATTCCATACAATCCAAAAATTAAAAATAAAATGTCTCGGCTGATAACTTTTCACGAAACTAAATACTATTTTTCGTTCAATTTTTCACGCAGAGGCTTTCGATTTACATATAACTATAATATTAACTATAATACAGAACAGGGATTTTGTATTCAGAATTCAACTTTCACACGGTTTAGGGTAAGAATCCCAAAATTAAGAAAACTTGCACAGAATACACTTTTCCCCGTAACATGTCACATACAGTTTTTAACAGTTTGTGACGTAAAATAAATAAATAAATTAAATCTTGGCTCTCGTTTTCAAAATCCTAAATTTACCTCTGAGAATTCCTAAACATCCACCAACTTATATCTATGTATTGATGCGTGCAATGGTTGAACTTCGTTGCCACGTAACGTTATCTACTTCTCAGATCAAACAACTCTAGAAGTACAAGTTAGAAATCTCCCTACCAACGCGCATGCGTGAGGAGGGGTGACTCCCACCATCAACCGCTCACTTCCCCTTTTCTCACTCACTCTCAACGCACAGACAGGCCGCTGTTGTTCCTGGGACCAAGTAAAAGTGTCAGCTTTCGACATCAAAACAATTTCAGCTATGCACAAACACTGACTCTTAATATATTAAGATTCAGTAAAAGAAACATATGTATACGAAGCATCGTCCCTGGTCCTCAGTCCTGTTCGTTTCGTCTTCGAGTGCTGTACTGTGTGGCGTGTCTTAGCGTAGGTCTAACTTCAAGTGAAGTTCACAGGCGTAATATCGTGTTTAATTATTTCTGAGACAAGCGTTCGGAGGTAATATGGCCTGAACATCAAGCTCCCCCCTCCGATCTCATTTCAAACGAATTAGTTTGGAATTACATTAAGAATAGTATTACTAAGGAAAGCATCTCTAGGAGTAAAAAAAATGTATGCCGAATATTATTTTCTGAATATTGCTCAGATCATTGGAAGAAGTATTGTGAACACATTTAGAAAACCGAAGACGAATATATGAAAACAGGCATGATCATGGACGCAAAAGTGAACAAATCTATTGTTTCTTTACTGGATAGATCCTCTGAGGACAATGACGTTACACAGCGAAGGCCGCAGTGACATTGATGACTTATAGCGCCTCCTTGCTGGGGGAGGGCGACGAATCGCATACGCCCAGGAAGTAATGTAAATATAGAAGAAAGTAATGTAAATATAGTGACCTCCCAACGTCAAGAGTTGCAAGAAGAGGGCGATATTGTCTCCTCTCCTTCCAACTTCTGATCTTGCGGAGTCTCTATTTTTAAATCGTACAATACACAGCCGTTGCCACGGTAGACGTTTGGTCAGTCGTGATAGCCACAATTTTTTAATCAGAAATCAATTCACTTTTTACTTTACACATCATTATTTAAAAATCATAAAATCTCGATTTTTGTATTGCCTAATGTTTTTACAACGGTTGTTTTTCATAAATACAATATGATTTTAATTCAAACTTCAATTTCATGGTGCCTAAGCACGTTGCCATAGTAATTTAATTTTAACATTTTATTTTCACTGTTCTTTTTTATTCAATCATATATTCTAGCTATTACGTATTCTCAGAGTCTTTTAATAATTGATTATTCTTTAGAAAAATACCTTTTCTACTCCCATTGTATAATTCTGCCATTTGATGGCTACAACCCGTTGCATAATGATGTCCATTTCGATACATATTTCATGATAAAGGTTCTTGACCAATCATAATTGAGAAGATTACAAACCAAGTATGGACACTTAATTAATCATTGAGAATCTTTATAGTAAATGTTTCATTCGATTGTGTGCATTAAAATTGCATTTAATGTTATATTATGCTTCTTGGATTTAATTTTTCTTATTAGTAATTTTTAACGTGGAAAATTATTTAAAATAAATTGGATCGTAATTTCACTTTGATCCTATTTGATTAGCGCAGTGATTGTAATTGGAGAGAACATTTAACTAAGGTTAAGATCTGAACGCAAGTCATTTTGGGTTACTTGTTGCTGCCGTGTAGTTGTCCTGACAAAGTCTAATTTAAAATGTCTTGTGAATCAAAGATGAACTTAACACCTCCAGAAATAAGAGAAAAAAAGCAGTGATGCTGTAAATACCAGACATCCTCGTAGTAGTTACCGTTTCTTTCAAGCCGAAGCTACCTTTATGGTTTTGCGTCGCCCTCTTCTTGGCTGTCATCTATTAGACACTAAAGGTCGTTCCACAAGAACCCGCGAACTAGAACAGCAATGCGAGATACGTGCGCTTCACAATAAACGCCAATAGTGAAATATATGAAAAAGAGGCAGAGTCTCAATTATTCAGTTTATTACACTACCAAAATACAGATAGGGCTTTCTTGCCCGTGCAATGTTTCGTAGTCCAACAGGAAAGTCCAAAGTCGTAGCCGTGTTTACCAAACCTCCGGGAGATGTACCAAATGCGTTGTCAGTCCACCAAATCACCTCGAGATTACCCTTGCAGCACTTCGTCGGCGTAATAAGTCACTATCACCACAGTCTAGTCGCGAGGCTCACTCCCTATCGCACTCAGCCTGCCCCGGAGCCGGGCCGCCCGTTATAAGGCTGCCGGCGCATAGAGCGCAGACTCGCGCTCCTGGCTCGCTGGCGCGGCTATCACTCTGTTGCTCCGTTGATTTGGAATAGAGTGCGCGCCTGCCCGCGCGCGCACGCCACTTCCAAACATGGCTGTGTACACAGCAAACAGGAAGAGGAATGTAACTGTGAAACTGTAGTGGCAAAAAAGAGAACTTCAAGAAACAATTGCCGACCAAAACATTTGTAGCTATGCTACTTTGTTCACTCTGCTTTTTCGTCAGTCTCTTGGCGTGTTCTCCTCAAAGATATTGGATAGAACTACATAGATATACATGTAGAGCTAGAGCAGCGTTACAAATTGAAGGCTGCACTCTGCGCCATCTTGTAGGCAACCAGTTCCCTGGCAGGTGCTGATAGGCGTGTTGTGTGTACGTAGATGACGAGAGTTGTGGGTATTTCCCATGCAAATTATTACTTTGCAGTACTTTTTCTTGCTATGTAAAGACTATTAATTATGCATTAATAAAAATATATAATGAGAGCTTCGTGGTTCTATGACCTGAAGGCCCAAATGAAGCAGCATTAGGATTATCAGAAGCAAACGTTCAAAAACACAAATGGTATAACCAAGACATGTTTTATTTTGTAACATAGGGTTATTTTTCATCAAAATGAAACTTATTCTTTCATTTAATTCTAGTATACCTACACACTGCGTATATAAACTATATTTACATTTTATTACTCAAAAATATTTTATTCATTTGAAAACTTGTTTGCATCAGTAAAACTTGAAAGAGAGATTGTATGAATTTTGGTCATTTCACAGCATTATTGAGAATTAATTTGTTTGTATCGCAAGCTTTACTTAAATCATTTTCACTTTAAAGAATAATTTGAATCTTTCCTTCAGAAATAGGAACTGCATTACCTAAGGAGGGCAACAAAAGGATGAAACAATTATGAAAATATCTTTGTTTAAATTTCTTTCGGGATCATGTTCAATTGGTACAATTGGTCTGATCACTGGAAAGAGACCGAGAGAGCTGGCTCAAGGCATCAGCTTATGTCACTGGAGTGTCTCTGACCGTGAGGTACTAGGTTCGAGGCCCGACCGTGGCAGGATTTTTGACACTAGCTAGATCAAGTTCTATCGCTGTCTGGAGGAGAGTTGTAGCGACCGGCTGCTCTGATCGATAGTATTCTGTGGTATCTCCTATCAGTATCAGGCGAATGCAGAAGCAGAACCCTAACAAACGGGACACGGCCTGCGCGCGATCTTTTCCTCTTCCTTGTTCTATCTTCTCCTCTTACTCACACACACACACACACACACACACACACACACACACACACACATACATGCTTTACACCACCATACTTGGCGGAAGACCAATCAGAAACGTCGAGATTTTTCCGGTTGGGGGTGGTGCCCTGCTTGTAGGAGATACCTCGTTGAGAAAAAACCGGTGGTCGACAGTAGGTCGGCGCCGGATCTCACCATCTAAGAAAATCAGCGTCACATCCCGAGCAAAAAATACGCACTACAAAACACTCAGCCTTAAGGGCCTTTTCAGAGCCTCCCGCTATATCTATCGCTCCCAAGGAGACATTTCCTAGCGAGCGGCACAACCGCACGCACCGAACATTACGCCATGTCATGCTTAGATCCAAATCGGTTCTGTACCGTTATTTTACGCCATTGGTAGCCCATGGCCTCATCTCGGCGTTTATATCATTGCTCTGGGTGAAAGGAAATAATTTTTATGAACAGGGGATGAATAAAAAAAATTTATAAGCAACATTTTTAAAGATGTTAGAGTCAGATGTTGAAGAAACTTCCGAAGTTTTGTCACCCATTTTTTATAAAATAGTAGGAAAACGCATTCCTCCTCCAAGTATCTCCACCAACGGAGTACCGCCCCAGCCGGGACAACCTCTAAGCTCCCGATTGATCTCCCCTCATGTGTAGTAGTGTAGTGCATGTGAGTGTGTGTTTAAGTAAGGAGTGGGAATAGGACAAGGAAAAATCGCGCACAGTCCATGGCGCGCTTGTACTGGGTAATGCTCCAACATTCGACGGCGAAACCACAGGAAATACAAATAGACCAGCTATTCATTCATGAAGAACATGATGTGAGATAAGGGCACAAATTTATAGCTAATTTACCTTTGAAAATATATTTTATTATATAGGAGCGAATATTTTTGCTAACAAAACTTGAAAAAGCCGCTTTTTTTCTGTATTCAAAATTCGAGTAGAATATGGTTTAGGATAGAGATCACGGAATTATGAAAACGTGCACAAATTTCACTTCTCCCCATAGCTCGTCACACACAGTTTAAAACTGTTTTTACGTAAATAAATAAATAAATAAATAAATATAGTCGCTAGAATGCTCCTCCATACAGAGACTGAATTCGACAAAGCGCTCTAACAAATGTCAAAAACCGTTGAGACTCGAACTCTCGAGTCTCCTGAATAGGGACACTGCAATGGCAACAGCGGTTGCTCTGAGGCATGTCAATCAGACACACCGATACATACTTGCTTATATATACTTATATATTTATATAAGGGTATTATAACTCAGCGTTACAAATAGGAACTCCTGCAATACAGGAATGCTGGAAGTCCATAGAACTGGACTGTCAAATCGTTTTTGATCATGTCTAATATAAATAATTAAGTAAATTGATAATCAAAAAAACATAATTATCCAAAGACTTTCTTTGGAATGTTAATATTGTAATTTGTCATAATCCGATAAATTATATTATATTGAATACAAAATACTAGGGTTGGGGCAGAAGTCATGGCAACTACTTTTTTTTGGAGAATATGAGTAGAGGTGGAAAATTTCAGATATACACGTGAAAGCACAAGGTATAAACTAAGTGCTTGGTCATTTATCAAGACACAAAAATTTAATTTATCATATTTATTAAGGTATGTGAAATGACCGTACTCGTTTCATGTTCTAAGGCATTTTAGAGAATACGACTTCACAAATTCGAAAAGCATTACATACCCGTTCTAAAGACCTGATTAGATAGATGCTCAATTACCGCACATCACATTAACCCGCACACTCACAGGTAGTCACATGCGTTGCTGATCACTGGTGGCTGCGCATCTTTGCAGAAACTCTCCTGCGCATCTCGCGGCTGTCCGGTATGGAAAGGTATTATTCTAAGAACTTCCACCAATTCCCGGTGACATTCTCGGGCATTCCTTTCATGGTGAACGGCTCTCTTGAAGTAAGAGCGCTGCTGAAAACATGTTACATTCACCTCGCACGGCGGTAGACGGAAAACTGATTTCAAGTTGCTCACTGTGCTAATAGAGATACTTGCAGAGCTATCTGTTAATCTAAACATACCCTACTGCACACTTCTTTCAAGATATAAATGAAATTTTGCGATCCGATAACATTTCTTTTAGAAAAAATTAGTTGCCATAACGTCTGCCCCAAGCCTCGTATATATTATATTGAAAACGGAATTTCATTAACACAACTGATGTTTTGATACTCATGTGAAGATTACCAACGAATCACCACAAGAATGTGGCTTAGCTCCTTCTCTCACGGAAATTTATGAAATGGACGTGTGACCATTTCTTAAAGATCGATATAAAAACTGAATGGATTATGATTTATATATTAATTTACTAGTGGCGTGCATTCAACCCCTGCACTGCTGGGGTAAGCAAGAATGAGAATTTAATGAATTTTGAGAATTAAAGTTACATTGAACTGTATAACATACAGTTCAATGTAACTTTAACACACTTTACATTCTACTGCAATCTTTGCGGTGGTCCACTGCGCCTGTACTGCTCTAGCCCCAGCGCTGAAATCTTCGTTAGGGACGAGAGGTGCGCGCGCATCTGATTCAATGGGCCAGCGGTAGGCGGGGTTCGGGAAGCAACCGCAGGCGATAGTGACCAAAATTCAGCAAGCTGAGGATGGATGACGTATCTCCCCCTATGAGTAGGAGTTGCCCTAGCTCATATTGACAAACAAACTGGGGAGTAATATCCATTAATGTATTTAAAAAAAACAGTTTCATCAATCAGAAGTAATTTTTCTACCTTAGAATAAGGAAGTTATGCTTTATTTGGGGAATACAAAAATTGAGGTATCTAGGTAATAGTCCGTTCATAATTATTGAGGATAATAATCCCTTAAAATACATTTATACGAAATTGTCAGAAAATGTTTGCATTATGAGATAAAGGTTTATGTGTATGAATGTAACTCACAGCAATATGATTTTAATTTTCCTTAATGTTTTCGTTACACTCCAATTTAATAATAATTTGCTTCGCGACAGAACTATGCTCAATTCACTCAGGCATTACCATAAACAATAAACGAAAGTTAAGACCATTGTCATGACAAACCCAAGATCTTAGTGTGTGTGTGTGTGTGTGTGTGTGTGTGTGTGTGTGTGTGTGTGTGTGTGTGTGTGTGTTGCACTGCTGTATTAGGCCGTTTCAGTATTAAGTATTCTGGTGTTGTGAAGAAAAGTACGATTTAAATTTCAATTGCCTACGTAAAACTTAGTGTTTTCCGATAGTACGAACGGATGAGAAATTACTGATAGTTTTGGCCAATTTCAAAATTCACTGTTGCGTAAATGATGGTGTAATTATCTCCATTAAATGAAAATCATTAATATTTAAATATTACATTGGTATTTCATGGAAATATTTATTCTGATATTCCAAAACCATTTTTCTGCAATACTTTGTATAATAGTTGCTGTGGGCTCATTTATTGATTATACAGTTTGACATTTGACAAAGAAATATGGTCATTTGGATGAAGAATTTAAGAATTCTTATTGGTTCACCGATGCGATTAGGTACTGACCGCAGTCGACAGCCGCCAGATGTTAAATCATAGGCCCCCGCAAGACATCCAGGGTAAATGGACGCCCGCGCTCCCAATTTCACAAAACATAAAATGAACTTCAATGTGATTCAGAAATAACATCTTCGAATAATTATTATCGACTAGTGTACAAATAGTACGGAATATTAATGGACCAAACCACATTGCTTTGTCACACAAATGTTTCTAATAATGTTTGTAGCAACAACACAATTACGGAGAAACGATCGAATTATTAACAAAGAAATATTGGGGCATTATAAATCATGCTTTTAAGAAGAGACAAAGTTTCAGAGTTAAAATAATTCACACGTATCTTTAAGAGTTTGTAGTAAACCATGAGGTGGGGTAAATCAGTTGGAGATGTGACGAAGGAGCCCCAGACTTGCAAGAAACATTTTCTAGATTTCTGTAATAGCATTAGTGTTCATGGACTGAAGTACGTAACGGAGCGACAAAGGCCTTATGTGGAAAGGTATAGAAATAAATATATGATTTTTTTCTAAGTGTGCGGGACTGTTGACAGTGTTTTCCCTTGAAATGAAGCTATGCAGAAAAAGTAAGGTGGCGACGCTCACAAAGGCTTCTTTTTTGGGGGGTGCATTCCCAATCGTTTTCTAGAAGAGGCAAGCACCGAAAAGGGCAAAAGGGAGAGCACCGTTTACAATTTGGACATCAGTTGGGAAGCACTTGAAATTAATGGAAACTTTTGTAATGCATTTAAAAATGTTTTATTACATTAAGAGTATACATATTTGAGGATCAAAATAACGTCTAAACTTGAAAGCAAAAAAAAACTAAACTAAAATGAGACACTTTGATGACTGAAAAAATGGGCTTGTAATATGAGACCCCATTAAACTAGTGGTGCTACAGAATGGCACAGACTTTCCCGTATTAGTTTTCTATTTCCTTGGGTCTGGACTAGCTTTTCGTAACTCCCACATACTCGTGCCAGCTGCCATCTATCGCCGCCCAATGTATATTTTCTTAATATTTCGGTATCTTAATGGTAGAACGGAAATATTAATTTTAAAATATTAAAGAACAGAAAAAACTCTTCCTAAAAACTTCATTTGAAGTAATTTGAAGCTCTTACACTCACAAATTGAATTATGTTTACAAATTGCTGGAAAAGGCCATATTAATGGTAAGAGAACGATCAAAAAAACTACTTTTGTGTAATTTTTGAAAAAACGAAAAAATACCGCAAAATGAATTTCACGTCACATTAACGAGTGCAAATTTCACTTTTTCTGTTCGACAAGTTCGAAGAAACAATTTGGAACCATTTATGAGAAAATGGAGTTTGAGCGTTTCTGAAAATGCGGAATTTTGAGCTAGTTTACACAGAAAACGATTGAGTTTTCGGGAAACTTTACTTGACATTATTTAAAGCACATGTACTCATTAACATAATATTGTGAACGAATCGCCGCTAATATAAATATTAACGACGTGAGAGAGAAGTCAAAAAATTACATTTTTGTAATTTTTTCAAAAACAAAAGCATAGATAAATATGGCGTTTATGTCATCTCATAGAGTACATTTTACTAAATGTACTATCCCTAGGAAATATTTAAAGAAAAAGTTTGAGCCGTTTTTGAGCAAATCTTGTTTTTGTAATTTTTTAAAATTGCAAATATTTCGCGCAATATTGCGCGAAAACGACTAAAATTTTTAAAAAATGTACACGATCTTAAACAAAGAACTCACTATGAACAGTAAAAATCAGTGCTGTACCTATCACTTAGGAAGAATGTCTCGCTAAAGGATCCCCCGCCTTTCTGTACAGACCAAGGGGAAGAAGGGACATTGGCCGTTCACGACAGAGATGGTGTTATGAAGCCGGAACAGGGAATCTTCCTAACACGTAAAGTGAAGGAGAAGAACAAGAACAAGAAATAGTTTTGGCACTAGTGTTGTTTCTGGAGCGCTATCACACGTGTTAGGCCATCTTGATAAGGACAAGCGGTGGTGCGCCGTCTGGGATACACCCTTTCCCTGCCTAAAAGAGTTTCCTGATGTCTTCAGCCATCGTGGCTAAGGACAAGCGGTCGCGGGCAGTCTGAGAAATCACGTTCCCTGCGTTAAAGATTTGTTCGCAGGGCACTGTGGCTGGTGACAGCGTTGGGGGCGTTGGCAGCCTTCCTGTTCCTCTTCTGGAAGCCGCTGGAGCGCAACCAAGTGTCTCCTTCATCGTGGCCATGCACAAGCGGTTGCGCGCCGTCTGGAAGATCCTGTTCCTGCCGTAAAAGGATTCGTTCGCAGGGCACTGTGGCTGCTGGCAGTGTTGGGAGCTCTGGCAGCCTTCCTGTTCCTCTTCTGGAAGTCGCTAGAGCGCTACCAAGCTTCTCCTGTCATCGTGGCCATGGACAAGCGACAGCGCGCTGTCTGGGAGATTCCGTTCCCTGCCGTCACCGTCTGCCCCGAGACAAAGATAAATGCCAAGCTCTTCAACTACACGGATGTCGTCTTGCGTGGCTGGTCAGGCAATATCTCTGACGAAGAGTAAGTTACTCATTCTTCCAAAGAGTTAGTTTTGGGGGGCTGGTAGTATTTCGTTGGAAATAAAATTAGTTCCTAACAACGGTGGGAACAAACGTGAGAGCAATGTCTTAAGGCTCAATCTGCTTAGGAAGTTGCGGGTTTGAGTCGCTAGCTGCTAGAGACTTGCGTGATGCGTTTAGCATTCGATTGATTGATGATTCCGCGCGCGTCAACTACCATGGTTATTAGTCCCTTAAGTGTAGCATGTTTTTTCTTCAAGAGGTGGCCCCCGTTGGATGTTGAGATCCGACCTGTTTGTCGGATAAGGGTGTTTTCCCTAATCAGGTATCTCCCAACAGTGGGCCCTGCCGGGACAAGCTCTAAACTTACGATTTATCTATCAACATTTATATCTATCTACATGTAGATCTATCGACGTGTAGTGCATGTAAGTGTAAGTGCGTGTAAGTAAGGATAGTGGACAGGGAAGGACAGACTCGGACAAGGAAAAGGAATGAAAGATCGGGTGGGTTCCGCGGCCCGTTTGTTAGGGGTCTGCTCCGGCATTCGCCGGGAGAAACCATGGAAAACTGTGGAAAACTACCGATCAGTGCAGCCCGATCAGAGACTGAGAGTCATATTTTTAACACTTACGCCCATATTCTCAATACCGTGTAATACGAGAATTATCGTCGAGTTCAGATAATTCGCGAATCAAAGTAAAAATCCTTATTCACGAGGCCAGATCAGTTGCGATCCGCGGGTTATACACCCAGAAAGCATCACGATTACGATCCGTGGGTTATACCTCCGATTTCGGCGAATAATTCACGAATTGCTCTTGGTTGCCCTTGGTTACACTGTTAAACAATACAGACGATTCCGCCAAGTACGATTTTTTTACTGTTGAATGTATGGAATGCTTTTGAAATTTATTTAGAGAAATCTTTTTAGAGAGACCCCTCTATTTGCTTCAGAAAGCAAAAACTTGATTTGAGTGAGGCGAAGTAATCTTTCGAAGAGACGTTTGACAAAACTGTAATGCTGTACATCTAGTCTATAATATTTATCTCTCTGTAAGGTAGAAACAGTATTTCCTATTGAAATGAAACTATTTCAGCAATAAACAAAAACTCTCCTTTGATAATTGCTATTCCTGTTTGTCATCATAAATCATCTGAGTAGTAGGTTACATGCTGAATAATAATATTGTTTCTAGTAATGGGTTCAGCAATTATCGTATTTAATATTATATAATTTGGACTTATCATTCTATCAGTGCAGGTTATTCTTTAATAAAATCACATTATTAGCTTTTGCTTTTAATTAAAGGTATGGTCACAGTTTATCTTAATTTCACCTATTAGAAAGTCTTTTTTAACTTCTACATTCACTATAGATCATCAGAAATATATACTTACAACACCCAAAAACAATGTTGTAGATATTGTTAACATAATCAGGCAAATAAATGGTCAAGGAATTTCAAATTCAATATTTGAATAAACCTTAAATTCAAATAAATTGAGGTGGATTCCAAGGCTTTAAAGAAAGAATGCAATAACAATTAGACAAAAATGTTACCAAATAGATCCTTCATTAAATTCAATTATACATTTTTCATTTGAAGTAAATAAATAAAAACTGAATGCAATTAACAAATATTTTTATTTATTTCATTAATGTACAATATTGATACAGACATTTTTCTGGTTAATAAATGATTCTTGTGACAATTTTAATGCCCAAATACAGGAATATTACTGAACCCTAAGTTATAAACACAATAAACAAAAATAAAAAAGAAGAGACAGCAAAATATGCTGAATTGTTTCTATGTAATGAATATGTTATTCCTTTGCTAACAATTTGGAGAACAAATTAAAAACTCAAATTGCTAAAAACAAACAAATAAAGGATGTAGTCCATATTTGATTCCATCACTAATTTAACGTGTAGACAAAATTTAATTTTTTTAAAGAATGAATTGTTCGGTCATCATATCTTGATAATATTCAAATTTTAGGTAGATAAACATTGCATCCTCAACTCATGTTCCTTCATAAACTCAAATTCTTCTTGATGCTTTAAGAATGTGGAATCCTTGAGGTAATGCTTGCATTCCTGGGAAGTAGATACCATTCTCATAATTTCTGGTCCCACTCGCAGCTGCTGGTACTGGTTATCTACCTCTGACATTTCCTATTTGGAAATAAAATATTCATTTTGAGGGATATATTTATGAGTTGCTTTTTCTAAATACGAATATTATTGACATGAATATTATTGTAGAAATTTTAAAATAACTAGTTTCATTACTGCAAACAAAAGTTTGCTGATAATAAAGAAACTTGTTCATTTATCTACAATGTCAACGATATGTCACAAATCCATCAACTTTATAGTAAAGATTACCAAAGATGTACTTCAGGAAACATCAGTGTTTTGATTCATTTACAATTCAGAGTGTAGAATTAGATTAAAAAAAGAATAAATGAAAAAATATATTCTGCACTCTACAAATGCTTTAAAGGATGGTTCGGTTGTTAAAAAAATTGATAATAAAATTAATAGAAATAAACAAATTGAAAAACCAAAACAATTTTGTTATAATTACTTCCCTTATACAACAGATCTTAAAGTTTTTACAAACCTCAGTTCAGAAATCCAAACCTGCAATCAGTCCAAACATAAATAATATTCTAACAGAATTTTTGATATTGGAATCCCAATGTAGTTTAGACTATGCACAATCTATTTATAGAGGTAGTGGTATCAGATATCATAAGGCAGATATATAATCAATATTGATTGTTGACATTTAATTAATCTTTCTTTAAATTATAATGATATTATAAAATGTAACTTATTTTAAAATTCAATATTTTTTATATTTAGCCTACATTACATTTTCAGTAACGAAGTAACAATAATCTGCTTCAGCTTCCAGATTTGTCCTTAAATCACCTAGAAATAGAAGGGTATTTTTCATTACACAAGTATATATTAAACTTAGTATGGCTTCAGAGAAGCACAAAACATAAATATGAATTAGTACATTTAAGAATAAGAGTTTATCAAAATGTGCAAACAACATTTTTGGAATCTCTTATATAAAACATTCTTCAGTTTTCATATATTTCATATTTATTCCAGTATGTCACAACAAAACAAAAATAAAATTTTATTTTGTATCTTTTGAAGAAGACAAAATAACTCTAACAACACCTGGGTAGGATTACTTCCAATCTTTTGAATTTTATGACCATGACGCTGAATTTGTTTTTGTTTTATTAACGAACATGGTTTATCATAAAGTTTTATTATATACATTTCATTGTAAAAAATTGTGCAAGTATTACTTACATTTAAATGTCCCATGACATAAGATTTGATTTGATTTCATTTCATTTTCTTTTAGGTAAAACCAGGGTTTTTGGATAGCACAATTCCTTTGAAAATAGTCTTGACTTCCAATGAGGTGAAATTACTTTATTAGTTGCACTAAAAACTACTGAAACAACTTTTGCGTGTAGCCCTTCACCAGAACACAAAGTATCAATCGAAAATATTTGTAAAACTGTCGGTAGAGAGAGAATACTGTTGTTTTGAAAATGAAATACACAACTTACAATATAAATAAAACCAAAAACACTTACTTTGAGTCATATTAACTGCCTTTTATATCCCAAATCACAGTCACATGCAGTATGTTCTTTGAGCTGATGAATGCAGTAATTCTACCATGCAATTAAGTACACAGTGTAGTAGCTGCTTTCTATCGTTGTAAGTATTAACTTTATTATCACGCCCTTTTAAACAATTCTTTTCACGCCTTTATATTTGTTCTTAAACTGCTGAACACTACTTACTGCGTTGAAATACGTTATGCAGGTTATGTCATGCTTCTTTTTTGCTATTGCAGCTTTGCATACAATAGTATTCGCGTATTTGTCAATGGCAATTGTGAAAATATCAATTTCTTAAATAGAAATATTAGATTGGTTGGCCCTGGATACATTACTCAGTACGCGAATGATATGACATTGGAGATCGCGTTTGAAGTGGCGCTAGTACTAATGTTTACAAACAGAACCACGACATCGAGATACTCCACAGCCAATCATATTTACTGTAACATTCTGGCCAAGGGTAACCCTCGAATCCGCCAATTCTCTGATGACCGCGGTTTGTGAATAAGAGTAGAAAGTTATCCGAGTGTTAACCTAATCCGCGAATTCCTCGATTCACAAATTATTTTCGAAGTAATCCATGATTGAGAATACGGCCGTTATTGTACTGTTCCTGGTGTTTCAGTGCTAGACTACAGGTTACTCATATATTGATTTCATTAGATTTTGTAGATCATTTTGGCTTTCAGTTCGTAATGAGCCAGAAATATCGAGAAACCTAGTTTCTCCGTTAACTTATAAATGTTTGTATCTAATCTGATACTGCGATGCACGAAAGATCAACATTGCAATGTCGTAAATCTAACAACTTTTTTAAAAATCTTACAAACATTTTTCTTTAAACGTATATAAGTGTTATCAGTGGTTTTTCTGCGGCGTTTTAGTCTATTTACTTATTTCCTAGTTTTCATTATTCTTCGTTAATATTTTTATTCCTCGTGTATGTTTACGTGTAGTTTACAATGCTTTTTGCTTATGTTTTACAGAAAGGAGCTTCTCACCGATCTCTCACTTCAGTGTGACATCAAACTTCATTTTGATGACACAGATTTTAGAAATTCTTCCACCATAGACAGGTTAGAAAAGGTGAGATGGAAGAATTATTGAACGAGTCAAAGTATCTATCCTAGGCTTTACATTATTTAACAAATTCATTATTTCTATTCATGCCATAAAAATTTAATTGTATACCTGCGGCGGAAATTTAAATTCTTTTGTACTTTATATTATGTGTTTTACATTAATCTTTCAAATTTTAGTTTCTAACTGTATATTCACAAAACGAATCAATGTTACAAAATTATTAAATTATATTGAGAAATATAATTGTTTTAATTCTATTTGCCTTTTGATTGCAAACAATAGGTTTAAATAAATTCAATCAATAATTTCGTCTCCAATGTCAAGGTTCCAAATTGCATCTTTTTTGTGACACTTTTTATGCGCAGTTACATTACTTTCTCTGTATCACCATTGGAGTGTCATTTGCAGTTAGGCAATCTGAATGCACAGGTATTCAGAAGGAACAGGAATTTCCTTGCCGAAGATTGAAAGTGACCTGCCGAACAAGTGTGCAATTTATTTTGTTGCACCATTAGTTCAAAAACAGAAAAAAAATATCGCAAAAACGGCATTTTTTTGTAATAGTGCGATTTCTGATTTTTTTATTTGTCTGTGTTTCAAGTTGTGAATTGTTGATAGTAACACTTCCAAAGTTTTGATAAAAATTGTTAAGTAGGGTACCTGAAAGTGTACCGAAAACAAGGGAATGTCTCATAAAAATACGCAGGGAGAAGAATTATTTGACTGCTCTCTTAATTATTTTCACAAATTTACCTGGTAGTAAAATTTCTAAATAATATTTACACTACTTGATCAATTTCAAAATCGGCACATACACCAAAATACTTTATTTGGAACATTTTGTTTATTTAAAATACGATTTAAATGGTAAAATGTATGTAAAAAATTATTGTTGTTAAAACCTTTATTATTTTCTATACCTCGATTCGAAACTATTCCATTATGTTAAATATTATTTCGAAAAGATCAAATCGAATGCATGCAAACGTTGTAAATAGATTTCATTTCTGGAATGATAAATGTATATACTTTTTCAGTATGGCCTGCGTGCAGAAGACTCGGTTCGAGAATGCAAATTTGGAAGAAAACCCAAATATGGGGCTTTCGAACCCCTCCTGACAGAGGAAGGCATATGTTTTTCTTTTAATATGCTTCCCAGAGAGTCACTTTTCCCAAAACACACGTAAGTAAACATGTTCTTTAATATCAGCATTGTTCTTAAAAAGTTTCCAGGGATTTTGAAACAGCAATTATTGTTCTAGATTTCACGCGTCAAGAAATTATCTCAATTACAAAAATGTTAATGTTCAATGGAATATCGTTGATGGATACCACGCAAATGCCGGTCTTGAAGCGTATCCCTACAGGGGGCTCGGAGCTGGAAAAGATGCTGGCTTCGTTTTTAGTCTTGCCATCTTACACATCGATTATTTCTGCAAAAAAAATGAGTCAGGGATTTAAGGTAGGTAGCTGTTAATTTACGTACATTTTTACACTAAATATCCCTATTCGGTAAATTCCTGAGTTTTCAAATTTGAAGCCTTTTGGGAACGAAATACAATGGTTGATTTTTTCGAGCATGTCAATTGCTACGGTCATTAGCATAGTGAACGTTTTTCCTGGAAGTGGAAGTTTTCCTCCTCCACTGAATGGTGAGATCCGGCGCTGACCTACTGGTCGGGTAGTGGGATTTCATCAGCCAGGTATCTCCCACCAACGTGGCGCCGCCCCAGCCGGTACAAACTCGAAGCTCCCGACCGGTCTCCGGGCATGTGTGGTAGAGTAATGCATGTCAGTGTAAGTGGGTGTAAGGGGTGAGGAAAGGACAAGGAAGAGGAAGGAAGGATCGCGCGCAGTCCCGGCCCATTTGTTAGGGGACGTCTCTGGCATCCTGATAGCAATCGGAGAATCAAACTAAAACTACTGATCAGAACAGCCGGCCTCTAGAATTCTCCTCCAGGCGGTAACTGAATTCGATCTAGCTACCTACGTATCGAAAGTAGAAAACCCGTCACCGCCAAGACTCAGTCCCCCGGACCTCTCGACCAGAGTCGCTGCAGATTCCGCTGCAATGCTGGCCCCGATCCAAGCTCAGCCGGTGATTATTCGAGATTTAGAATGAGGGGCAGGTTAGGAATCGATACTATGATTCGTTTTATCCGTATAAATACTTCACTAACGTTTCTCTCTTATACTCCTGAACTGTCCTTCCATAAACGTACGTCAAAAGCAGTATGCTGTCGTCACCAGAATAGTGTCAACGCACGGTGCTGCTTCCCACAGCCGGAGCGTGTAGTTCAACGGTTATTACAATTTTCTAAATCTATTTTATTGTTGTTGTAGTTATTATTATTATTATTATTCCATTACATCACGACAAAAGATGTTATGAGTCGGCTGAATATAAAATCTACTCCAGGTTGCAACCAGCTACCTAAGGGGTAGATCTAGGGACCATCGGTGCCTCTACAATACTTTGCGCAAAATGTGGGCTGTTCCAAATAAAGCTATTTCTTGCACTTCCCAGTCCTTTGAATTACCTGGGAGTTTAGACAAGTTCTTACTCAAATTTTGCGGAACAAATCCCAGAGCTCCGATAACTATCGGGACGACCTGTGCTTTTACGCCCCACATTCGGCTGATCTCTATTTCCAAACTCTTGTATTTAAAGACGTTTCTCTGCCTCCTTGGTAACGACATTTTGATCGCAAGGCACAGCAACATCCACAAGTAGACACGATTTTTTCTCTAAATCCCGGATAACAATATCCGGTTTGTTTGCTGCTATAGTGCGATCCGTTTGAATTTGTTGGTCGTACAATATTGTACACAATCCAACCGATGTCACCGGTTTTGGTGAGTGTTCGTACCACTTGAGGCATGTGTTTGGAACTTCGAGGGCGGTACAGATCTGCCAGTGGAGGTAACTACACACCCTGTCGTGTCTTTTTAAGTATTCGGTCTTTGCTAGAATTGGACAAGCTGAGACAATATGATCAATGGTTTCTACTTGCTCCTGGCAAATTCGGCATTTGTCATCTTGGAAAATTTTGAGAACCGCTTTATCATAATGTCGTGTTCTCAAAGCCTGGTCTTGAGCAGCTACTAGAACTGCTTCCGATTCTGGTTTCATTCTTCCCCTTTTAAGCCACATAAATGATTGATCTTTACTGATCTGCACCTTGTCCATTCTTTTCAGATATTGTCCATGGAGGGGTTTGTCCCTCCACGACTTCTTTAACATTTTTTGTGTCTCACATTTCATGTTTAGTTGTACCAGAAGTTCAGTGTCTGTGTTATTTGACGTGTCTTGCATAGTTTTCTTTGCAATGCTTTTTGCTACACTAACAATGCCTCTGTTTCTCATTTTTCAGATTCATGACTTGCCTCATTAGAGGTCAGATTTCATGACTTGCCTCATTAGAGGGTCATCTTGATGACTGACTACATATTTCCCAATTCCAACTATTACATTGTGCCAGGTGGCTTAAATTTGTCTGAGGCCTCTTCCTCCTTCCTTACGTGACACATAAAGTATTTGTACATCAGCTCGAGGGTGGGCGACATTATGCATTGTTGTTATTATTATTATTATTATTATTATTATTATTATTATTATTAAACATGTTCAATAGATTTTGAAAGTTTTGGTGTCTATAATCGTATTTCATTTGTGTTTGTGTTTGAAGTACCCAATAGTTTAGGAACTTATAGTATAACCTACAACTCAAAAGATGCGTTTGAGAGATAACCCCGTGCATTTGAATAACTTTTGCTAGCGCGTATGCCCAGGGTTATTCTCACTCCTAAAACTGTCCTGCAGATTCAATTTTATTTGTTATAGTGGTCTGTGTGTATGTGCAGCAAGTATAAACGGTGTTTACTTCAGATTTTACATAATTTGTGCTAGACTGTTAACCCAATGCATAGCAAGCACTCAATACATGACTTTAGTTTTAATAGATTCAATCTCAAACTAGTGGTGCTAAAACAGCACTTACTTTCCCGTATTAGAGGAAACAGCTAAGTAGTACTGTAATATTACACTTTATGCGCTACTAACATCTTCGCTTGGAACTCACTATTTCCATTGCAGTGTTGTCAGAACTATGTGAATTCTACAACTTCACAAAAATAGAATGCAAAAGTTTTGTAACCCTGTATTGGAAAAAGGAGCCTGATACCCTGGAAATATAGAAATGCCTTCCGTTGGGCCATGATTAGGGAAGAGTATTTTAAAACCATGCAACAAATTCTCTACTCACTACAAATGGTACAGCATTTGGTGCAAAACTAAATATTTGCCTGCAAATATCAACATAAATTAGAAAATTATAACTCCTTTTCATACAGCTCCATTAGGTTTCAACAATGACACTAATTCACAGATATTCGCGAGCGCAAAGTGAATTCCATTGTTGCAGACCCTGCATTGTCGCTATTCTGAGAGCTATTAATTCTTTTTACTTATTTCAAATATTTCAAAATAAACAATTTCTAAAATATTAATGTGTAAGTCTATAACATAGTTCGAATGTAAGAAACGAAGAAAGAAATAATATACAAAATTGCACATTCTAATTTACGACGCATCCAGCTATCCAAAGCGCAGTTAATTTACAGCGGCCTATTACGTTTGTCACAAAATTAAAGAAAAACTACTCGTATTTTGAAAAAATTAACCATGACCGTATTTATTTTATTTATTTATTTGTCAATATTCGGAATTGCCACATACTCTTTCTTGCCAGCTACCATCTATCATCGCCAAAAGTACTTTTTTTGTCATTTTCTTAATTTTTCGGTTTCCTATTGGTAGAACAGAAACATTAATTTTAGAATATTAAAGAACACAAAAACCTAGCCGTAAATAGCAATTTTCTTTTAAAAATTATGTGCCGTTTAAGAGAAAATGGCGTTTTAGCGCTACTAAAAATGCGAAATTTGAAGCTCATTTTCACAGAAAATTTTTGAGTTTTCAAAATACATTAGTTGAAGTTATTTGAAGCACTTACACTCACAAATATAATCATCTTTACAAATTGCGGATAATGTGCATATTAAAGATGTGAGAGATCTTTCAAAAAATTTACATTTATATAATTTTTGAAAAAAAAAAACAAAAAAAACTCAAAATAAACTTCACGCTATACTAATGAGTGGAATTAGCACTATCCGTTACAAAAGTTTCAAGAACAAAATTGCAGCCATATACGAGAAAATGACGTTTGAGCATTTCTGAAAATGCCGAAATTTGAGCTACTTTTCACAGAAAACGGTAGTGTTTTCGAGAAACTTTACTTGACATTATTTAAAGCATATATACTCGTAAATATAATAATGTAAACAAATCGCCGATAATGTAAATATTAACGACGTGAGAGACAAGTAAAAAAATTTACATTTTGGTTATTTTTGAAAAAACCAACCGATAGACCAAAATGGCTTTTATGTCATTGATAGAGTACATTTACCACTATCCCTACCAAAAGTTTAAAGAACAAATTTGGAGCCGTTTTTGAGAAAATTTTGTTTTTGTAATTTTTTGAAATTGCACATATTGCACGCAATATTGCACGAAAACTACCAAAATTGTGAAAAACATTTACATGACCTTTATTAAAGAACTCAATATGCAGAACAAATTTTATTTGAAGAAAAAATCTCTATCTTCAATTTTGTAGTTGGAGAAAGACGCCGAAAAAAATTCAAACTTTCACAATTTTCGAAAATTCAGAGCTGTACGTGAAAATCGGACCTATGCCATGTTAAAAAGTGTATTTTTCTCTATTCATACAAGAAATTTAAAGAAAAAATTTGGAGCCGTTTTTGAGAAAATGTTGAAAATCCCCGGGGGGCTTCATATAAAGTACCCCCAAATTTTAAAGAATCTTTTTCAAAATCACAAAGCTTCGACTAGAATCAGATCGACTGGGGAATATCAATTTTGAAGAAAATCGACCGAACGGTTTAGGCGCTAGCGTTGACCACAGACGGACGGACGGACGGACGGAATGCCGTCAATTGATTTTTAAGTATAGAGAAGCAACAAATCATGGATTTTGACCACACCACGTGTTAGGGAATTTTTTTTCTTAATTTAGCAACTGGTTTTATCCACTTATTCGTTTTCACAGCCCGGCAATTAATTTTTTTCCGCCGAAAATTGGCCATTTTTTCGCGCAGCATTACATAACTTTCCCTATACTACGTATATCACTCCGTGTATACGTACGTATACGGGAAAGTAAAAACACTATGATTGATACAAGAAGAAAAACTATTGGTGTTTAACATTTTATTCCATCGTCATTCAAAATTTAGTTCAAGGAGCACATTGCAAAAAAGAACCAGGCCACACTACACCTCTTTGTTATATCTTTCAAATACAATAGTCATGTAAGGCACAAAAGTATAATAACAATTTCTGAAAGCATGCTACAAATGTAGTTCATCTCTTCCAGAAATATTTGATTGAATTTCTAAAATTTGAAGTAGGTAATGTCAAAAAATAATATATTTTGCATATGGAACAAGTGCGCAGAAATAAATGGTTCAAAAATACTTTTGACCGAAGTTACTACAAGAGTCATTAGTCTGTCATGCCTCAGTATTATCATAACTACATTTATAAACGATGTTGCACAGTTAGTACCTTAGTACACTTTAATATATCAAAAACAAATGAGCACATTGTGTGTCCTAATCTAATTTTCTAGTACTCATTGTGATGACAATTTTTTTCGTATCAAAACTGAAGGGGCCCAGTTAATTTCGATTTCAGTAGAGTGGAACCTCGTTTATCCATGATGGTGCTACGGGATTAGACGAAGAATAACAAAAAGGTATTGTTCGAGCATAAAAAATAAAAGACAATTTTGATAATAGTCAAAATGCATTTTTCTCGTATGCTTATATGCGTTTAATGTGTAATATTGTATTTTCTTTAAAAAAAATTTTCGCTTTCTCTTGTATTGCCACGTACTCAAAGAAAGTTGCCTAATGCTGTAGAAAAAGTGCCGAATGTGGGCTTTTAGTTTAAGCACATAAATCGTAAGCTTTGAGTGTGTTTATTACAACTATTTCAACACCTTTAGTCGTATCCGGTTTACTAGTAGTAATAAAAATGCTCTAGACAAATGCCGCATACCAGAAGTGATGCTATTGATGTGTTACAACGGCTTCAACTCTTGAGAAAACGGCTTACAAGCTACTTTTTAATAATTTTATTTCACAAGCTTTAGATGAGTTGCTGAAAAAATTCTACACCTAAAAATATGTTCTTTTCAAAACTCGATATCATGGATTTCTCACCTAACGTCTTTTTCTACTTTCTCTCATTTTAAAATACCCCTTGCTCAATTGTAATATTGACATGGCTGATATGACTGCTTATCGGGAACATTTGTCTTACACATCGGTAGCTGCGTTGAAGGGTAACATTTGTTCGTGGTAACAACTGTCAATTTCTGGGCGTTGTAGATGCAGCTCCATGGGGTAGCAGACTTCCCCCGCCCAGATCAGGATTCCTTCCTGGTGCCTTTGGACAGCGTTATGCGCATCACAGTAACACCTTCCGAGGTAAAGCAATCAGACATTTACGTGAACAACTCAAAATGAAAAACAGCACAATCAAAGCATGTGCAATGAAGCATTCTTTTCCCTTGAGTATTTTTTGTGTAATCTACCGCGGCATATTGCGCAATCTTGGTGCATAGGCAATTTTTAAATTTTTAAACATTTTTTTCTCAAAAACAACACTAAACTTTTGTATTAAATATTGACCTTGGATAGTTTAAAATACGCTTAAGAGAATGGTGTATGTCTTATGTTCGTTGAAACCCCTAATTTCTTCAGAATTGAAAAATTCAAACATTTTTCGGAGTTCTACAACTACAATTATGAAGATAACTTTTTTCTTAATGAAATGTTTGCATTAAAAACAGATCTTCAAAGTAGTTCATGTTCAATTTTTCAAAAATATTAGTATTTTGCTTCAAACATAGGCAATTTTACGTTTTAAACAATTATTTTCTCAGAAACGGGTTCAAATCTTTTCTTTAATTTTTTCACGAATGTAGCAAAGAACGGTAAAGAAAGCGATGCTAGTCACTTTTTCGGTGCACTCACTGTATTTTCAAAAAGTGGAATAAATAATTCGAAATATAAATTCGAATTTCCCGCGCTCTGTTTGAGGCAGTGTTGTAACACATTGCTCTCTAATTAGCAAGCAGATGAATTTCAGACTCATAAGAGCTGTTTATGCAGAAAAAGGATATACTAAATAACGTATTATAATAATTGTTAACTAATACAATATGTTTAAACTAAGCTTTATTTATTCCTCAGGATTAGCAAGAAGCGTTCAATGACAAGATGTGAGAGGACAAGATAGGAGAGATATTTAACTACCGTATCTACAATTTGTTTATAATAGCATTCGTTCAGTTACTATTTCACATTATTTTAAATTAAAAATACGATTTCAATGTAATATGAAAGAAAATGTTTAAAATTGACACCGTAATTTTGTACAAATTTTTAGTACGATATTAACACCAAACGCGGCATTGTTGCAACGATGGGTATTTGAGATGTTCATTGTTAAACGGCGACACGAGAGGAGAAATAAGATAGGCGGTTTTATTTAATGTTAATGTTATAAAGCTATCCATGCTCGTCAGACTCACGTGGTTCAGATAATGCGAGCAGTTACAATAATGCGAGAAAAAGTCTGCTTTTTAGCACCACTAGTTTTCTGACGTGTTAGAGCAAACCCGAAAGAAGTTTCGAATTCAGCGCACGTTGTTAACCATTAAGAAAATCTTTTCAATTCAGTAGCGGAAGAAATTAACTTTGTTTTAATAGTGTTTTTTACCAACCTTCAAATAATTAAACAATAATATGCGTGTCACCAGCTGGCATAAAAAGAAGCCTTGTCTGGAATAATGTGTACCCTGTCCATAGTCACACTACAGTTAACAACACGATGTTGTGAACCAGTTTCTTTCTGTATGATGTAACAAAACAGTTAATTGCAGACAGTGTTTATGCAACAACATACAGTACACCCATCTATTTCATTGTACTTTTTTTCTTTCTTGGTCTTTTTCGAACTAAACTATTTACAATAATATAATGTACATACTATATAATATCGTACCTTATAGCCCTAAAGAAGTCAAATAAAACGCCGAATCATCGCTAATGTAAAAAGCAAATTTGTTCAATTGAATCCCATGTTCAATTACTAGTGACGTCAACTGCTACATAATTTTTTTTCTTCAGATTCTGGCCGATGCGAGCATGAGAGAGCGCTACTCCGTAGAGCAACGTCAATGCTACTTCCCTGGAGAAAGGCCTCTTCGCTTCTTCCTGCAATACACGCAGTCTAACTGCAGACTGGAGTGCCTCGCCAACTTCACTTTAAGTCAGTGCGGATGCGTTCCATTTTACATGCCTCGTAAGTAAATAAACTTTTGCAGTGACACGGATATTTTCACTCCCAAAATAGTGTTTATTTATTTATTTATTTACGTCAAAAACAGTTAAAAACTGCGTATGACGAGCTATGGGGAGAAGTGAATTTTATGTTTATGTTTATGACTGATTATATATTTCCCAGATGAAAGGTTCATATCAACATTGAGAATTAACATGCGCAATTGCTTCTAGTCACAATAATGAGACTACTGGGTAATATGTTAATTTCGTTTCTGAATTTTACATATTTGAAATAAGTGTGTTCTGTACTAGATCAGTTTCGAGAAGCAAATAAATGAAGTATGTCATACAGTTTTTGGTATTATTCATAGTTACGTGGATCTGTAAGGTTATTGCTTATTAGCAACTAATTAATGCAATACATTACACTGTTACAGAATAACTACTGAGCAATGTATAGGTTTAGAACTGTGGTTAACAAAAAGCTACATTTTGACGAAAATTACATTTATAGTTTTTAGGTTGTTCAATATATAGATTACCTCTTTGCATTTCACAGTATTCCTTTGATAACTTTTTGGTTGTTTTAATGTTCATATCCCAAATTATAGTTAATATCTTTAATAATAATTTTCAATAGTCGCAGCAGTCCGGCAAAATTTATTTCAATACTCGCAGCAATCCAGTCATAATTTATGTTTACGCCGCCGTGTACCGTGGCTATCATTTTGAACAAAACTCGATATTCTGTACGTACATTTAAAATATTTATTGAAAAGAACCTGCGAATACTTGATTACTATATACGTATTCTAGTGTAAGCAACGCGATACTTTCCAGAATATTACTCGACTGTTTCACCGTTTACGCGAAGAAACGAGGAACTGCTCCACGAAGGAGGTGACGCCGCTGTCTGCAGTGTTGTTGCGGCCGGTTTGAATTTCGCGCCCCGGAAGTGATTTTTAAACTCAATTTTCTCAAAGACAAATTTTTTTTTCGGATAAACTGGACCTGCCATTCTCCATGTCTGGCATCACAGAATTTGTGGTATTTTTTTGTAACGGGAGCTTCTGGACACCTGTATATTTGCCAGTGTGAAAGGAAAAAAATCGTTCTTAAAGAATTCCTAGGAATTACAACTTTTTCCTGAAACCACTTGAAAAGTTTGCGATTCCAATTTTGGCATGTCTCATTTTTTCTCTTTTCCGTTTATATGAGAAGTTACTTATATATGAGTGATCGTACTAATCACTAACAGGTCAAGTCTTTCTTTTACGTATGGATATGACTTATTTCATCAAAATTATACATTACTCTTTTTGCGATGAATGGAATTAAAAAAATAACAAATTCCAGATCTCCCAACTTATTTGAGCAAATAATAAAATGTGATTAAAACAAATTATTTTCTATTCATTTTTAGGAGATCAAAATACTCCCATATGCTCAGGCGATAAAATTATGTGCAGTGAAGATGCAGCATGTAAGTTTAAACAATTGCATAAGTCTTCCAATGTTCATTCAGTGTAGGTTTTACAGTAAAAAGAAACTCAAAAACACTCAACTAAACTTGATCAGTTATATTCTACTTACATTATGTAACTAAACACAAGTGATCGAAATATTTTGTAACCTGAAACTGTGTGAAAAATGTAGAGAAGGCAAAATTATAGGTATCAATGATAATGAACTTTCAAATTTAATACCATTTCCTCATTACTTTTATTGAACAGAATCAATATTTATGATCTGTCATTAAAAACCAGACTATAACGTTAACTTGGATATAATAGAATACACCAAAAACATAATTGTTATTTTTATTTTTTTAAATCTGCCAATTCCAATAAACAAAATACACCACTCTTCAACCAGTAAAGAAACAAACTGAACTTAGCATCAGGATCCCCTAACATACGCGTCAGTTGCTCACAACGGAGAGTAAAGGCGGTGCAGTTTACTTTTTCCCATAACATAGCTTTCGGCGGTTGACCATTTGTAAACATTATAAAGGTGGTTTCTTTTGTGTTTTCTTCTATATTTAGTTCAGGGGCTAATGTATGACGGGTGGGCGAGTGGGCGAGTTAGCGTGCGGACGGACAGACGTTTTTGAAAACATTATTTTTCTGTACTTGAATCCTCTTAAAATATATATTCCCGTCAAAATCACTTCAAGTTTTGCAAATTATATAACCTCCCCTTATACTAGTCATATTCTAGTATAAGAGAAAAAACATCAAAGTTGAAATACACGTTATTACCGTAAACAGTTGAGGAAACCAATGGATTCCTGAAAGTGACTCAGAATGATCTGAAAGTGAAGAAAACATATACATCCCACCAATGCATATTTTGTGAAAACACTCTACATTTTTTAACCCGAATTCGCCACAATGAAAAAAGTTAGTAAGAGTTAAGCTTCGTCTTCTGATCTTTTTTACCGCCATAAAGGGTATAGCGGAATAAGATAGGTAAAATTGGTCCACAGCCAAACTAGAACAGGATGATGCTACTTATTGTACACCCAAAATAATCTATAAAAACAATTTTTTATAATTTTGCATCTCACTATAGTGTCATAGTATCGAAAAATGTGTTTCTCACCCTCTTCTCACGTTTGACGCTGAATCTAGGCGGAATTTAGATTTTGTTGACATGTAACGTAACGAACTGTATTCTTTAGACAATTTTCTAAGATATACACTAATTTATTTTGATATTTTTGATACTTACGACCGACATAAGGGACAATTTTCAGTGAAAATCTTACTTTTAATCATGCTTGCTTTAGGAACAAAATGACTATTTTCATTGGATTCCTTGTAGAAAAATATAAAAATAATTGACTGGTTGATCCAATTTTGTGGTCAACCCCTTTTTTCGGACTTAAAATCGCATCGATTCTATATTTTATTTATTTGCGTTTAGTAAACTGTCATAAGTTTCCGTAATTTTTAACTCACGATTTTCTTTTTTTATGAATTGATAGAAAAATGATGCTTCCTTCTGTTTAAACTACCAAATTATATTTCGTTCACCTAAAGATGTACGTTATTGTAATATATTTAAGTTTTTGAATAACAAAAAATGGGTAATTAATACATAACATACAATTCACTAAAATAAAGTGTCAAAAAATTTTATTAAAATTGTGAAAAATTAATAGAAAATGGTTTTCACAAATGATGGAATCTGTTTTCAAAATAATAATAATAAAATACAATTTACTAATATATCAAATCTATAGCTCTTTAAATTAATTTTCCTTAAATTTCACTATTCCTTCTTAGTTTTCAGTTTCTTCACCGTCGCTCATCAATTGGTCCCTGGGGTCGTCTATGGGGAAATCTCTTCCTGATTGAAGAGTTCCGGAAGCTTCACAGCAGGCCTAAGAATTTTGCTTTGGTATCTTGCATTCGAAAGATAATAGATTACAGCTGCGACATGCAAACAGCAGCCAACTGTTCTTAACCCTTAGGGTATTCCCATGTGTAACGTTGAATTCCAGCATCTTCATTAGTAAATGGCTTGTGGCCTATTCTGCACTTATCAAGAGAATTGTATGTTATACAGCACTTCTTTATATGTCGGGATCCTATGCGCACTTTAATTATATTTTGTTGTGTTTTGACGTATTCCAAATCAATTTCTTTTTTTATCGTTAAGCATTTCAGCTAAGTATGACACTGCTTGACAAAACTCATATGTTCCAGAAAAAATTATTTTAAGTTCTTTTCCGTGCAATTTTGGAAAATCATCTAAGTTATTTGATGTTAAATAATTACATGGAATATTTTGTATTGCAATTTTCTTTTTCTACTTGTTCAGCAAGCGTATTCTTTTTTGGTTTGGATTTAACATATTATTAACAATTTGTATCACACATGCCATCATTTGGAATCAATCATTTGCTAAATACATTGTTTAAAAAGTTTTCAATTCTGAAATACACAGAAACGTTCGGAAGCATCTTATTATCAAAATGGTGGTGTAATAATTTGAACTTCGACTGATTTGTCCACGGACAGCTTCAATAATCCAGTGTAGTTTGGTAACGATGCGAGATGAATTTGAATCGCCAGGTTACATTAAGGTAATAATACCATTTGGATCATTTAAAACTTCTGGCATTATTTCGGAATCGTTTTTATAGTTTCAAAAGGCCCACAACAATCAACAACATATCCATTAGTAGTGCAAATAGTAAAAGGCTTGCACAATGGAATTCTTGTTTGTCGAGAGTAGGCTCTTCTTTAGTACTCATAGTTAGTGCTTTTGTGATGTTTTATGTAAGTGCCATCAAATATCAAAACAAGTTGGTTCCTGTCTAACTGCAGCAGTTTTCGTGCAACTGTCAAAGTATGATTTTCAACCAGCTCTTTCATAGTAAGATTATTTACACCAAAGCATGTTGACAAAATGTCTTTTTCAAAAGATTCCAAAACCGAATCACAAATATTTGATACAAGCTGTTTATTCGGAAGGCTAAACATTGTAGCAATATTTTTGATAGATGATTCAGAGCGCATTTTTATTAAAAAAGTAATTAAAGCTTCTGTGGAACTGCGATTATTTAAATTTCTGAAAGATAATATGCCCGTTAAATATTTTAAGTTGCCTTGCAAAAGTCCTGTATTAGTTTTCAGACGTTCGTCGTTGATTTGAAACTTCCCAGATTGATTTGAAATTGACTTATTTCCTTCATCAATCAAACCCTCTAAGACTTTTCTAACTTCATCGATAGGTACTTCCGATGTGTTAGAAAATATCTAAATTTTATATCTTCTTCATATAATCTTGAATTTAGTATGTGCTTAGCACAGGCCCGAGATGACTGAGGTATAAATATTTTTTTTCTGTCACAGTGTAATCGAACAACCAAAGGAATTACAGTTCTGTATTTGGTCGAGTTACAAATAATACAGTAACGATGCGATGAAGTTGTTGTTTGAATAGGTAAAGTAATATATACAATTTCTTTAGGTGATGTAATATTTGGTAAATAAACTGATCCTAATGATTGTGATGACAAAACATAATCACTCTGATTAAATGCGTGATTATTGGATGCATTATCTTCTTCAATTAGATCAGAATCTGTTGATCTTCTGAATATATTTGCCTGCGCCACACTCGAACCCTACCATCAGCTATTACCAACTGGTATTGAGACTCATCTGGCCAAACCACGATTTTACAGTCGTCTAGGCTTTAATCGATATGGTAACGAGCCTTCGCTTTGCCCTTCCTTTGGCGAATTATATCTTAGTAAAACTGGAGGACGAGTTTCGGGGGACAGCAACAGGCATACATTAGATCATAGAAAGGACATTAAAGATTCATTGGGAAATAAATGCTTCTTTGTGTATCCACACAAGTCACTGTTTTTATATGTATTTCCACTCAAATTATCTCAATGAAAAATATAAGAATGATATAGGGACATTACAATTAAACCAAAAAAAGTAATAATTTAAGACTTATAACTGATGCGTTTCCGAGTCCGAAGAAAGAGGTTGACCACAAAATAAAATTGGATCAATCAGTTTATTATTTATATATTTTTTGACAAGGAATCCAATGAAAATAGTCATTTTGTTTCTAAATCAAGTATTCGTCATGAAATTCTAAAAAAATTTGAAAACAAATTTTAAAAAATAAGATTTTCAGTGAAAATTGTCCCTTATGTTGGTCGTAAGTATAAAAAAATATCAAAATAAATAAGTTTATATCTCAGAAAATTGTCTAAAGAATACAGTTTATTACGTTACATGTCAAGAATATCTAAATTCCGCCTAGATTCAGCGTCAACGTGAGAAGAGGGTGAGAAACGCATTTTTCGATATTATGACACTATAGTGAGATAAAAAATTATAAAAATTTGTTTTTCTAGGTTATTTTGGGTGTAGAATAAGATAGCATCATCCTCTTCTAGTTTAGCCGTGGGCCAGTTTTACCTATCTTATTACGCTATACCCTTTGAAACGTACTGCCCTTCTCTTCTCTCGAAGTATATTTTTAATGTACAACTGTATAAAATATTCGCTTGTTTGGTTAAAAATTGTTACATTGTACTATTGAAAACACTTATATTGAGTTTTTCGAACTGTACTTACGTACTAAAAACAACCATTTTTATTGACTGTTGAATTTGTCTTTAGTTAATTAAATTCCACTATCAAATGTTTGCAGGGACACTGCAGCAGTTGCAGACAGGATTACTCAACTCCTCCAAACTGACTTGTTCCTGTTTGCAAAGTTGCATGTATATTCACTACAGTAGCCAGAGATCTCGAACTCCCATGGATTTAGCTAAAATGTTGAAAATTCTGGGAGTCCAGTACGTATTGCAAACGTAATATGCTGGTTGCGGAAACGTGAGATTAATATTGTTAGTAAAATTAGCGTAATTAAGATAAAAAAATGGAATTCCTTGATCTAATATTAGGCGAGAATTCCCTAGTAATTCAACCTAAAAACTGCTACAAGTATAAAAACACTTAACAGTGACTGTTATAATAAAATATTACATGAAAATGTAATATTCTTACTTGTAATATTGTGTTTTAAATATTATTAATTTTCCAATTATTATACTTTGTGATATTTCTTTTATGTTCTTGCACATTAAATATGTTAAATGATATGTATTTTCTTTTTCCTGTCTAGATCTTATCCCTTCAAAGGAGCGCAGATGTATATTTACTTCAAAGATACAAATTACATCCCGAAGCGGCGAACAGAACTTTACGTATTATTCGATGTGATCGGTAAGGGAACACAAAAACTGTAGATAAAATTTAAAAAGTTTCTTACATTAAAACAGCCAAACAAAATATTTGATAATTTCAAAAGAGAAATTTGTCGTCGGTCTGAACTTAAGCTTCAAAGATTCCGTTATTCACGTCCGATCTCTTTGGAATGATTATTTCATTCCAAAATATTTTGAAGAGATCTGATGTGAATTTTATTAATTATATTTTCTAATAAAATGTTAAATTGTTAAATATTAAAATGTTAAAGAATCTGCGGTCTTAAAATGCAATAAAACTCTATGAATATGTTTCTTTTGTGTTCTAGCAAACTGTGGTGGACTGCTGGGGCTTTGCCTGGGTATGAGTGTACTCAGCGTCGTTGAACTTTTATATTGGCTTCTATTGAGATCATGCTTGCACCCACAACGTGTTAGAATCTCCCCACCCGCTCTGAGAATTGTAAAGCCTGACTTGTCATTTTTTCAGCATTATTAGCATTATTAGCAGCATTATTTTTCAGCATTATTTTCAGCAATTAAAATACTCTCTATATAAGGCAAACGTTTTGTATCTATAGACACGGGCCACATTGTTAAACCCCTAATAGCTCGAGAGCACTTATGTCCTACATACTTTTTACTCAAGAAATTCCACACCTTATATCAAACAACTTACTTATTATTAAAAAATTAATGATTATAACTATTAAATTGTAGTGATACCGAATATATTACGGTTAATTGCGCGCCTAAGAATTACTCCCGGGCTACGCCTGTCTTGAGGGTCAGCCGATGGCGCCAGGACGGCGGCGGCTGCTCGCCGCCCCCCTTCGCCCCTTTTGAATCTGTCACGGCCACGTGTCCCGGAGCTTGGGTGGTCGTTTCGTGCGCACAGCACCCCCCGGTATTTTTCCGCGACGCTCAAAGCCCCCCCCCCCCAGCCTCCCTTGAGATTTCCAGCCCCTCACACCCCCAGCCATTAATAACTGCCCCTATTTGACGCAAAATTGAAGCGAGAGGGAGCGATAGCCAGCTTCTCTCTCATTTCTCGGCCTCAAAAACACTCGACGATTGGCAGAAATAGTTTGAGACGCACTACCCTTGCGCCAATAGCCGCCGGAATTAGGCAATGTTTTGGAAGGCTCCAGAATCTTGGGGATAATTTTGGTGGGGGAAAGAAGCTTCGAGGGACTTCGAAGCAGGCGACGCGAGGAGAGAAGCGAAAGAGTTGCGTTCGGGGTAGGACGCGAGTAGCGGTCAAGGGGGGACAAGTTGCCTTTGTGGTGGCACTAGGTGCCGGAGACAGAGTTCGGTTCGTATTGGATGGACTTATAAAAAACATTGAGTTTTCTTGGGAGAATTTGTGCAAGTCCCCTTTAACAATTGTAGACCGCGGGGCTGTGTGACGGACAATTGACAGTGAATTGTGCCGTGTTAATATCCGACTTGTGCTCGAATTCGGGACTTTTTTTTTGTGAGATTATCAGATAATTCACGAACTCGCTTCGATCTCCAAAATACAGTGTGATAGATCGAGAGTGAGGAAATCATTCGTTCGAGCAAACATTACCTTGTCATTCACAACATTGTGCGGACGGCGCTGTGTGTTGGGCCAGCCCCAGCAACCCCTCGCTGCATACCTGGTTAAGTCCTGCGCACCCCACCCGGGGCAGCGCCTCACTGCCCGTGACGACCCTCGCAGCCAGCTGACGGCCTGAGGTTATTCAACTTTGGTGGGTTGTGCAAGCTGCTTTGCGGAGGCAGTATTTATTTTGCTTTTGTGGTGCGCCCGTGGTCGAAAGTCATAAACTGTGTGACGAACAATTTTTGCTAATTACCTTTCGACCGGACGACGAAGAGAGATTCCCCGGCCGCGCATGGCCGTCAAGAGGGAATTTGCGCAAGGAGAAAATCTTTGTCATTGTAATTGTATCAATTTGTATTTCTTAATTTTAACTTGTGTGTGTGCATGACATGTTTTTTTTGATTTGGGTAAAGGGGAGCATGCTCGCCGACATGATTGGTACCAGTTCATTCGTGATTTCTTACTGAATAAATCCCCCATGTTGTTATATGAATGCAATGCTTATCATTTGACCCCGACCGCCAACTTCCTCCATCATCGCCATTTCAGGCCAGACTGTCTATCGACTGAGCGAGCCGGCTACCCGTCCGAGGCGCTCAACCGAAGACGAAGGGTAGTCGCAAAATTACAATCATCAATTCTATTAGTACTAAGTCAAAAAAACGAGGTTGGGATTCAGGTAAAATAATGCAGCATAGAAACACACTAAAGTTTCTGTAACACAATTTTATATACCAAGACAGTAAATACTAATACAACAGAAACAAAAAATACGAATACAAGAACAGCTTAGGAAAGGATAATCAGTGCGATACTTGGGAGACTCTCAATACCGCTCCATGTACTCATCCCCGGAATATAATTCTCTCTCGAAGAATACAACAGCGCAAGACTGATTCAGGGAAGAATATCAGTAAAAGAATGGAGTCAACAGGGGGGATGGAGACTACTGTCTCGGGAATAGAGGTTGTACATGCTTATAGATAACACTGAAGTAGGGAAACTGCGTTAGAATTACCTGTTCGTCTACTCAACTGGTTTTCACTTTCCTGTATAAACCTATATGCGGAAAAATATATGTAGTATAGGGAAAGTTATGCAATGCTGTGGAAAATCTATTTCGAGATTTCAACAGAAATACACGTTTTGGGCTCCCCTTATACCGAAAAAGTGGTTCTTTTCAAAACGTCCGTCCGTCCGCCTGTCGGTCTGCCTGCCTATCTGTGCGTCTGTGACGCGACTTCCGCCTAAACCATACGCAGAATTTTTTCCAAAATGGATATTCCCCAGTCGATTTGGCTCGACTCGTGGTGCTGCAATTTGGAAAAACTTTCTTCAAAATTTGGTCGTACTATACATGACAGAACATTTTCAAAATTTTCTCAAAAAAGTCTCCAATTTTTTAAAAATTTCTTCTATGAATAAAGTACGAATAGAGTATTATAAAGGTGGCATATATCCGATTTCCACTGATAACTGAGTTTTCAATAATTGCAAATCTTTGAATTTTTTCGGCGTCTTCTTCCAACTTCAAAATTGAAGATAGAGATTTTTTCTTCACATAAAATTTGTTCTCCATAGACAGTTCTTTCATTTATGTCTAGCATATTTTTTAAACTAATTAGTAGTTTTCGCGCAATATTGCGTGCATTATGTGCAATTTTAAAAAATTACAAAAACAAGATTTTCTCAAAAACGGCTCCAAATTATTTTCTTTTAACATACGGTAGAGATAGGGCCTAATGTACTCTATGATATGACATAAACGCCATATTGCTCTATTCTTTTGTTTTTGAAAAAAGTACAAAAATTTAATGTTTTTTTGCTTGTCTCTCACGTCGTTAATATTTACATTAGCGCCGATTTGTTCACATTATTATATTTACGAGTACATGTACTTTAAATAATACCCAGTAAAGTTGCTCGAGAACTCAACCATTTTTGTGAAAACGAGCTCAAAATTCCGCATTTTCAGAAGCGCTGAAACGCCATTTTCTCTTAAATAGCTGCAAATGTTTTCTTCGAACTTTTCCAACGTGGAGCGCTGATTGCAGTCTTTAATATGACCCAAAGTTCATTTTGAGATACTATTTGTTTGTTTGTTTCAAAAATTACACAACTGTAATTTTTTTAAAGATCTCTTTCACCGTTAATATGCACATATCCAGCAATTTGTAAACACTATTTATTTGTGAGTGTAAGTGTTCAAATGAATCTTTTTGAAAACTCAAAAAGTTCTGTGAAAAAGAGCGTCAAATTTCCAATTTCCAATAGCGCTTACACGCCATTTTCTGAAAAACGGCTGCAAAGTTTTCAAAGAAAATTGCCATTTAGAACAAGTTTTTACTATTCTTTAATATTCTTAAAATAATATTTCCGTTCTAATATTAGAAAACCGAAAAAAATGTCAAAAAATGTACTTTGGGTGGCGATAGATGGCGGCTGACAAGAGAACGTGGCAACTCCAAATAGCTAGACGAGACCAACAGAAATAGATAACTAACACAGGAAAGTGTGTTAGTTGGAAAGTCTGTTGCACCCCTAGTTTTAAAATCTGTTTGATGTAAATTACGTAAAATGCCAAGCAATCCATGACTATTTTTCTCTGGACCAGTTCAATAGAAGCCCCTTGGCTGCATTAGATGACTTTTCCGGTGGCAGGTTGTCGACTCCTGGTCTAAAACAAATTCCTAGAAAATTAAATGGAAGCTTAAAATAAAAAGATGTAAGTGCAAATTTCATACTTTTGAGAAAAATTGGCACATACAAATAATACCATTTGTAATCACCCCTAACACTATCAAGAAATGCGTCTGGACTTTTGTTCTTATTTATGTTATAGGGCTTGATTCATTCATCCTTATTCTGGTAAAAACGTAAATTTAACAGAAATGACATTTAATCATTTTTTGATTTCAAGTCTTCAATTGTTAAAACGCTTTTCAATTCTAAATGAAATATCTCAACCAATTTCACATTTTGAATTTTTCATTGAAGTTTTCAAGAGCAAGAAAGCAAAATTTATAGACTCCCTTATTTTGGAGGCTTTGAATTGCGTAGTCCTCTTTCCAATCGAGAGAATCGTCCTTTCTACTTTCTACGCCTTCAAAATTATATGTTGGAGCAAGCAAGCTTTATGTATATTATTATTTCAGTGTATTATCTAAACCAGCTTTGCACATAATTGTTATCCGTATTCTATGTCACATTATTTAGCTGCTTTTTACCAAGCCCGCTAGGATGCGACACTTCTCGGACGGTTCCTCAGAACTGGCCTGGGTGCACCGACCACATTGCCCCTCAGCGGCGCTGCAGAGCACCCGTCAATCACGTGACCTGTTTTCTCACCCTCTACCCAGCGCACTCAAAGACCAGTCGGCTAATGCTTGTCGCGGACGGATGTGTCGTCACGCTCCGCAATTCTGTGCCGTTTACTGCGAACCGCTCCACGTGGTCTCGTAGCCATCAATTCCGTCTCGTATCACAATTCAAGATGGTGAACGGGAGAACTATATCTCAGTTAATGAATAATCAGTTTATCACCTCCACGCTGTGAATACCTGCCTTCCGCGAACTTCCTGCATCGGCACGCGCCGCCTTCACGCTGTGCGTCGCAGTAGCACGTGATCTGCTCACTGCGACTTCCACGAGGTCATACCACCAGCATCGCACGAGGTATCCATCCGTATCTCCGCAATCATCAGCCTGAAACGGGCCTGGATTCGCCACCCGCCCGTGCTCAGCCAGTATCAGCTACAAAGGCTATGTATTTCACCAGCAGGTGATATTTTGACCAAATTACAAATGCATTTGACTGTCCGCATCAGGGACATTGCAACCAATTCAATTGTGTCAACCCACAACAATTATCACGTGTCAATTGTATTCCTTTCTTCTTTAATTAATATATGTATCAAATTATTCAGCCTTTCATTCTAACAACTACATTAAAATTTACCATTCCATGAGTCCTGGGCCTGCACCAAATGCCCAGGTAGTCCACCGAAACTAGAATGAAGAACTAGTTATAAGTAAATTTAATTTTAGACCGAGCTCCAAGAGGAATGTTTGGGTTTGGTTCAAAAATATAAGCACCAAATTCCACTATATTCGAATCGCCCCAATCATTATACTTCTACGCAAACTTCATATAAACGGAAAAACTGTGCCAAGTTAGTGTGGAAACATTCACGTCCGCGAAAGGGAACGTAACCCTGAACGTTTCCATCTTGGATTACATTCAAATTAACGTGATCCGAGAACCAAACACTACCGTGTACAACATAAAAATTCAAAGACCTTTTGGGTGTTTTAAAACAAACTAATACACTTTCTTAGATTATGAATTCTCGTTCATCATAACTGCTTATGAATCATTCCGTAGAATATGTTGATGCTCCTGGAATATGAAATGATGGTCAATTAAGCACAATTTTATAGATGAATTGTGATGGTAAATACCAAAATGTAGATATGTTGATACATCTCCAAAAGGTTTTCTAGATCTATTAAAACATCGACAAGGAACAAAGATGTTTAAAATGTGATAAATTATACGCTATTTTCCCATCCTGTTTCCATTTTTAATTGCAGTATTTAAATGAGTTTCATTTCCTTATTTGTCCATGTATAAGTAATATGTAAATAATAATAATCGTGATTATCGAATGTAAAGAAGAAAATAAAAAATAAAGAGCATAGTCCTTTTGCAATTTTTCCATTTATATTCACTTTCATTCATATATTACAGAAGTTATATGTCCTGGTGAGATGCTACCTACATTCCCTTATTTATATAGAATAATAATATTTTACCTCCTGATCTCCCTTCTTGTATTTGTAAATACGAATAAACCAGCATATGTAGTGAAATTCTGCACCGTCTTAGAACTTAGTCGTGAGGGCGGAAGCCCCTCCAGTGCAGGAAACGGGAAATTTATCAACAATTATAGTACCAAGATGTGGAATTGCCCTCTTTCTATTCCCAATTTAAGAAAACACAAAAGACGTTCTTTTCAACAACTATCACTCAAACGTCGGTGTTATTTTATTTACTCATGGTGAAACCCCCTGTCGTCATTACAACCTCTCTTGACTAGCATACCATGACATGACACAGAAACCAATATTTATTATGATATACCAAAGATCCCACGTTACTTTGCATGAAAGTATTTGCATCAAGTGTGCAGTTATGTGGTGTGGTACGCATACAGAACATTGAGCATCCCAAAGAATAGACGTTGTTAGAGCAACGAATTAGTAAATATAAAGATTCCATGCTTAATGTCAGAGTGTCATGCTGTTACACGGCCCGGTGGTCTTAAGATGCTATAAATGTGAAGTAGGCTTTGAAAGTCGTGGTTAGGCAAAAAGTCAATAATACTGACTCTCATAAAACCCAAAAAAAACTAATAACTGGTATGTTTGAATGTTGGTCTTCAGTATAATCTGGGTTATTGGTAAAAGACACGGGCACTTCCACGATCTCTTGAACTGCCCCGGCGGTGGCGGCGCCGGCTTATAAAGTCCCCGGCGCCGCAGACTCGCTCCTGGGGTGAAGGCTCGCCGAACGTCAGCTTGCCGCCTCTTCGCCAGCGCCTTCCCTGGTCCGTTGCTCTCTCTAGCCGCCTTGCCCGCTGTCGAGCGCTGCCCGGTTGGCGCGCTTTTGAATGGGGTGTTTACAACCGCAACAGAAAGTATTATTAACAGTAAAATATAACTTTCATTTTTGTTTCTCGTGTTAAAGTAAAATTGTTTGATTTAAGATAGACTTCGTACTTTCCGAAAGGTTTCTGTTAGGATAGTTTCGTAGCTGGGAAGAAAAAAATCTTAATAATTTAATTGAAGTAGATAGTCACGTGCAGGGGTTTTATCCGAAACCTAGCGAGGGCCGGTCGCGTCGCGATATAATTGAAATAATTCTTTAAATTACATAAAGTATCAAATTATCAGAGACATTCAGGGATTAGTTAGAAATTTATTCGGACGATAAGCAAAAACATATTAACAGGGTTACAGAAGACATCACAAAAACGGCGCCGGACATGGACATCTGAGAAGTTATTAGTAAGCTTACGAACATTATAAAAAAACCATACGGTACATTCATACCATTCGGACAAAAGTTCAATTATTTAATTCATGAGCTCTCGAACATAGTGCAAAAGTATAGCAATAAATGTTAAATTTGTTTTTTTAAGAGGAAAGACTGACAATTCATTGTAGTTGCCATCACTTTAATAGTAAGTATTTTCCTTCTACAGAACGTCTACAGTAATTCTGTATAGAATTACACGTACACATTCAGCAGGTGAGACAATTAATGTTGTATGTCAGAATCCATTATTGAATTTGAAAGTAAAATCAGTTGTGTAATAATACAATATAGAGAGAATCAATGAGCATAGCAGGGCAACGATGGAAATATAGTATTCATAATATCAGTAGAAAATAGTAAGCCATAAATAACCATCCATCTTAAAGAATATATAGTATAAATAATTATTAGTGAGAAAATTAGATACATTACAGTATACCATTAACAAAAATGGAAATATTTACAAACACTTTCACATTTAATATTTTCAAAGCTCATTCATACCAATGCAAATTCATTTTTCCAATGGCCATGGTATATTAACTTTTGAATTTGTTTTTTCCCGCTAAATAACTACACATCGTGACCTTCTTACACGTTGATGTTGAATCAAAAATAAAAAGGCCGAAAATAATCACTTCCCTTCGGTCGTCTTCAACTGCGTATTGAATTTCCATTAGTTCAAATCCATTTCATTCCATAGTAAACCATTTAAGTTCATTCCATATTCTTATGATATTACGTAAAATTGGTAACCTCCATTAAATCCTGTATCACACTTTATAACATCGCGTTCTCACCACCACGTGTTCTCGACCGATTTCTAGCCCCGTCTGCCGTCGCGATCTTGTTTCCACTTACAATTTTTTTAAACAATTGCAATCGTTCACCTTCATCTGTCGCTAGCTTATTTTTCCACAGAGTTACGTTTTTCCCTCTAGTTCCTTCTTGTATTTTAGTATTCACAGTCAGTAAATTAAATTTTGTAAACTTTAGTCATTTGCAGTTGTTTCATGTTTTCTTTTACACTTATTTTCTCATCATTCTACACTTACTAACATCAGGCTTTGCTACGATCACCTGACTTGCGATTAAGAAAATTATAATTTCATTTATTTTATTTCACAAACTTAAAATACATTTGTTATTATTTCCAAACTCTTTATCTAATATTTGTTTATGCCGGATCAATTCTATTTCATGAGTTTGTCAACTCCGGCCGAATGAAATAAATAAATGTTCCCCCACTCGCGATCCGTCAATTGTTTGTGCCAAATTCATATTCGCACTATTCACTATATTTAAATAAAGTATTACTACATTTAAGAGTCCCTCTAGACCGTCGTACTGGATCTAATGTCATACATAACACGTACATATTATTTTCATGTAAATTCTGCCTTACTTCACTCCATCATGTTGATTTTCTAATCAATATTCTATATACAAAGTTCAAAATACAGTTTAATGATATTACCACGTGCAAAACCTTCAAAACATATAACAAACATAATTTTTATAAGAGCGCGAAACATAAAGCGTTGGAAGAGAATATTTTAATGCTTCTTAAATAAGCCTTTAGCACACGTAACCTGTACTAAATATTAAAGAAAATACGCCGCTTGCTTAAAATCGACTCAACTTCCATTCAATACGTTCTAGAGAGGAAATATTTTTTCATGATGCTATTTCTTAAAAAGCCGGGACTGATGCACATTTTAAAATAATTTTAGAAGATTTCGAGCCGATTTATGATTGCATAACATCAGCTCAATTCGCAATTAAAAGTAACTGCAGAATAATTTTCCCACATACAATAATTTATTTTATAAATAAATATTTACATGGTCTCTGTTTTCATTTTTAAGAACTTAACTCTAAATAGTGAACAGTTCACTCATTTGGTGAACATCTGGAAACCCCTTGATAATTTAATACGCATCGAAAATATAGTTTTGCCTACACAATAATACGGTTTGAGCAAGCTTTTCTTCTCGTTTTTTCAGATGTGATTCGTTTCGTAATAAAATTCCATTTTAACTTTCAGTTTCGTCTTTATCTCTGGCTATTATATGTTGTATCTACAGCAGATATTGAATCAGTTTATTCAATTTCATCGATCATTTATTTTTCGCATAGAATATAAACACACATTTGTAAAAAGTAGAGGTAGGCATTCTGCATAAACTTCAAAAAATATCCATCAAGAAATTTCTCACCCTACAATTTACGTATAAGAAGGAAACAACATCCAAATGAAATCCCGTAACCTGGTAAAACTGGAGAAAAGTTGTGAATACTATGCAGTTTCGTGCCGTCTGGGGATTGTCAACAGTGACAGATGTTAGTGGCTCTTTATTTTGAAGAATCCACCCAAAAATTGGATGTCGGCAATTTTATTTATAACATGACAATGATTTTTGAAAACATCGATGTTTTAAGATAAAATATCGATCTGAAGAAAACATTGGAAACGATGTATCGATGTTAATATTGAAACACTTTTTCTGCATCCCATGTAACACTTTTGACTGTATTTTGGGTGTATAGATGAAAGCGCTTAATGAGTTTATTTACAAAATATACCGTTGTAGTAATTTATGATGTTAAATGTATAAACATATTTGTAATCGTCCTAATGTTTTCGGCAGGAATCAAATCCTTTTCCTATAACTTTATATAAATTATATTCCAACTGTGACCGTTCGTGTAGGTCGGCCGTGGGGAAATTTCGTGGGTAATTTGGCTCTTGTTGAAATTTTGAAAAAAAAACACAAAGTTGAAAGCCACAAACATTAATATAATTGAATCTCAAAAAAAAAAAGAAACACAAATTGCAAAATTACCTAACATGCACAGATAAACAAATGAACAAAGAAAAATACAACACTGAACAACGTAAAAAAAAACTTTTTAAGGAAAAATCAACTGCAGAAATTATGAATTTCAAAGTTGGCACAAACTAGCATCACAGCAACATCTTCTGTGACAAAAATAAATTGAAATCCAACAAATTGAATCAAAGATATCTCTGGGGAGATGAGTACACATAATAGTACATCAGAGGGTAGAGCACAGGCATTTCGGATGACAAAATGCCGCAGCACTTTCTGTTTACAAAAATTGCAATTAACCCTTCCTCAACATACACTGCATTAGCATACATAGTAGTTTCTTGCAAAACAATTCACTTCAATTACAAAGACATATGTTGTGTACAATTAAAATGAATAAACATAGTTTTGAAAAACACAGAATATTCAAAAGAAATTGAAAAAAAAACAACTAAACATGTGTGTTTACACCATAAATGTGAAACATTTATTACAACCTACACCTTTGGTTGAAATTAAAAATATGTTGTATTTTTACTCAACAGGCATCCAAATTTCAATAAATATTTCAAGATATTTAAGTTCACTTAAATTCAACAGTTCATAGCAAATATACTTTTATAACCTTTTAATTGTTCATAAATAACCCAAATTGTTTCTAACTTGATTTGGATTTTACACTATCATCAAAATGTTCTTTTTGATTTAAAGACAGAAACTGCACTTGTAGTGTATTAACGTGACAAGATTCTATCATAAATAAGTGATGTTCTCCCCTTAGAAAGACACACTACTTCAAATATCTTTTGAAAATAGTCCACAATGATTATGGAAATACCAATGGTCGGGTATATCATACATTATGCAAGAGTGTTAATGGCCAAAAAAAAATATTAAACAATCTGACAGTGAACTACAGGAACAACACTTCAACCTGCATTCTACAGTCAATTGGTTCCAAATTCTCATTACTTTTTATAGTATCACATACAAAATTGTTTTGTCTTTAACACCGACCTTATTTCGGTGGCCGTGGCGTTCGCTACCAGCGCACAACTCACAGCGAACTAATGCGGCTGCCGACGCTCTGTCTTGGGCCTAAGCACGGGTTCTCTCTGTAACCACGTCTTACTCCAAGACCAGATGCCTCCGTCGAACGCGCATCTGCGGTGTGAATTTAGCCACCACTGGGCCAAACCTCTTTCTCGCTAACTGGAGCTCGCGGCCCCACACCATCAGCTTCCAAATTCACGCTGCTACCTCACGCTGCCGCTTCTCGAAACATTCTGCGCACTCTCCTCACACCGCGGTTACAACCCCTTCTTTTCCGCGTAGGGGGGGGGACAACTGTCTTCCCCCCCCGCCACCCCTCCAGCGACCGCTGATAAGGCGACGGGTTACGTAATCGCGCGGCGAAGCACGCAGACGAGGTCTTTCTTATCGCCAAGTAGTGACTGAGCAAGCTCAGGATCGCTACACAACATTTTCTAATTTTTTGTTGATTTGAATGTAAATAAATATTGTTTTAATGATTTTATTTCCTCAATTTAAAAAGAAGACGAATTAATAATTTTTGTCCCATAGATTTTCGTACTTACGTATTAGTTACGTTTTGTCCAAGCAGGTCGACTAATTGTCCTGTATAGACTTAAGTTATTCTAAAAACTTATTCTGATAATTGAAATTCTCCTTCGCAATAAGGACGGCTTTTTTTTCCCTCCTCTCTTGAAGCGTAAATAAGCTTGCAGCTCTTGATTCTATGGCGTTCTTATTTTTCTTTTTATATTTCCTAGGAGAACCAATCTTAGCAAATGTTTTTATGTCTCCGGCGTTGCACGTGCAAAATGGCCTCATGAACAGCCGCTCCCTGGTTACTAATTCCAGCAAACGATCACAGGCTAGTTTTTTATTCTGTTTAATTTGCTGAATTTAAAAAATTCACATTTTCTCTCTGACATTAAATGCAAGGAAAATAAACAGGTAATATTGACTTATATTTATATTATTGTCTCAAACAATTCACAAAACATATTTGTTTCCTTTACATTTACCATTAACTGTTATTAAATAATCATTTGCATTGTTGTTATCTAGCATTTTGTGATTGTAATCAATGTGAAGTAGTGTTAAGGATCCGCCAAAATCGAAACGATCTCTGAGCGGTGTCTGTACGAGAGACCAATTAGAAAGTCCACGTTGCAGTTTTGCAGAAGAGAGTATTTTCAGAATGTTCAAAGCTAAATTACATAACACCAAATGATGCTTCAGCCATGATCTAGGACACTTAGTAATAGCCTTCAGTAATAATAGCTTAGACTTCCACGGCCGGAATCAATAGACACTATGCTGTTCGGGAGATGCCGCTTCCTAGGCAAGTTGTCAGGGCGTCTTACTGCGACCTTCCTCAGGGAGAAATATGCGGGGGTGGACTACGTACGGGTTTACAAAGAGTAAGATTTCCCTCCAACCGGCTGCAGGGTACATCAGGCGTGGTTTTTATGATCTGCGCGCTAGGCTGCGGCTTGTTTTCTACTCTAAGTCCTTTTAGATATTGGAAGTGACAGTTTCCATTTCCGCTCAGGGTGTGATCTCTTTACACAGCTGCAAATATTGCACTTACACTTTGCGAGTTGTGTGAAGTTTCTGATTCATGGGACATGATATTTGGACTAAATATGATACTCGGCGTATTCATTGTTCACTATGCAAAAAATTCCATGATCATCTACAATGCCTTGCAAAAAAGAAATTTTGGGTTTTTTGATGTGCTGCCAGTAGATACCCGAAAGGTGAAAGTTGTGCTTCAAGACAATTATTTATTTTATTCATATCAATTCATATGTTTCATTACTTTTAGGGGAGGGAGTATGGTTTAATACAATTCAGGTCAGCATGTTTTTATAAAAAGAATAAACTAGTAATTAGTAGTAATTGGATAATTGTTAAGTTTAATGTAATGGGGAAACATTTTTTTCCTTTATAAGCTGGGAACCTATTAACAATTAATACTTAATTTATTATTACAGTATTATATTTTTGTGAAGAAAATGAAAAATGTATTCTTTAAAATTCAAAACACAGCATTTTCATTCGGAGTTGTTGTAACCTCAGTTATTGATCGCAGTTTGATCTGCATTTTAGAGAGCAAAAGTGTCAGAAACTCGAAAGAGAAAAATGACTCAACATTAGCTAAGAGCATTCTGTAATCGACTAATGTGCAAAGAGACAACAATATTAATGGATAATAAGACAGCCCCTTCTCAGACGAAAATAACAGGAGGTATTTTAACTGAAGAAACAAACGAAATAGTACGCAAGAAATTTGTGTTCATTTTCAACGGAACTTATAAGAAGAAGTTCAAATTTTTAAAAAAATTCCATAAATGATGAGAAGAAGTAAGTCATTTGGAGATTTGATGAAAGAGCAGAAAACTTGTAAGAACACTGTCCTTGATTTTTGTGATAGCACTAGTGTTCATGGACTAAAGTACATCACTGAGAGACAACGACCATATTTAGAAAGGTAAGGAAGTAAGTAATTTGAGTTTATGAGTTATATTTGAAGAAAATCATGATATTCTAGAACATTAAGTAAGGAACTGCGTGTTCCTTATATAAAAAGTAATTATATTATTATTATTATTATTATTTTTCCATTACATCACGACTAAAGATGTTATGAGTCGGCTGAACATAAAATCTACTCCAGGTTGCAACCAGCTACCTAAGGAGTAGATCCGGTGACTGTCAATGCCTCTACAATACTTTACGCAAAATGTGGGCTGTTCCAAATAAAGCTATTTCTTGCACTTCTCAGTCTTTTGAATTACCAGGGAGTTTAGACAAGTTCTTACTCAAATTTTACGGAACAAATCCCAGAGCTCCGATAATTATCGGTACGATCTGTGCTTTTACGCCCCACATTCGGCTGATCTCGATTTCCAAACTCTTGTATTTAAGACGTTTCTCTGCCTCCTTGGTAACGACGTTTTGATCGCAAGGTACAGCAACATCGATAAGTAAACACGATTTTTTCGCCAAATCCCGGATAACTATATCCGGTTTGTTTGCCGCTATCGTGCGATCATTTTGAATTTGTTGGTCGTACAATATCGTACACAATCCAACAGACGTCACCGGTTTTCGTGAGTGTTCGTACCACTTGGGGCATGTGTTTGGAACTTCGAGGGCGGTACAGATCTGCCAGTGGAGGTAGCTACACACCCTGTCGTGTCTTTTCAAGCATTCTGTCTTTGCTAGGATTGGACAAGCTGAGACAATATGATCAATGGTTTCTACGTGTTCCTGACAAATGCGGCATTTATCATCTTGGGAAATTTTGAGAACCGCTTTAACATAATGTCGGGTTCTCAAGGTCTGATCTTGGGCAGCTATTACAAGTGCTTCCGATTCTGGCTTCATTCTTCCCCTTTTACGCCACATAAATGATTGATCTTTATTGATCTGCACCTTGTCCATTCGTTTCAAATATTGTCTGTGGAGTGGTGTGTCTCTCCACGATTTCTTCAACATTTTTTTGTGTCTCAAATTTCATGTTAAGTAGCATCAGAAGTTCAGTGTCTCTGTCATTCTGGGTGTCTTGCATAGTCTTGTTCGCAATGCTTCTTGCTACACTTACAATGCCTCTGTTTCCCATTCTTCGGTCAGATTTCATGACCTGCCTCATTAGTGAGTCATCTTGATGGCTGACTACATACTTTCCCATCCCAGTTATTGGATTGTGCCAGGAGGCCTCAATTTGTCTGAGGCCTCTTCCTCCTTCCTTACGTGACACATAAAGTCTATGTACATCAGCCCGGGGGTGGGCAACATGATGCATTGTAAGCAGTTTTCTGTTTTTACTGATCAGACCAGGACCAAAAGACACCACTATGTGCTACATCTGAATAATAATATATAAATGTTTGAACAAACGCTTAATCATAACCCAGAAAACACTATTTTCTTCAAATAAATAGTGTACATATTCTTTACTCTGTACTGTACCTTGCACTAGCGCAACCAAGAACTATTGTATTCGCCGGTCTGATTCACAATAATTGCTGCTATGACGCGCCAGTGCGCGGCCTCTGCTCTTATCGTGATACTTAACTGCGTCTCTACAGGCGCAGCCGGTCGGGGCGGGCAATGCGACTGGAACAGGCGTAGCGGGTGAAGGTGGATATATCTGGTGAAGGAATTAGAGTGGTCGGATTAACTAGGCGCGTCAACTACAAAGGTCATTAGTCTCGTAAGTGTAGCGCATGTTTTTTTCTCGGGAGGTGGCTTTGACCCTCCCCTGTTGGATGGTCCCGACGTACGGGGTTCTCCCGATCAGGTATCTCCCACCAGAGCCTATCCGGGACTCATGCTTGGATGGTCTCCCGTCATGAGTAGCAGTGTAGTTCATGTTAGTGTGTGTAAGTAAGAAGTGAGGACAGGACAAGGAAGGGGAAGGATATATCGCGTGCGGTCCGTGGCCCGTTTGTTAGGGTACTACCCCAGTATTCGCCTGTTGATTGGAGAAACCACGGAAAACTACCGATCACAGCAGCCGGTCTCTAGAATGCTCCTCCAGTTAGCGAATCAATTTGACCTAGCTGAAAAGCTAGTTTCGAAAATCCTGCCAACGTCGGGACTCGAACCTAGGACCTCCTGATCAGAGGCACTGCAATGACATCAGTTGATGCCCTAAGCCATCTCTCCCGGTGGGAGCAGGTAGAGGGGATGAACCGATGGAGCGGTCTGGCTGAATGTGCAGTGCAGAAGAGAACGGGACGGATAGACGGGACGGGTGGGCTGAAGGGGTGGCACGCCCAACGGGCTATATGATTATGTTGTTTATTGTGATAAATATCCGGATAACCTTCTAGAAATAAACTAGTTCATTAAAAAGTGTCAAATTTGTTTTAATCGTTTTGTATAAAGCGTATTTTATAAAGCGTAGTTTTACGTGCATGTAAAAATGTGTTATTTTATAGGGACGAAGAAGTCTGTCCACATATATGTGAGATTTCTTCTATTGTTTAATTCTAAGTCCTAATTGATATTACTGTTTATTGACTGTCTGAGAATGAGACTTGTCAGTGAATAGTTTTAGTGGCAGTGAACTATTTGATTTTAAATTATTTATTTAAATTCGCATAAATTGCAAATTTATTAGTGTATGTACCATGTACTTCATTTTACAGAAATTCACAGTAAACATCGATTAACACAAATTACAAAGCATGCGTTGGTGTTTGGAAGAAAATAAATCTCCTTAACTGAGTCAGAATGAGACCCGCCAAACACCCATGCTTAAAGGGTACCCTGTATATCAGGGGCAAATGTAAAATACATTTGTTCGTTAAGCGAAATTTTCCGCCTCGTGTTCAAACGGCATAAATTAATCATTTTCGATCCATCTACATGCCTACAATTCTGAAGTATATATTCTGAGACATCCTACATAATCCTTTAAAAGGAAATCGATGCTCTTTATGGTGCACTACTGGAACTCAGCTACAGTAAACCTCAATATTCTACATGTTGAGTTTCAAAACAGTGCAGCAACATAAAGGAATGCCAATAGTCATTCACTGCCTTGACGTCAATCTTCTTTCATTTTAGTCAACAAAGTCGCTTTCTAAAATACATGCAACGAAATCATGTTACACTAATACTGCTCGTATCATCTAACCATACAACTATGAACCTTACTTTTGCATCATCTCTAGATATAAGCAGTCATTACTCGCAAGTGTTTCGTGCGGATACAATGTGACTGTGATGCCTCTCACGACCAAATCTCTCGCTTGCGTCGTAACAATAGTAACCAAATGTAACCAGATGCGAAACACACGGGCACACAATTATTAGAAAGCGAGCACGATTTCACTATAACATCCGAGCCCGCCCCCGCCACCAATTCCGTGACTGAGAATTCAAGGCACAGTATAATATGAAAAAGGCCATGGCCGCCATTGTGGTGGATAACTCGTATTTCAACCACTGTATTTACGCTCGTTTTAATCATCATTGTTTTGGGTGAATGTAGCAGAATTAAGAAGGTCAAATGAAAAACTAAAACCTCTGCTGTAAATGTTTTTAAACACTTGTGAATTATGCAGTAATGATTTTCTTATTTTCCTGAATGATTCTGCAGATGTTAGCGATTTTTCTCGTGAAACGTCCAAGAACTCATGTACTTCATCCACAGAATCTTTGTCTGCTAAAACATTTGAAGTTTAAGGTCAGTGGCGTTATAGAGTCGCTTACAGCGTTCCTGTTCACCTTCAGGAAGTTTCATTCCAAGTCTGAAATCCATGTCTGTAGATCCCGTTCCATGTCTGAAAGAGATTCGTTCGCAGGGCTCTATGGCTGCTGGCCGTGCTGGAAGCACTGAAAGCCTTCCTGTTCCTCTCCAGGAAGTTGCTTGAGCGCCATCAAGCTTTCCCTCTCATATTGGCCATAGACAAGCGGGAGCGCGCCCTCTAGAAGATCCCGTTCCATGTCTGAAAGAGATTCGTTCGCAGGGCTCTATGGCTGCTGGCCGTGCTGGAAGCGCTGGAAGCGTTCCTGCTTCTCTCCAGGAAGTCGCTGGAGCGCCATCAAGCTTTCCCTCTCATATTGGCTACAGACAAGCGGCAGCGCGCCCTCTAGGAGATCCCGTTCCATGTCTGAAAGAGATTCGTTCGCAGGGCACTGTGGCTGGTGTCCATGTTGGGGGCCGCTGGCTGCATTCCTTTTCCTCTTCTGGAAGTGTCGTTCGAAGTCTGAAGATCCCGTTCCATGTCTGAAAGATAATTTTTTCAGGGCTCTGTGGCTGGTGGCCGTGCTGGGGGCGTTATCTTCATTCCTGTTCCTCTTCTGGAAGTGTCGTTCGAAGTCTGAAGATCCCGTTCCATGTCTGAAAGATATTTTTTCAGGGCTCTGTGGCTGGTGGCCGTGCTGGGGGCGTTATCTTCATTCCTGTTCCTCTTCTGGAAGTGTCGTTCGAAGTCTGAAGATCCCGTTCCATGTCTGAAAGATATTTTTTCAGGGCTCTGTGGCTGGTGGCCGTGCTGGGGGCACTATCTTCATTCCTGTTCCTCTTCTGGAAGTCGCTGGAGCGCTATCAAGCGTCTCCGGTCATCGTGGCCATGGACAAGCGGCAGCGGGCCGTCTGGGATATCCCTTTCCCAGCCGTCACCGTTTGTCCTGAGACCAAAGTGGACCCCAAGCTCTTCAACTACACAGATGTTTTCCTCCGATACATCAGAGAGGCCTCGAACGTCTCGACCGAAGAGTAAGAATGCTCATTGGGTAGTTTTCGGAAAGTATACCTCTTTACAAAATGTTGACAGAACTGCTGCCTCTTCACTATTTCGCACCACTATTAGCCTGTTATTAATTCAGCAATACGCAAGTACAACGAGACTGCACTGTAGTAGTCTCGTTGGTGAGCTATGAATACATACTAGATGAGAAATATAACAATTACTATATTTGTACACGTCTGCAGTGTCAACAAAATCTACTCATCTATCGTATGGTACATTAATAATGTATTGAGAAAACATGATTTAATGATGGGTACTGATTGAACAAGTGTAAAATAATACTTCGTTACGGGCAAAGAACTAGAGATTAATATCAACATAATATTTCTTATTATTACGTCGGGTTTCATAGAGTCCTGTTTCTACGATTAACGGTAACTATTATAAATCGCATTTTAACATTGAAGGGTTATGTAGCAGGATTCATCCACCGTCGTCTAGTGTTCAGCTTCTTAGAATCAGGTTCCAATGGCTAAGCATAACCACAATTCGAATTCCATGATCTATATAGGAGTTGAGTTATGAGTCAATTTATTGAAGAATCTCATCAAATCTCTAACTGTTCACATATCTTGTTATTTTAATAAATAGTGTGATCCATCATCGTCAGGGCATCAGTTTTTTTAATTTGCCCGGAGTTTTTGATACAGAATGGACGGGTGCTATTTGTTTGTCACCTCGCGAATTGTCTCCCCACGTTAAAATATATAATAGAACGGAACATTTAACAGAATTATGACGAATGATTGACCAAATACAGTGTAGTTTACAGTTCAGTAGTCATCAAACACCGAGCCAAGTGGCTCAGGGCTTACCGCGCACATTCGGCAGGCCCATCAGGTCCCATCACCGCGCCGGCCATTCTGTCCGGTATTTTTCATGGTTTCCCAGTCGAATGGTCATCCAGGTGAATGTTGGGACGGTTTAATTGAAAGGTCGACGTTCGTAAATTCGTTAAATAAAAAAACTTAAATTCGTTAAGTCACGAAGGTTAAACGAATTTGAGACATATCGAGATCCTGATTGGGTGACCGAATAGAAACCACGGCATCTAAAAGCGCAAAAGTCAATTGCCCTTTACGGAACTTACATATAAAGGATAAATACAAATATAAACTAGTGGTGCTACTGAAAAGCACAGACTTTCCCGTATTAGTTTTCTCATCCCTTTGGTCTCTGATATCTATTTCGATTTGCCATGTGATCATGCAATGGTTATATTATTGATTTTTAGAGGTGAATTAACTGCACTGTAAACTGTAATGCTGACTTTGAGTTATACGGGTGGCCATAGATTGAGATTTTGTTATAACCGAAGATAAAATTCCGTAAAATACAGTTTTCGCTCCGGATGCAAAAGTATTCTTGTTGGTTATTTAGCCAGATATCGATTCTCAGTGAGGGGTATTTAAAAATTTCAAATTAAACACAAGTACCTTCGCTATCTAACATTGCCTCCACGCGTATGAGGTGCTAATTGCACATCTGATGTAAATTTGAATAATTTCAAATTGTGGGAAGGTTAAAAATATTGAAGTGTCTGGAGAACCTATGCTTTCGATTTAGTAGATAGGTTTTAACTATTTTCTTATTTTTATTTGTTCCCTTCTCTATCACATGTACTTACACTTTTGATGCCTGAAGGTTAATTAACCATCTTTTGATTATTGATGTGATATAGGCTAGATCTTCTCGCTGATCTCTCACTTCAGTGTGACGCCGATATTAATATTCCTAATGCTGGTTTTAGAAACTCATCGATCATAGACCGAATTGAAAAGGTAAGATTAAAACAAAATATTCAACAATTCCAAATGCTGAGATGTTCCATACCATTTATTTAATAAGATAATAATGCGTTTGAAGGTTGTTTTCGTGCCATTGATGAAAACTGATGTTTTTACATTTCATTTGAATACGACGTTTACAATTTGCAATTTGAATTCATTTTGTAACAGTAGATTTACAAAAAGTGAAAGTATAATATAATATTACATAAAGATACATTTGTGTTTACTATGTTTCAATTTTTTTAAATTAATTATGAAAAAGGTAAATACTTTTCTTAAAACTAAGAAAATACCTACGAATCAACACACTTTTCTGTTAGCCTTATATTTAATTTATATGTATACATGCAAAACATTCTACTAAATAGAAGACAAGTGAAATAAGGGTAAAAATATTCTTTCAGTATTCTCCGAAGGTAGAAGATATTATTCGTGACAGCAAGTTAGGTAAGACATTCAAGAATGAGCCTTTTAAACCTCTTTTGACGGAGGAAGGCATATGTTTTTCTTTCAACATGCTCCCCGGAGAGTTGCTGTTTCCTAAACACACGTAAGTATTTATTGCATAATAAAAATACTACCTTGAATATAAAGTAACAGTTCCAAGAGATTTTTATAGACAGACTAACACTATAACTTTATTCAATAAATCACATAATTTCACAGTCGGATAATTATAACTGATACATATATATATATATATATATATATATATATATATATACATATATAGTATATATTTTTATACTGATAAAAAATACTACCTATTAAGGAGTTACAACATATTTAAAACCTTTACTGTCACTTTAGATTCCACGCGACAAGAAACTATTTAAATTACAAGGATGTTAATGTTGAATGGAATATTGTCAATGGATATCACCCCAAAGCAGATCTGGACGCGTATCCTTATAGGGTAGTCGGCTCTGGAAAAGACGTTGGTTTCAAGTTCTTCCTTAACGTCGTACACATGCATTATTTCTGCAAGCAATGGAATAATGGATTCAAGGTTCTTGTAAATTTATACACTATTTGAACAGAATACATCTATCTACATGAACCTACTCAAAATGTTGTGATGAATGATGTGATGCGATGCGATGAATGTAATCACGTTTTAACAAGCACATTAAATCTGAAACACTTCTCATTATATAATAATTTATAAGGAACGTTAAAAAAGACCCCCTTTTAAATATGTGTATGGTTCTGGTAATACCAATGAAAATACAATTACAAATATTCAATAGGATTTTACTACTAATAAGGTAACTGCAAAATCTGCAGTAAAGCCACGATGATGTTCCAAAAGGAGCCTCGAACTGTGGATAATGTGAATCAACGATGACGTATGTAACAGTGATTTAGTCACTGAATCATGCCTTATCCGGATAATGTTTAAAGTTAATATATGATTTAATGCATTCTGGAAAATTATTTTTACTCCACACATTCAAAATAACAATTAATGATGACTGAGCGTGGAACCAATGAGTAAACATGTCTTTGAAAAATTGCAATACACCAATCAAACTGGTCGACAAAATTTAACTTTTTGTCTGTTAAATGGAATTCAATGGCTGTTTCTTATGGATAATCATGCTCTGATTTCAGATTTGTAGAGCATTTATTTGTAACGGGCAAGAGTTTTTTTTGTAACATGCAATTAGAAAATACACACTATTGTTAAGCTATTGGTTTTCTTTACTTTACTTACATTAACAATCTCAGTCAAAATATAATCTTCAACGATTGTTTACTTTTTGTTTGAGGATATCCTTGTTTTATTGTCCAGCATTAGTCTACAAGCACATTTTAATTCCATTTTCTCTTATAAAATTTTTTAATAGTTGCAACGTCTTGGTGGAATCGCACACCGTATCTATCTCTCACAGCACCGGAATTTTCAGGAAGTCTAAGTATGAATACAGAAATTGTTGTGTATTAAGGAATATATTACATCCCAGAGCTTTATAATTGTGAGCCGACTCTTTCTTCATAGGTCTCAGCTTTTCTGTTGCCAAGAAATATCTTTACGACCTTTTGAAACGAGATTCATGTACCCTTTTCAGCACTATTCAAACTTGCTTCATAGTCATGATCCCTCATAATCTCCTTCGTATGTGATCCTACAAATATGCCCTTCTTTATTTACGCCACATTGATCCTCGGGAATTTGTTTTTTAAGTATGGGAAACCTAGCCTACATTTAGCCATCACCTCCAAAAAAGTTTCTATCAATCCAAGTTTGGTGTGCAAGGGAGGAATATATGCTTGTGCAGCATTACAAGGGTTTCCAAAGTTACATTTCTTGCCGGGAACCAGATGTCGTTGAGACCTGTGCTTCTTCGCAAAATAATTTCACAAAATAATTGTATTCACCTTCTGAAGGAGGCTCCAATTCTTTAACCAGGACGTTGTTTCGCCTCATTCTTCGATAAGTTGAAATCAAGAACTAGATCTTTTTGTTCTAACTGACTGATTCTTTTAAATTCTTTAGATATTCCACCAACATCTGGGTCTTCAGTGTTATCATTTTCGGTAATTATTTTTAAATCTCCATCGCCAGAGTTTTCGGAACAGTTGCCTGAGGGCGCTGGGATTGGAATGTCGTCGTTGTGAGGAACTGAGGGCTGATAGCTGAGGGGAGGTTGCAATATTGAATGGTCATGTTGGCCATGCTTGTGATTTCAGTACATTTAGTAATGCAGAAATAACATCCTGTGGAGTGGTCCTTTGGTTCTCTGGATGCCAAGGGAATTGCCGGTCTAATCAGCCCTCGAGTATATAATGGATGATGTGGGTCGAGTATGATTGGCTGAAACAGCAGACCAATCAGAAGTCCACTGTCAATTACGAGGGAGTCATGTCGGGTGGTGCGGTGTGTGATCGAGTGGCGCAGAACGGTCCGGAGTCGGGTGGTAGGGAGCGGTCTGAAATCGGACGGCGCTGGCAGGTCCGGGATCGGACGGTCTGGTGCGGTCCCTGGTGGAACGGTCCGGTCCGGCGCGCGACCGCGTGCAAGCCCGTAGCAATGGTCACCAGGCATCGTGGAGGCGTAATCCCGCGTCGCCGTTGATGTTTTGGTGATTCCTGGCGATCTACATCGCTTCTGTATACATCGCGTCTGGGCCACCAACGGTCTTCTCTGGCGCGCACCCTCGTGTCTTCAAATAAGAAGTCGTGGCCAGATTCCCAAGCGTGTTGGGCGACAGCGGAGCGTCGTATATTCTTGTGTTTGAAGTGGTGAATGTGTTGGCGTAGTCTTCCTTCCACCGTTCTCCCAGTCTCGCCGATATAGTTGCGCCCACATCTGCGGGGTACAGCGTATACTCCTGCTGTTTAGAGTGGCGGGAGCTGGTTCTTAACCCGCACTAGAGTGTGGCCAATCTTATGGTGGGCCTTGTAGATTGTTTTCACATTAAACCGTTTTTCACATTAATCCGACGTGACCCCCTCCTGCAATTGATGGGCGGCCTTCTGATTGGTCTGCTGTTTCATCCAATCATACTCGGTCCCCGTCATCCATTATATACTCGAGTGCTGACTGCCCCGGCGCAGACAAGCCCTGATGAAGACCTCGAAGAAGATGGAAGAAACGTCGCCTACACAGCCTAGTACGCGGCATCACCCAGACAGCCGAGATCTCAACTCTGGCCGCGGAAGCCTAAGACTTCATTTGACATTCTATTTATGCGCTTTTCTTGTTAAGGGAGTAATATTCAGCATTTGGCTCTTCAAAGTTATTTCACCACACACGTAACAGAAATTGTTTGGATGGTGTACTCACTACCGTGGTTTTGCAAGGAAACTTTTTGTACAAAAATTAACACTACAACGCAACAAAGAGGTGACTCGTGCACTACATCAATATCAACACCTTTCTCGCTTGACACGCAGGACGCAACTAACATGACGTGACCCACGTACATAACGCGCCGAGTCGGCGCATCGTTTACGTGGGTCACTGCAATTCTCTGTAATGGTGAATTGGGATCTGTTCACTGTAATGCAATTCACTGTAATGGGGGTGAAATCTGTAATATCATACGTTGCTGGCGACCACTGTCTTGTAATAAACATGCAAGTAAGTAGCGTTTCAATATAAACGACACGTGGCTATCTGCGAAATATAATTATATACTTTTAGTACATGTGCGATTACACGAAAATTGAACCCGATGGGCAATTTTTATGATTGTATTCGATTTTAGCGTAGCGTAATACATAAGAAACAGCTAGAGTTAGCCATTGAACAAAATCACCGACCAGCGTTATCAGAGGATAGTACAAAAAATTCCTCGCGACCGTCCAAGCGACGAACCATTCAGCGATATACATCGTTGGAATATATGGTAGGAGACACCCCTGGTATCGATTTTTTTATCCAAATAAACATTTCTAAACAATCGACCAACATCATTCATCCATCTATTTCAAATGTGTTCTATTTTTAATGTAGACATCACGGCCTGGTAAAGCATGTCCAATCTGGCGTTATTTACTAGCCAATTTAATTTGGGAAATACTGCTATTTTTATAATGTGATTATTTGTAAATGCAGAGATGAATTTTTAAACCCCTGGAAGAGGCCGAAGGTGCGCGCTCTGTGCATGTATTCGGAAATCCGTCTCTGGACAAATGAGTGCTTAAGATATGCCATGTAGAGAACGCTTATTTCTTGTTTTTTTAACGTATTACTTATGCAATTGTTTTACATATGTACTCAGAAACTTTTAAAACATCGATGTTGTCGTCCTCAATTGTTGCCTTGGTCGACAATTTATCTATTTCATGTGATCTACAAATACGTTTTCAGTACAAAACATTGTCTTCCGAGAACATTTGCATCATTATTGTAACATTGTTGATTACACTGAAAGTTTCCCTTTCTTGACGATTCTGTATTTCTTGGATTTGTAGGTGCAACTTCATGGGGTAGCGGACTTCCCCGATCCAGACCATCATCCCTTCTTGGTGTCTCCGGACACCTTCATGAGGATTACAGTATCTCCTTCCGAGGTAAAGTCCAGGAATGCATTTTTATTCATAATTCAAAATGTTTATTATTACAAGGGATTACATACAAATTACAGGGGAATAATTACTTGAAAACTCAGAAAACATGCTCTTCGCTATGTAGGTTATGTTACTAGTGTCACAAAAATCATAAACCAACAGCATATGAAAAATAGTACTTTAGCTCGTTCTGCGTTCCAGTACTTTAATTGATCCAAGAATTGAAGTTAAAATTCTCATTGGCTGAAAATGTAGGGGGCTAATCTTCTGCATAAATAAAGTTGAAGTATATGTATGTGATTTCAATATAAATGCCTTTCTTTAATCAACACCGCCTAGAACATCACTCATGTCGTGAGACGATCAGAAGCTTTGGTTTTTCCCGACTGGAGTGGCGTCTCCCCAAGGGGAGATATCTGGGGGAGGAAAATCTTCGGCTATCCGATGTGTAGATCAGCACCAAATCTCACGAAATAGCGTAGGGCGAATTGGGATAAAGCATTGACTATACTAACGGGAATAATGACCAGAGCTGTTGATGTGACCGAAAACAGCCAATCTAAACGGATACTGATGCATTATATGGCTCATCTGCTTGGCTGAAGAACATACGAACCCGACGCAATTTCTGGCCATGCACAACTGTTTCAGAACAAATACAAACCCAAATCACATCTTCTCCACAATTCCGGCAACTACTACTAGCAAAATATTTACTTTATTTTATTCCAAATATCATCTCCACGTAGCTACTGCGACTTCTCGTTACAAATTTGTAACTACTCTGTTTTATTCAGGTTTTGGCCGATGTGAGCATGAGAGAGCGGTACTCTGTAGAGCAGCGTCAATGCTACTTTCCTGGAGAAAAGCCTCTTCGCTTCTTTCTGCAATACACGCAGTCTAACTGCAGACTGGAGTGCCTCGCCAACTTCACGCTAAGCCAGTGCGGATGCGTTCCATTTTACATGCCTCGTAAGTTAAGTTTTCAAATAATTTTAGCACTGTGATACCGAAATTCGTTCTAGAATGTATGACCTAATAAAATATATTGAAGATATTTTCCAGGTGTAATGTTTCAAAATTAATATTTTCGCTTCAAATGTTGTACAAGATCTCAAAAAAACTAATTTACCTCATATAACCCCCTTTCACATACACAATTTTGCAAATTCATTATTTCATTCAAAAGATAGTTTCTAGTCAATTATTCTTACTGTCGATATGGAAACTGCAATTATTTTTCTTGTAACACGTCAAGTTTTTTCCTCTACCGCTGAGGGAAACTGCTCGTTTATACTGGTCAGCACGTCACCAAATGGCTAACATATCAAGGATGGGCGTTGGAAAAACAGATTTCTTCTATCACTTATATCCCCGAGGTTAATGCTGATGTCAAGATACATTTAGTTTTATCACATAGACGTGCGCGTAGGAGCTGGGGGCTGTGCTCCTTCTAAAAATTTCAAAAAGAGGCCAAAAAATATCCTACGTGATAAAATATTTTATTGCCGTAAATTTTATCAATTCCTGATTTTCCCCCTTTTTAAACTGGTACTTTGGGGAAATTGATACAAGATATTTAGGAAGCACTCGAAACTGTCAACTTTGTAAATGGTTCACCATGAAATCAGTTTTAATTGTTAATTGTGTTATAATATTTATAATTGATTGTCCTTTTGGTTTGTTTTCTTTATTCCCTAGAAAATGAAATACAAGCAAATCTTCTTCTTGCGAGTATATTATAGCTCTTTTATAGCTCTTGCAGCCGTCTCTCGCGTCCCTATTTTCAAACTTCTCGATCACTCCAGATATCCTCTTCTATACCTCTTCTTTGCATATCTTAACAACCTGATTTTCTCATTCTTCTCTGGGTCAACTCTACCTCTTTTCTTATGTCTAAAGAAAAGCGCTCACAAACCTTTCTGGGACATCTCCCATAATCAAGCCTTTTCATGTGACCGAACCATTTCAATCTTTGTTTTCCTAATACATCAATAATTGATATTTGAACCTTCATTCGATTAATAATTTCTTCATTTCTAATGTGTTCCATTTTAGATACTTTACAATTTCTTCTCAAAAAATTCATTTGTAGACTCATTATTTTTTCTCTTTCTCTTTTCCTTAATTCTCATGTTTCTGAGCCATACAATGTTATACTTTGTACGACAGAGTCAAAAAGTATTTTCTTAGTAGATCTGGTTATTTCTTTCTCCAGACCAGCAAGTTTAACTTTATAATATCTTGTCGTCCTTGTGTAATTTTTGAAGCAATATCTTTTCTGAAATCTCCTTCGTCAATAAATCCACCCAAATATTTAAATTCATTCATTCTTCTATTTGATCTCCGTGTCATATGATTACTGCTCTTCTCTCCCACTGCAATATATTTTGTTTTGAGGAAATTTATCTTTAATCTTGCTTTTTTTTACGTTTCCGCAAGCTTTCGCTTGATATGCTCCATGTCAAACACGTCATTGGACAAAATCACCTGATCGTCAGAAAATAATAATGTATGATGGCAATCTTCATCAATCTATACTCCCATACCTCGACACATATTTTGTTTAGCGTATTTGATTATTGTTTGCAGTGTTTCAAGCATTTAAAATCGTAATGGACAAAGAGGATTTTCCGTAAATTCAAAATCCCGTCCAAATAGTAAAGCAAATATAGACGTTGTACAACACATAAATACTTCTTAACTTCACTTCAGCCCACCAAAATTAGGCTTCATCTCATTTATCTGAATTACCGCAGTCCAGTGATATCATACAAAACATTTTTTGTAAGTTTTGATTTTCCAGGTGATAAAAATACGCCCATCTGCACCGGAAATAAAGTAAGATGCAGTAAAGACGCAGCATGTAAGTTATAATATTAAATTTAGTCTAAATGTTAGGAAGAAACAGGATAATTTTATCTAGTTATACTTATTTTTTAAACTGTTGTTCGTACACATCGTATGTAACGGCCAATTAGGTTGTAATTATTTCTGGCTATCTGCTTCTTGTGATCTCCTCTCTTTCTCTGTGCACGTTTTCTCGAGCTTAGTGGGTTTGTAGTAGTTTTTTTAAATAATCTTGCTGAATCCTTGTGTCACTTGCTGAATTTTTGTGATTACATCGCATACAAGGGGAGAGGTGTAGAAAAGTTATATATACACTACATATTCACTCAAAGGAAAATTAAAGATTTAAAAATATAGTTTCATGTCGGCCAGTATTTATTCTCAAAGACTAATGAATTGAGTGAGGTTTACAAATTCTGGAATATACAATTACTATTTTTGTCAACTGAAAATTAGTCATATTTCTCTAAATGTAATTTACATGCATATTTATCATGATCTTTTAAATGACTGAACTTTCTTTGTGAGAGAGCGGATGTGCTGGACATTACGTTTATACATTCATTTATATTTGCATTTAAAAACACTCTTCGAACTTAAAATACTCGGTATATTTCCTTTTCTAACTATAACATACTCACATACTTGCTCGTTCTACACGATGAAATGTCAATTGCTTTCATTTGATCATTTACAAATTGCAATTAGATAATGAAAAGGACGCCAGAAAAGTGTGTATTATGTTAATTTTAAGATTTAATTATTAAAATTCGGTGTTTGTACTACAAAATTGGTTAGTAAGAGTAAGCCATAATACATGTAGATTGCACTATCTTTCTTTTAAAGAAAAGAACAGGAAATTTGTTTGAGTACAAAGCTCAAACTTTTTTCCAAACGAAAACCCTCAGTTTTAAATATAAATATTTCTAAATTAAAAACAACCTTCATTCTCTGCGGACCTTTGTCACAAAGAATTAAGTTATCTTTAATTTTTGCAGGGACATGGCAGCAGTTGCGAACTGGATTAATCAACTCTTCGAAACTGACGTGTTCTTGTTTGCAAAGTTGCGTCCATGTTCATTACAATACCCAGTGGTCTCGCACTCCTATTCATATAGCCAAAACACTAGACCTCCTCACACCCCAGTACGTATTGTATATGTAATATTGGAATATGTGAACATACGAATGATACATTTTTAAAGATTCTTATAGCATTAGAGTTAAAAAGCACAATTTTTTGAGTTCAATTGAAGGGCTTGAAGGGCATGAAGGGCATAACAAGATGAGCTACACCAGCCACAAGAAGCCTCTTGCTCTTCGTAAATGTAAATATTTTAATTTTGGTGAAAATATGGCTTATCTTGCTATTATATATATATATATATATATATATATATATATATATATTGGGAACTTTTGAGGAATTCAAACCAATGCACACATAAAATCAATTAAACTTGGGTTTATTATTCTTAACCCTGTCAAATGATTACACTGATCATTAAATAATACAGAACACAAAAATTTAAATCACTGGTACCTTTCTCTTTGTCGAGGTGACTTTCATTCAATACTCTTGTATCCTACCTTGGGAATTCTCGTCGACTATTTAATCTAAAATTTACAACAATTTTTCGGCCGAAGTAGCCCGGTGACGCCGGGTTCAGACTTGCGACATTTAGTATTCAAATCAATTTGACAATAACTTTGATTAATTGGATCGTACTCTTCAACAAGAAATCTTTGCTATGAATATTATAAAATTAACACAATTTTATACACATTTTCCAGGCAGTTACTCAAAAATGGCAGTCAATTCTACGATATCTGCTAGTTCCGTGAATTATGGCGCTCTCCCCACCAACGTTCCCCTTTTACACTTCTCACCGGGTACGGGGCGTGGTCCTATATTCTCGCAGTTCGCAGCTCACTGTTACCTTCGCCGAGTCTCGCCAGCTGCGTGCCTCGGCCTTGGAGCGACCGGTACACGATCGCGCTGACTACGTCTCGCTGAGGCCAGGTGCGCCCGGCGGCAGCGTCGCGAGCCGATCCGCGTCTGCTGCTCGTCTCCTTCTGCGTCGTTTCCTCGTTTTCTTCTTTCTTCTATCGCTTGATTCCCATGGACCCTCGCGACCACGTCTTCTTTCTTCTATCGCCTGATTCCAATGGACCCTCGCTTCTACGTCCTCTTCTTGCTTCTCTCCCGTCGTCACAATCAACCCGCGTGCGATAGTATCGTGCACGACGCACCTGAAGGAAGTTGTGTGTTTGCTCAAAATTCGGGCGTATACGTCGCACCAATTATTTCTATCTATTTAGCGCCCCTTTCAACTGGTAACTGCGCGTTATGCAAATCACCGTCCCCTCTCGTGTACCACAGACTCTTTCAACTACTTCAAGGCACTTGCGCCCGTCCTCTATTACTGTGCACTTTTCTCAAAATTCTATGCACGCCGTGCCTAACTACGCGTCTCTCTGACGCTCAACACTCCTGTCTAACTCACTAAAGATCTCAAGTAGAAGATGTTGCTCGGACGGTGATCGGGAACAGAAGGCATAATCTTCCGTCGTCCAGCGTTTTTATGGGTCACGTCATCCCTCTCTCGAAAGGGTAACAACGCGTCATTTCTCTCTCCTTCACCGCCATACATCATTGTACTCCGCGCCATGCCGCGGGCATTGCGCGTATCAATTTAGAAAGCGCGCCTCTATTAAACCGAACCACGCTCGCTCGCCACGTCTGCAGCAGATGATTATCTGTCGCATGGGCGAGTGGGACGAATGTGGGCATCCGCATTTCGTCACAATATATATAATATATAAATATACCTTGTTACTTATTAGGCTTGATGGAGTAATAAGATGAGAGTCGCTTCAAAAAACTTATTAACATTTAGAAACAAAGGAATACCAGTTATGCCTGCTGTGGTTTATCTTGTGACTGTCACACTCCTTTAATTGAAAATCCGCTTTCTCAAAGACCTCCACACAACAATACTGGAGGATCAGTATTGTAGTGTTTATAAACTTGAAATTAAGTTGAACGATGGCGAGTCCTCTTGAAAATTCCACATTGCTTGAATAACGTTCTGCGATTCGTTTCGGTCTTTCTAAAGGCGAAAAACCAGGTAATTTATTCCGTAGAATTACTAAAGTATATGATGAAAGTTGTAATAAGTGAGTTCGTTTTTATATTGCTGTTATTAAATTGTCCGTTTCTATTTCATACCGAATGTTAAGTACTGTAATGTTCCACGGAAATGTGTCAATTTTTCAACATACAAATTGATTTTGAAAGTCACGGATACCGAAAATGTGGATTGTTTAGTTCTATAAAATAAGGGGTTATATTTCAAGAAAATTCGCTATCCCCTCTCCTGTTTTGCATTAGTTTCATCCCACTATCTAGACAGTTGTCGCAAGCTGACTTTGGTTACAAGCTCCATGGTGATAAAAGGCCAGTATCACATTTGTTTCACATGGATGATGTGAAAGTGTTTGCTAAGAATGAAGCGATTCTCTCCCAAATGCTGTCTGTCGTGAATGACTTTAGCAATGACATCTGCATGAAATTTGGTCTTGACAAATGTGCAAAAATCAATTTAAAAAGAGGGAAACTGACAAACGTCAGAGAGCATTGAAGTTGATACGCACACTGTGATTCAAGATCTTGAGCCAGGTAAAACTTACAAATATCTGGGCATTGAAGAATGTGAGAACATCTCGAACGACACAATGAAAGAGAGAATTCGCAAGGAGTATTACAGAAGAGTGAGACTTGTCCTGCAATCTGCTCTGAACTCCAGGAATAAAATATCTGCAATTGGTAGTCTGGTGGTGCCTGTTGTCGACTACAGTTCCGGACTAGTGGACTGGACTGAGCAAAGAAATCCGTATCATGGATCGAAAAAACAGAAAACTGCCAACAATGCATCATGTCGCCCACCCGCGAGCTGACGTACATAGACTTTATGTGTCACGTAAGGAAGGGGGAATAGGCCTGAGACAAATTGAAGCCTCCTGGCACAATGCAATAGTTGGAATGGGAAAGTATGTAGTCAGTCATCGAGATGCCCCTCTAATAAGGCAGGTCATGAATTCTGACCAAAGAATTGGAAACAGAGGCATTGTTAGTGTAGCAAGAAGCATTGCAAAGAAAACTAGGCAAGACACGTCAAATAACACAGACACTGAAATTCTGATGCTGCTAAACATTAAATGTGAGACACAAAAAATGTTAAAGAAATCGTGGAGAGACAAACCACTCCACGGACAATAACTAAAAAGAATGGACAAGGTGCAGATCAATAAAGATCAATCATTTATGTGGCTTAAAAGTGGAAGAATTAAGCCAGAATCGGAAGCACTTGTAATAGCTGCCCAAGATCAGGCGTTGAGAACACGACATTATGATAAAGCGGTTCTCAAAATTTCCCAAGATGATAAATGCCGCATTTGCCAGGAGCAAGTAGAAACCATTGATCATATTGTCTCAGCTTGTCCAATCCTAGCAAAGACCGAATACCTGAAAAGACATGACAGGGTGTGTAGCGTTTTTTTTTGGCGCTTTTACTGCCGCACCTACAACCTAACATTTTCCACTTGTGAATAAAACGCTACTTAAATTTCTTGTTTCATATATAATTACTATTTATTCTAAATATGACTTTATCTCTCTAGATCTCACAATTTTAAATCATCAATAATGTTCATTTACTTCAAGGACTCCAATTATATGCCGGAACGGCGAACAGAACTGTACACTTTGTTCGACATGATTGGTAAGTGGTGATCACAAAAATATTTACAGATTTTGTAAGTTTACTAAGTTTTCTCGGTAAAATGGTAACGCGAAAGTTTGACGTTTTGCATGAACTTATCAGATTTGTAAGTCATTTACGTTTGACGTTTGTCATGAACTTGTAAGAATTTATCTAACTTTAACATACTTGTCAATTTTGTTAGATTGTGATTATATTTTTTTCTAACGTAACAAAGTTTATAAAAAGATCATTGGTATAAAAATGCAATTCTAAAATAATATATTTGTGTTTCAGCCAACTGTGGAGGATTACTGGGACTCTGCTTGGGTATGAGTGCACTGAGCATCGTGGAACTTATTTATTGGCTTTTGTGCAGGTCTTGCTGGTATCCACGACGCGTAAAAATCTCTCCACCACCCCTGAGAATAGTGAAGCCTAACATTTCATTGTTTCAACACTATTAACAGAATAAGAACATTTTTAAATGGTATCAATTATTGAAAAGATATCAATTTTACACCTGAGTATTTTTTTCTTTATCAGTTGAAGGTCTTGGAGTGGCAAGAAGAAAATGCAAGTCCTCAGTTATTTAAAAGTGTTAATTCACCAATTGGGGCCAAAATGTTGTTAATCTTGTTACGATGTATGTCGCGTTGATAACATATAAGGCAGTAAGTGATAACCAATAGCGGGAGGTTTGCTGTGACTTGTGTGATTTATCTTGTTATTGCCCCAAGCCTGGCAATTTTAATGTAGAGAACACAAGGTGGGTGAAATAATGTCGTTTATTACTGTTTCCCACTTATTACTACACGTAATGATCAATGTACTATGATACACGATGTTTATATCTTGCAACGAAGGGTTTTTCACTTCATCTATATTTCTACATCTGGATTATGACTACATATGCACAGGCGCGGCTCGTCATTAAAGGGTGAAAGGTGGAGCCTCTCCTAGAGAAATCGACCCCCAAAGGAAATTTAAAAATATATTTATAAATGTATTCAGTTATTAATAATGGATTTATGAGTCGTATTATGTAACAGTCATTCAAAATGTTTCTTTGTCAGTTCGAAAACGGTCGCTCGCAACGCATTTGTAGCTGTTGACAGTAGGGATTGCAATCCAGCACCGTTTTCACTCTCGCGGGATTGTTGCTGGATTGACTTCAATCCAGCGGGATCATGCGGGATCCCGCATAGGGAAAGTTTTTTATGGAATTTAAAAACTATTTTCTACGATAATAATCAAATATGTATTAAAAATTGCAAAAATTAACAACACCCTACTATATTTAATTGACTATTTTACGGTTCGGCTACTTGTCTACTTATTTATTAATAAAAAGTCCAAAAACAGGACCAAATATAAATATTTGGTAGTACCTTATAGTTTTTGTAACCTGTTAATTAAAAATAGTATTTCTAATATTTATTTATAGTTATAATCATATCAGTCTTCTTTATTCACAAAGAGTATCAATGAATGTAACTTAAGTTTACTAATAGTCTTTTAATTCTCCTTGCTAATTAATCAACCAATTAAGTAATATAACAAATTTAGTTATATCAAATAAAATGTCACTTCTTTTTTTGAAAATACGATCTTCAAAACAAATAGCATTAATGGTATTATCTCCCAACCTCCTACTTTTAGAACTACATATGCAGCCACAGCGGCCGAAAAGGCTCTTTCTGCCTCCACATTTGTTGGTTAAATTCTTAATGAATAGTCGTTTAACAACATCGAATACTTCCCTTTAACTTCACTTTCAAATCTGCCATTTCTTTTTTTAATTTATTTTCGAAGTCTTCCAGTTTCTGTCTCTTTAGTGTAATCTTCATTGTCTTGCTTCAGCTGCACTTTTAATTCCTTTTGTAAAGTTAAATTGTTTTCCACTTCCAGAGACTGTTGGCTATTATCTGCATTTACATCATCTACAACTACTAGTTCTACAATTTGAGCGTCTTCTTTAATGACTCGACATAAAATGTTTTTATTTTTTGCCGTAACTTATTATTTTTCGGCATTACAAATATAGAATTGGATATTTTCAACTCTTGGTCATACTTTTTTGAATTCTGCAAATAAATCAACATAGCTGTGATTTTGCTGCGTCTTTCATTCTTTCTTGCAAGTAGCGCCTCGGATAGTTCATTGTTTCAAGCTGTGTCTTGCTTCTCCAGCTTCTCTAAAATAAATCGAAATGTTGGTTCTGCCGTTATTAGGGTAGTCTCTCTTCTGCATAATCTTGATTTTAAACCATTCCTCTCCCCATACATTTTATGTCAGATGCTAGGTAATTAAAGGTGACAAATTTGAATGAATTTACACGGTTTGATGCTGGCGAATCCGTAAGCAGTTGCGTGATCCCGCAGGGTCGAAAATTACGCTGGATACCGCTAGATTGCGGGATCTCACTGTGATGGATTGCAATCCCTAGTTAAGAGGGGAGACAAAAGCGTTCGGCTCCCCCTTCATTCCACCATAAGGTCTGTGTAAAACCAGATGTGACGTCATACATTCACAGCACAGGCTTACCGGCGGACGAAGGCTGCAGCGCGGCAGCCTTCAAGGGCGGGGTCTAGGGTAGATGAAGATAGGTGTGCTCGCCAGATAGCATTACTGTGCAGCTCAACGAGTAGCATTGAGCATCAACTAGTTTTCCCAATATGCGGTAGGAACGCTACTCTCTTATGACTGAATCAAAAGAGATTATGGATAGAAATGCAATGCAATGCATTTGCAGCCTTCCTCATTTAGAAAACCACGAGCCGCAACTGCATATGCATTAACCTTACATAAATGTAACTTCTTTATTGTTAATGAGGATATTGATGTATAAAAAATATATCCTCTTATTTACAACAAACTTTTGATAGGTATTATTAAGATGTATTTCTAGATGTTTTGAAGTTGTGTCAAAAACTGAAGTATGAAAAATTATGCTTATCCGTCAACATTTCAGAAGTGTAGAAGTGTTATATGGAGCTCACGCAATATTTCTTTTCTTGTTTATAATTATATTTTTCACGTAGTTGTTAAATTAACTTGGAAACAATAAAGGAACTTTTTGTCTCAGAGAGAAGAAATACGTAATTATCATTTTTTATGCATCTTAATTCAAATACGATATCTGTTTTTCTTCATCACGCATGAATTCCGAGAGACAGGCATTTATTATTTCAAACATTTTAGTACTTTCTGCATTTTGTCCGCCAAGATGAACGACCTTGTGAAACGCCACCACTTGAAATAGCTGTGTCAGCTGTGTTTTGAAATTGCCGGCGGCTAGCGCCGGACGGCGAGCAGCAGCGAGCGGTCGCAAGAGAGAAAAATGGGAAGAATTGGTTAGAACGTATTATTCCGATTAAATACTTACAGTGCGATTTTTCTAACACTGCCCCTCAAGCCGCTATGGCCGCAATGGAATATCACACCGCATTTCGCGTCTTTCGCGGTCTTGCCGCTAGATGTTGCATGATCGCAAGCACTACTTAATACGGTCGCGATCATACGATATCTTGCGTCACGACTGAGAAAGATGCGAAATATCGTGACATATTCCATTGTGAAGACGGGAAAGTTATAAAAACCGCACTGTAGGTTTATATTTAGGTCGATGTTTAACATGAAAAGCACATATACAAAATATTTCAAACCAAGACATGACTAAGTTATACCCTATAATTAATAAATATTCTAAATCAAAAATTCATTGTTGTATTTCAATTTATAAATCTATAATCGGACCATTTCTGACATAAGCTAATCCAATTTGGAGGAATACTTCTTCAGCCAATATCAAGAAACTACAAGTTATTCCAAATAAATTCTTGAGAAAAAATTTAAAAGGTGAATGGTGTATTTCAAATAATCCACAAAGAATTACAAATTGAAAAAAATAAATTTAGGATATCACAAACTAAAAACTTATTTTCAAATTTTTTAATCTTCCTTCTTTTCAACTTTTTAATTTGGTTAAAAATTACAATTCTAATTGCATTCGCTCGCTTTTTCCAAAACATATATTTCGCCCCCTTTCATTTATTTCTTCAAAATCACGTATTATTTACTTTAAATATTATATTTGTTATCACTCTTGTTCTTACAATATTCAGTTTCAATAATTATTTTCATGACTTAATATGTTTTCCAGTCATTATAAATTAAGACCGGTAATTTATTATATGTTACTTGTATCTTAATTTATCTCTCGCATTTTTCAAATATGGTATTGTGTAATAAATTTAATTCAAACTGTTGAAAAGATTGTATATTTAACAGGTCATTTTGAAAAAAAGAGAAGGAATTCGTGCTGTGAAAGGCTAGTGGAAACGGAACGCAAATCCGCCGGAAATGAATATCATTTGCAAATGTGAGGCCGCAGCGCGATGCAGGCGGGCGGCTTCTGCAGGTGGCAGAGTTGCTTCCCTTAAAATTCTGGAACATTCAGAAAAATTACAAATAGACGTTGCTTGCGAAACGCTTGAGGAAATTAAAAACTAAGCTAATTCAGATATCGTGACAAGCTCACGCGCTTACACACGGGTCAATGTCAACGAAGTATAGGTACTTTGTTTCTGAAATGTGATTTTCCTACTTCCACTATTTTGAATAATTTTAAAAGTTGACAATTTGTTTCATCAGTCTTTAATTTTTGTAATCCTTTGTGTGGCATATGTTAAGAAATAAATGAAACTGAATTTAGCAAATATTCATTGCCATAAATAACTCATTCCCGGTCATATTTATCTTTGGTACACGCTGAGCTGAAATTCAAGGAAGGTTGAGCTTTGCTATGCATTATTCATCCGCAACAAAAAAAGACTGCGCTTGGCGAGTCCTCAAAGAAGCGGATACCTTTCAATGAAGAAACAAAGTTTTAAGAAAAGAGGTTGGCAAGACGATGTTGTCTAAGAAACATTTTACACGACACGCAAAGAATTTTCCTGCTACCGACGGTGAAATGCGGAATTTTCGTCTGCTTCTGATTGTTTGTTTATACTCGCACCGAAGGCGGTTAGTATTATACTTTTATCCGTGAAAGTTAATTTTGTATCTCTCAAAAAGTTAAGTACAATTGAAGTTCGACACAGTTTTCAGATTATATATTTCAGTAGCAAAAATTAGTAATGAAAGAATGGAAGTGTCAATTAATACAAACTAAAACTACAATTACCTTTAAAAATTACTGGGGTATAACGAACATCTATCGAAAACTGAAACCATCTTCGTTCACAAGATAATATGAAGGCAAAGTTTTACTTTTCCCAAGTATTTGATTTGTCAAACAAGAAGCCACTTATCTTATTTTATCACCTTACCACACACATACTAAAAGAGGAAGATTTGTAATCGTGCTGCGGAATTTTCTACAGAAAATTTTATATTGTCGAGACGTAGAACGTAAAACCAGATAAATCTTGTTTCTGTTTATTTAAAATGACTTCCTCTAATACATTGTGTAGTCAGAATCCGCATTTGCCCTTCCTTGATGCCGAAAAATCGATTGACGCCAAAAGGTTTATCTCCCCGACCGTCCGCTCTTTGTGGTCACCGCTAGTGCCTAAACCGCTCGAAGCCCTGTTGGTTGGAAACGGATATTTCGATTTCTGAAGGTTCAAAATTGTCTCCGAAATGACTTCAATTTTTAGTTTCTCGCTACGGAGTAGAGAGAAAGTTATGTAATGCTGCGTGAAAAAACTGCGAGTTTTCGTGAGAATACCTATTATTACAGGTAACGAAAAGGTGGATAAATCCAGTTGCTAAATTTAGAAAAAAGAATTGTCTAACTCGTGGTGTAAACAAATTCCATGTTTTGTGGGTCTTTGTAACCGCAAAAAAGAATGACGGCAAAACGTCTGTTCGTCCATCTCTCCGTTTGCATTTGACTTTGATTTTTCGAAAATTGCAAAAATTCAAAATATTTTCGGCGTCTTCCTACAACTACAATTACGAAGTTAGAGATTTTTTCCCTTAATAAAATATGTTCCTTAAAGATTTTGAAATAAGGTCCTAGATAATTATTCGAAAATGTGAGTATTTTTTGCATAATTTTGCATGAAAGTACGGGGGAGAAAGTACGTGCTGTTTTAGCACCTGTCCTGTCCTTGGCTCAACAGCCCGCAACGGACCTTGGCCGATTGGCAGTGTCCCAGCCACTCGGCCATAGGATAAGGGGCTCGTGTGGTTAGTACGAAGACATCCCTCCACCGTATACACTGTTCTTCATAACCTTAAAGCGGGCTTTCTCATCGTCACACAACAATAAATACTGGGGCATTTGTCAGGAAAGCGCAGAGTTATAATTTTTCCCCGGCCGGGAATAGAACCTGGGGTTGCGCTGCGGAAACCAAGCACAGTAACCAAAGAGCCACCGAGGGCTCCGTTTTAGCACCACTAGTTTAATTGTTCCAAAGGAAAGTTTGTCTCTGTGACAAAGGAAATGAAATGAGTTTCTGATTGGGAGAATTGAAATAAGTGCTCAAATGACTGACGTTTGGTTTCATTGGTTAATAAAATTTATTTTTTGACTAGTCTCGACGTAAATGTCTCAAACCACTAAGAGTTCCGTAACTCAAAAATAGCTGATGTAGATCATCGACATTACTGACATTGATATTCTCCTTCCGGCGTCGCAGGTCGGGACTACAGAGCGCCAGGAAAATCTCTCCGCAGTGGCATCTTGCTGGTGAGAGTGCTAGCAACAGAAATTATCTTGGTGGCACAAGCTTCCCGCAGGGAGGGATTGTGACCACATAGGTGGGCACGATCTCTGGTTAACAGTTGTAGACTAACCCCCGGAGTTTCATGGTGGCACTTATGTTGTTAGCCTCAAGGTGGAGGCAGTGAGTAGACGAGAACGCTAAGCTCCTGATTGTCGGTTCAACCCAGCAACCTACCAGTTGGGCCCATGGCGCGTCGACCTTAAGGCAGGATTGGGTGAAGGAGACCTTTCGGGGGTCTTTGGAATCCACGTGTAGAAGTCCGGCTGGAAATTACCTACCGTCAGGTTGCCTTGATTACGGTCTGACTCAGGTCGTTAGCCTAAAGAGTAGGCAGTGGGGAGACGGGACGGGGGCCCCGAGCCGCCCGGACCTTAGTTCGGGTGGCCCCCTGTAGGGCTCTTGGCTTCGTCGTGGCAGTGGCCCAATACTCTGGGCATAGAGTAGGGACTTGTTGTCCCGGCGCTTGTGAGTGGCGCGTTGTCATACAGGCAATATTGACTCCGGCACTAGCCCGGATAGCTAGTAGCTCTGAGTTGGCAGGGGGCTCTAGACCTAGACATTGTATAGGGAGGTTGCCGTGAGGGCTAACTGCGTTCCGGCGGAATCCGGATGTTAGTCTGAGAGTGTAGTTGTACGCCCAAGGAGGGTGCGGATAAAGGCTAACATCTAGATGCCCACCCCGGAACTTCGGTCCCCTAATAAAGTAGAAGTGCGGGGGTGCCATTTCGGCATAGCACGTATACGGTAGCACAAGCTGCAGCTTATAACAAAATAAAACGTAAGTTGCGTACTCATCAACAACTATAGCAGATACTATAACTGTTGTGCCCTTCACTTGTTTCCAAATGATCTGGTTGCTATCAACGTAAATGCAATTTTTAATAGCAGGCCCTGATTTGACTCGGTGCGGAGAGACTTTCCCGGCGCACAACACATTCAATTATCTTGGATTCAGGTCAAGCGATTAACTCTAACGTGCATCACATCGTTTTACGAGACGCCGCGCAAGAACTACAGTACTGAAGTACACGCAAGCTTCCCGGACAGCCGAGAAGTACAGTACTGAAGTGCATAGGCGATGAAGAGAGAAATGTGCAGGAAACTTCGCCGGCGGCAGGTGCCATCGAGGTGTTTGTGGGCGAGTGGAGGGTGAACCGTGGCGTGGGCTTGCGGTAGGGGGGAGGAACGGGATGCGAGCCAGGGCCCCGAGCCAGACAATGCGCCTCCCAGGGACTCGCTTCCTCCCGGGCATGCACAGGAAACGGGGGACGTGCTACCCAGGTGGGCGGCCACGCGGGCGAAGAGGCGGAGGCGTGGGCAGACACGGCACGGGGGCAAAGGCGGTGATCGTCGGGGTGACGGAAGCGGCGGTGGAGGAGAGGGGAAAGCCATAGAAATAGTCAAGGCAGTGGGGATGCGGTGGGACGGCGAGGTGGAGGTGACAGGGACGAAGGACATAGCGATAATGAAAGCTGTGAGGGTGGAAGCGGAGGTGGAGGAGAAAGCGGCAGAGGTAATTTTCCATGCATATGTCAACTGCTATGGTCACTTGTCACGTTAGTGTAGTAGATGTTTTACCCGGGGGGTTGGAATGTTCCTCCCATCTTGATGGGGGGATCCGGTGCCAACTTACACAACGCTTGCGGGAAATTTCTCTCTCCACTTACTTCCCGCTGCCAGGCACCGCCCCAGCAGGGACAAGTTCTAAGTGGGGTGGCGGTGGCAGTAGTGGCGATGGTGAGATGGCGGTGGTGGGCTAAGGGTGGCGGGGTGGTGGTGGCGAAGGCGGTGTAGGCGGCTGCAGCAGTAACGGAGGCGAAGGCTGAAGAGGCAGTGGTGGTGGTGGCGGCGGCGGCGATGGATGTGGCGAATACGGAGTCAGTAGAGGCGGTGGCGGTGATGACGGCTGCGTTGGCGGTGGAGGAGAGGGTTCAGAAATGCCGGGGGAGAGGCGGCGGAGGCGACTGCTGAAGCGCGCGAAGCGGCGAAGCTATTCCTAGAGTTGAGATGAATCCGTGCCATCCCTCTTCTCCGGAGTCATATCCCAGATATATCGCTATGTGCAATTCCACTCGTTCTGAAATCTCTGAGCGTTACGCGCTTGTCGGAGGTCAGGTTCAGGTGAGCCAGGAAACTGACTCAGAGGAGATATTCCCGGGGCCAGAATTCTGACGTGAGACAAAATACTCGTAATTAATGACCAATTTCTACCATATTTTTTTGTATAAGTTGTGTAATTTTCTTATATTTGTAAAGAAAAAAAGTGAAATAAACGAAGAAAGTTTTTGAACATATTTGAGACAATGCAAACTTAAACTAAATGTTTACCATTTGAGATAAAGTAAAACTATCTCGAAACACGATATTTGAGGTGTAAAATGTTAAACGTTGAAAGTAATGATTGTGTTTCTTAGCGGTTATTGTCGTTCATTAAAACACTACTTCGATTGAATGTTTATATGATTCTGGGCCAACTAACTGAACTTTTACAGAATTACGCAAAACCTCCCTGTTATTCCCCGATATTAGTTAAATTGTTTGCTGCTTATAAAAGAACCCTAATACTCATTTAGACTACATCGTCCCATTACAAGTAAAGCACTTTAAGTCAACATTTTTCAGTTTTGGGTTTCGTGGTTTTTCTGCTTTGAGTTACATTGAACTTAAAACTGGAGGGATCTACTATGGCATATTGCCGTCGAAAATAAATTTTGTGCATTTTGTGTAATACATCTCTCATAATTTTCCAAAAAGTGAAATCCATTAATGAACTTAGTGGATCATGTTTAAAAATATTTTGTTACAGCAAAGAAACACACCCAAGAATCCACTAAGTCATGACTCAATGGACTGTTCCTGTTCAATTAAGGACGATACACATATTGGTGCCCGAGTTCAGTCCCATAACTTGTTGAAACTTTTTTGTTCTCTTTTAGTCATAAAAGTTCTTTAATGCACTTTCAGTAACTTGTAGGTTTATGTCTACCCAGAGGCAAATTAAAGTTCGTTTTAGTGATATTTGTATTTTTCCGTATGCGTAGATATATACGGAGTATACATTTAGATTTTGTGATTTTATCTACTTTACAACCTAAGTACTAGAGTCTACGGCTGAGACGGACAGAGGAAATTATGCAGAAATTAAATTAACCTAATAATGAAAGTAAGATTAAATAATGTAGAAATAACTTGTAAATCAAATTTTGGACATTATTCACAAATATGTTTTATCATTGTTTCATTCAACATTGATAAGTATTTTTTAGAATTAGAATTAGAATTAAATTATTGAAGGCATGAATTATGACTTGGTTGATAAAAATGGTTCAGAAGTAAATTATAAATATTAATTTAGAATAATATATATTGATTATTAACACACAGATTGTTTCGTAATTACTACCAGTTAAGTTGTTTCCTTAATTTTTTTAACTTTCCTTCTTCTTGAATAATAAAAGTGTATGTGTAAGTTTCCTGTGTTCTCTTACTTATAGCGTAAATAATTCATAGATAAACCACTAACAAAGACCTTTATAGACATCTCTTACGACTTAAAATGATGCAAAAATCGATTATCTTGATTAATGAAATATCACAATTTTCATTAAAATTTTATTATTTTTTGTAATTTAATTGGAATTAAATTTAACAAAAAATAAAATAGTAAAAACACGTTCCAAACAATACATTAGTATCTAAACTAACTTATTAACATGTTAAATCGCTTTTCCAGAGCATTTACATTAAAATATTTCAACTTCAGTTTTATCTGTATTTAAATTCATTATTTCATGTATTTCGCTTGTAATGGGACGCTATGCTCTGTAAAAGTGTGTAGACACTATTACATATGTTTAAATATATTTGGTTAAATTAAATAAATAACTTTCTGCAGCTTATTATTTTATATTTGAAGCTATTAAGTGAAAGTGCTATTCTAGATTTTAAATAAACAAAATTTCAATTCTCTAAACCACTTGAAATATATCTCGTATCAAACCATCCTACTCGAACCGCAAGAATCCCTTGAATCTTTATTCATCCTTCACGTGTGAACCACAGAACATTGTAAAAATAAAACAATACTTAAAAAGGCGAAAATTCCAAATGATGACCATTTTTGGAGTACAGCACAGCATTGGCCTTCGTTAACCGTGTTTGGTATGTACGAGTGGATAGGTTTGCCGATAAAGAAGATAAGAAATGATAGTAGAAAAACATATCGCACCCGAGCTCACATATAATTCTTATCAGAAAACGCGGTGTGTCAACCTGTCAAACTGCACTCACCGGACGTACTTCGCACACCAACGCGGAGCTACATCGTGGGCGCCGACGTACATCCTACATCCTACCCGGGTACATCCTACGATGTACTGGACAGTGGCCGTGGAGGGAGGGCCAGCGCGTGTGTATCACGCGTCGGTGGCAGTTGGCAAGTACATTTACACGTTTGGTGGACGCTACTGGGGAAAACAAACGTCTGAAGAGAAAATGGAAGTGCATATTTTAGACTCAGAAACGTTTCAGTCCGGTATACTGAAGGTGGCAAATGAGAACGAGGATGACATACCGCCGAATCTACTTGCACACACGGCAGTGGTACACGATGGAAAAATCTACATCTGGGGCGGATATCATTCCACGTAAGTAAATTATTACAGATTTCCACAGCATTTCTGTGTTAACCATCGATTTTAAATTGTGGTCAGTTCTAGATTCTATAATATTTCCCTGTGAGATAATCCAACAAGGAAAATTAATGCAAAGGAAATTAAATTAATTGTTAATATTCTTTTTTCCCTTAACTAACTTCCACTAACTTCTTTTTCATTCGCAAAAAAGTAACTTTCAAGAAAAATTAATTATTTGTATTATTAGTGTTATCAAACCATTTTTATTATTATGTTGCATAAGCATAATACTTCTACAAATAATACGGACAAGAGGTATTTGGTTTCCATACAAAAACATTTATAAAACTCTTCCTAAAATTGATAAAATAATCTGAAATATGGAAAAAAAGGATGTATAACACTCTTAAATTATTAACAGGTTTTACTCACATGTAAATTTCTGTCCACTCGGCCTCTCGAGAGCCAATCACTATCCATTCAAGAGTATTTAAAAAACAGAAGCAGTTAAAAACTTTACGTGACCTAATAGGATGAGAAGAGCACTCTGAAAACTTGCAGTAACCTATTTACACAATGGTAACTATAAATTGGCTGCAATTATCTGTTGTCAAGTTGCAACCATATTTAAACAATTCCAAAAGAAAAAGTTGTTCAAAAAACTCAACATTCGCGAGTAACCGAGTTCCCAAGGATTCCTCTGGTAACGGAGTGTTAATCATCTAACAATGGAATAATTAAGTCATAACTAGGGCCCGGATAATTATGTACTAAAAATTGGGAAAATATGTACATATATATGTATCATAATATACAGAAATATGTACTCAAAAGTATGAAATATGTAACATAAATATCATTATATCAATAATTTTTTATTAAAATAACGTTTATCTTAGTATATATTGTTCTGTAGACTTAATACAAAGACTAGAATTAATCATTATAGTTCTCATAATCCTATTATTTACAAAGATCCCGTATCAACAAGAAACCTATATCGTCTCCGATATTATTTCAGTAGTATACCTTCCATTTGCTGCTCTAACACGCAAACAATAAAGTCTCAAAATGAAGTCTCTAAAGAAAGAGAACTTCAAGAAGACGTGACGAATTGCATTTTGACTTTAAAAATATGAAGGATTTGTTTAAAAACGTATCTAAATATTCATGTAAAATACACTTTCTATTCTTCTCCGTGTTTTCTGGATCCAGTGTGACGGAATTGTCCCCTCATAGCACCGTACTAATAGCACAAATTGTTTCGAATCCTGGGTTTTTCTCCAGAACGAAAGACCTCTTCTTCTTCAGTAGATCCCCCTATTGACCCTCGAAGCAACTGCTGATTGGGTAATTTCAAAGTTACCAGAAAGTTTCAGGTAAGATGTTTACAAAAATTTAATTGTAGTGCTTACTGAAAAATGAGGCAATATAGTTATTCAACTTTTTGAGTATCAAACAATTGCTTCGATATGCCTATAGATCCTGCAGCTTTACAATGAAATTGATGTATAACTTGTTTTACAAAATCAAAATTTTGAGTATTGTAGCTCATAGTGTCGATCCAGGTGCTCAATCTCGTTAATCCTTTTTTGTATTGTAAATCAATGTTTCAACTTTATCAAACTGAGATCTAATCAGTTCTGCAAACGCAACGCACGCACAAGATAGGTTAGAAGTAGTAATTTTGGAACAATTCCTGCAGGGCTTCTGCTGCCTTGCACATGTACGGCGCTGCACTAAGTACCGGAAGGATGACTTTATGTTTAACTTCATTAGGTCACAAAAATCCCGTTGTATTGTTAAAAAGTTTTGTAATAGTTTGATGGTTGCATTTGGGTAACACTTCACAAGTTAACAAAATAAGACATACACTTTTAAACGTTCATTAAACCTATTACAACCTTGCCAATACAATTTCCTTGCACATCAGTTCCACAGCGAGATTTTACTTCAGATTTTTGGTCCAAAGAGATAATTTACGAACAACGGTAGTCGACAACAAATGTCAACAGCCCTTCTTGAGCTGGTGCGTGTAGTTTCTGGTGAAGGGTATCAAGGTCAAAGGAGACCTCTAAAATATGCGAAGTGGGTGCGCGATATCGCCTGCTAAAGATCTCATTTTCACAAATTTCAAACCTCCTTTCTGTTCTCTACGATACTCGCAATGGAAACTAACAGAACAGAATCTATGGATTGCATTGTCGCCTTCCCCTTTTACTTCCAATATCGTTGACATTTATGGATACACTCATTTCAGCACGTAATAATAGCTTCATTTTAGTGAGGAGGCTACAGAAAAAATGTTTGACAATGGTGAATTGTTTGTTTGGATGATTCCTTATCAAAAACAGATAGGAAAAGTAAAGAATTATTTTTTTTAAATGTAGAATAATGGAAAAAAAATCAATAATATGTAACAACAATGTTCATTTGTGTAAAATATGTAATTATATGTAATTTCGGGCAAAATATGTAAATATATGTACTAAAAACTCAACGATTTTGGCCACTAACCGATGTAAAACGTGAACATATCGTTGATTCGACTTCATAGAGTTGCCTTAGGAAAATATGTAATTACATAATTATCCGGGCCCTAGTCATAACACTCGTTTTCACGCATGCGGCAGTGTAAATAGAGAGCAGCCGCGAGAAACAGGGTGGGAAAGGACTCTTCTTTTTAACTTTCCCGTATACGTACGTATACAAGGAGTGATATACGTAGTATAGGGAAAGTTATGTAATACTGCGCGAAAAAAACGGCGGATTTTTGGCAGAAAAAATTCATTGCCAGCCCACATAATGAAACCAATGGTGCTACAGAATGGTGCAGACTTTCCCGTATTAGTTTTCTATTTCCTTTGGCCTCGACTAGCTATTCATGCGTGCCACATACTCTTGCCACCTGCCATCTATCACCGCCCAAATTACATTTTTTCAACATTTTTTATTTATTTTTTGGTTTCCTAATGGTACAACGGAAATATTAATTTCAGGATATTAACAAATAGTAAAACTTTGTCCTAATTGGCAATTTTCTTTGAATAATTTGGACTTTTTTTTAAGAAAATTGCGTTTAAGTACTACTAAAAATGCAAAATTTGAAGCTTTTTTTCACAGACAAGTTGTGAGTTTTTGAAAAACTTCATTTAAAGTCATTTCAAGCTCTTTAACTTACAAATACAATAGTCTTTACAAATTGCTGGTAATGTGTATATTAAAGTGTGAGAGATCTTTCAAAAAATTACAATTGTGTAATTTTTGCAAAATCCAAAAAATACCCAAAAATTCACTTAACGTTACCTTAAAGAGGCCAATTAGCACTATCCATTCGAAATGTTTGAAAAAAATTGGATCTATCTTTGAGAAAATGTGGTTTGAGCGTTTCTGAAAATGCGGAATTCTGAGTTAGTTTTCACAGAAAACGGTAGAGTTCTTGAGAAACTTTGTATGACATTAACTAAAACACATGTACTCATTAATATAATAATGTTAGCAAATCACCGCTAATGTACATATTAACGTCGTGAGAGGCAAGTCACAAAAATTACATTTTTGTAATTTTTGAAAAAACAAAAGAATAGAGCAATATGGCGTTTATTTCATCTCATAGAGTACATTTAGCACTATCCCAACCAAAAGATTAAAGAAAAAATTTGGAGCCGTTTTTGAGAAAATCCTGTTTTTGGATTTCTTTAAAATTGCTCATATTGCACGAAATATTGCGCGAAAAGTACCAATATTTAAAAAGATGTACATAAACCTAAAGAAAGCATTCACTACGGAGAACAAATTTTTATTTGAAAGAAAAATCTTGTAGATGTAAGAAGAGCCCGAAAAAATTCAAACTTTTGCAATTTTCGAATATTCAGTGTTAGCCGGGAAACTCTGTCTTATGTCGACTCAATAAGCACTAAACTCTATTCTCACAAGAAACTTAAAGAAAAAAATTGGAGAAGTTTTTGAGAAAAGTTCGAAAATGTCAAGAGGGCTTCATGTAAAGTACTTCCAAATTTTGAAAAGTGTTTCAAAATCAGGGCTCCCCGTACATATGGTTTACTCACTTTTTACTGTCCCGTATACGTACGTATATACGGAGTAATATACATAATATGGGGAAAGGTATGTAATGCTGCACGAAAAAATGGCGAATTTTCAGCAGAAAAAAATTCGTTCCCGTGATAACGAAAAAGTCGATAAATCCAGTTGCTAAATCAAGAACAAAATCAACAGTTTTCTGTGAAAAGTAGCTCAAAATTCCATATTTCCAGAGATGCTCAAACGCCATTTTCTCAAAAATTACTCCAAATTTTCTCTTCGAACTTTTTGAACTGATAGTGCTAATTTCACTCTTTAATATAATGTAAAGTTCAATTTTTTCGTTTTACCAAAAAAAAGACAAATGTAATTTTTTTTAACATCTCTCACACCGTTAATATGCACATTTTAAGTAATTTGTAAACACTATTTTATTTGTGATTTAATGTACTTCAAAAGAGCTCTAATGATATTTTTCGAAAACTCAAAAATTGTCTGTGGAAAAGAGCTTCGAATTTCGCACATAGTTGCGCCTAAACGCCATTTTGTTAAATACGGCTGCAAACGTTTCGAAGAGTTTTGCCATTTAGAACGAGATTTTACTGTTCTTTAATATTCTTAAAATATTTCTGTTTTACTGTTAGGAAACCGAAAGGTTTAGAAACTGTCAAAGAAATATACTTTGGGCGGCGATAGATGGCAGCTGGCAAGGGAATATGGCAAGTCCTAATAGCTATCAGAGGCCAACGGAAGTAGAAAACTAATAGGGGAAAGTTTGAGCCGTTCTCTAGCACTACTAATTATATATTGTTTTTATTTGAAATTATAAATGTAATTTCATGTTTCTGCATTCTGCCACCGGTCAACATCTGCCCAATTGTAGAATAAACCTTATATCTATGTATATAATTTTTGTAAATTTACAAAGGTTTAATGGTTTACAATTAATTTTAGATCTATTTTTCAGAATATATAAGGTTTTCTGTAAAGTAAATTGTTGAAGTGTTTAGTTGAATTTGTTACGTAAGATACGATAAATTCATTTAAACTGCAATTAGCTATAACCCGGTGGCAGCTAATTACAAAAAATATACACACTCTCAGTAACATAGAATAGTAATACCAATAATAATAATAATAATAATAATAATAATAATAACTCCACCTAGGGAGTACACGACCTTGCAGTTGGTGGTGGAGCTTGAGTACCCCCATGAGCCTTAAAGCTATGTCAGTGGTAGCCTAGCTACCGGTGGGGCCTCCCTTGCTGAATGGGTTGAAGGTGAGGGGTCAGACGAAGAAGTACTCCATTTTGAGGAGAGTGGGAAGTAAGTAGAGAGGGAAGGGTCATGAACCTTTGGACTTCCTGTTGTCGGCCCATAGAGGGTACAGGAGAGAAACTGGTTTGGCACACCAGGCCACTGATTAGAGTGGAGGCCCGAACCTTGCATTAGCCAGCGAAGGAGGCTGCCTTCAGCAGTCAGTGAAAATCCCGTAGGGTTTAGTAATGCCGACTGGCGATCGGAGGGACCCCTTGCTGGGCCCTGCGGGGGGATGCCCCGAGGCCACTGTGGGTCGCAGTAACGGATGGCAGGAAACAACCCGAGGGTTAAGGGTGATCTGTGAACTCGAACTTGCGTCCTGCGAATCTTCAATTCAAACCAATGAGCAAAATGGATAGAACAAGCAATGTAATGAATCTTAACGTGCCTTGTTCTACCAATGTCCCATACCTGCTCAGAAACCGAGCTAATGTCACCTTGTCGACGTCTGGCCATCCCACGGATGCTAGTCCCAGGGACCCAGAGCCGGCAGTAGCTCGAAGCCATCGTCAGAGATGGACCCGGGATGAATTAAAGGAGGTGATGTGGTGCTTTTACTACGCAAAAGCGAAAAATGGGGGCTCTGAAATAGAAGTTTTCAAGGTATGGAGAGAGCGGAACCCAGATATGAGACCTACCCTAGACTCAAAGAAGCTTGCCAGTCAACGACGATACATACTCAGCAGTGGAAAATTCACAGCAGATCAACTTGCTGACATTGAGAGAAATGCGGAATATGTACTTCGCTCGAACAATCCACATGATGAACATGTAGAACTTGAAAATGATGATCCCGTGGAAGGTTCATCGCTTTCCAGTGAAACACACGTCAGTGGTGAAAACTCATCTGGCAATGAATTACACGATAAGGACATGATGCGAAATCTCCTTCGGCGCGAAATAGAAAGAGTTAGTCAACTTCCGTTTGAATCTCGCGAACCGTTGAGGAGAATATACGAAAATGCCAAAGCTAAAAGAGTGATAGAAACAGTTAATTCTGTCTTAAATGAGGTGGTGGAGACCCCAGGCAGAGATCTAGATATTACTGAAATCAATCACATCATATATGCAACTGGATATCTAGTATCTCAGATAATTTTGGGGCCAGCCAAGAACACCGACGGCCGACATCAAAACAGAGTAAACAGCTCTGTACCCCCATGGATGAACAGAATTATGAAACGGATAGCCGACACCCGGCGTGAAATATCATTCTTAGCTGAGGCATCTTCTAAATCAACGCACACCTCTAAAGTTCAACGAAAAATATTCAATGTTGAACAAAAATACCAAATTGAAAATGACACCAGCAGGCTAATGGTAGTTGAGAAGCTAAAAGAGAAAATTCAAGCATGGGCTCAACGAATAAGAAGGTACAAACGTAGAATAGATTTCCGTGTACAGAACCGGTTGTTTGAAACAGACGCGAAGAGATTCTATCGCAATCTGACTCAAAAACCGAATGGCAAAGCTGTTACTCCTTCAAAAGATGACGTCGAAGCATTTTGGGCAGGAATCTGGGAAGAGAGCAGATCCTACAACAAAGACGCATCTTGGCTTCAATCTGAAGTTGATGCTGCCGATGAACTTGTAGAAACAGTGGAAGATGTTCACCAATTCTCGGAAGAGGACCTCTTCCAAGCAATTAAGAACATGGGAAACTGGAAGTCCCCCGGGATTGATAAGATCCAGATTTATTGGATTAAGAAATTAACAGCAATACATTCTCATCTAGCAAAGGCTGTTAATAAAATTTTTGAAAACCCAAAGGAAATCCCGGAATGGCTCACACGCGGCATCACGTATTTGCTACCCAAAGCGGGAGACAGCTCTTTGGCGAAGAACTACAGGCCAATTACTTGTCTGCCAGTACTGTACAAAGTTATAACTTCAGCTATAGCTGACAAAATGTATAGACATCTAGATAAGAATCATCTAATGCCAGCTGAACAAAAAGGATGTCGTAAAGGCTCTTATGGGTGTAAGGAAATCTTGCTACTGAATAAAGTCATCTTGAATGATGTAAAGAAACGCAAACGTAATTTGAGCATGGCTTGGATTGACTACCAAAAGGCCTTTGATAGTGTACCACACGATTGGATTTTGAAGACCCTGGAGATCTATCGATTTCATCCTAGACTTGTTGAGTTTTGCAAGGCTAGTATGAAGTCGTGGAGTACCAGGTTACTAATCCACAGCGGAAAGGAAGCAGTAGAAACAAGAAGTATTCAGATTAACAGGGGTATTTTTCAAGGAGATTCACTATCCCCTCTGCTGTTTTGCATTAGTTTGATCCCACTATCGAGACAGTTGTCGCAAGCTGACTTTGGTTTTAAGCTCCATGGTGATGAAAGGCCAGTATCACATTTGTTTTACATGGATGATCTGAAAGTGTTTGCCAAGAATGAAGCGATTCTCTCCCAAATGCTGTCTGTCGTGAATGACTTTAGCAATGACATCTGCATGAAGTTTGGTCTTGACAAGTGTGCAAAAATCAATTTAAAAAGAGGGAAACTCACAACGTCTGAGAACATTGAAATTGATACGCACACTGTGATTCAAGATCTTGAGCCAGGTAAAACTTACAAATATCTGGGCATTGAAGAATGTGAAACCATCTCGAATGACAGAATGAAAGAGAGAATTCGTAGGGAGTATTATAGAAGAGTGAGACTGGTCCTGCAGTCCGCTCTGAATTCCAGGAATAAAATATCTGCAATAGGTAGTTTGGCGGTACCTGTAGCCGAATACAGTTTTGGACTAGTGGACTGGACTGAGCAAGAAATTCGCACCATGGATCGAAAAACCAGAAAACTGCTGACAATGCATCATGTTTCCCACCCTCGAGCTGATATACATAGACTTTATGTGGCACGTAAGGAAGGAGGAAGAGGCCTCAGACAAATTGAGGCCTCCTGGCACAACGCAATAGTCGGGTTGGGTAAGTATGTAGTCAGCCATCAAGACGACCCTCTAATGAGGCAGGTCATGAAATCTGACCGAAGAATGGGAAACAGAGGCATTGTTAGTGTAGCAAGAAACATTGCGAAGAAAACTAGGCAAGACACGTCGAATAACACAGACACTGAACTTCTGATGCTGCTAAACATGAAGTGTGAGACACAAAAAATGTTAAAGAAATCGTGGAGAGACAAACCACTCCACGGTCAATACCTAAAAAGAATGGACAAGGTGCAGATCAATAAAGATCAATCATTTATGTGGCTTAAAAGGGGAAGGATGAAGCCAGAATCGGAAGCACTTGTAATAGCTGCCCAAGATCAGGCCTTGAGAACACGACATTATGATAAAGCGGTTCTCAAAATTTCCCAAGATGACAAATGCCGCATTTGCCTGGAGCAAGTAGAAACCATTGATCATATTGTCTCAGCTTGTCCAATCCTAGCAAAGACCGAATACCTTAAAAGACATGACAGGGTGTGTAGCTACCTCCACTGGCAGATCTGTACCGCCCTCGAAGTTCCAAACACATGCCCCAAGTGGTACGAACACTCACCGAAACCGGTGACGTCTGTTGGATTGTGTACGATATTGTACGACCAACAAATTCAAACTGATCGCACGATAGCGGCAAACAAACCGGATATAGTTATCCGGGATTTGGCCAAAAAATCGTGTTTACTTATCGACGTTGCTGTACCTTGCGATCAAAACGTCGTTACCAAGGAGGCAGAGAAACGTCTTAAATACAAGAGTTTGGAAATCGAGATCAGCCGAATGTGGGGCGTAAAAGCACAGGTCGTCCCGATAGTTATCGGAGCTCTGGGATTTGTTCCGCAAAATTTGAGTAAGAACTTGTCTAAACTCCCAGGTAATTCAAAAGATTGGGAAGTGCAAGAAATTGCTTTATTTGGAACAGCCCACATTTTGCGTAAAGTATTGTAGAGGCACTGATAGTCACCGAATCTGCTCCTTAGGTAGCTGGTTGCAACCTGGAGTAGATTTTATATTCAGCCGACTCATAAGATCTTTAGTCGTGATGTAATGGAATAATAATAATAATAATAATAATAATAATAATAATAATAATAACAATAATAAGGTAATATAACTAACAAATTATATACTAATAATAATAATAATATTAAAAAATGATAAAAATATAAAAACTGACTGATTCATTAAACATTAAATTACATTAAGAGAAAAAAACTTCAATAATCTAACTCCGCACTGAATGTTTATACAGTTAGGATCACACTGCACTTCACTTCACGAAGACTTGAAAACGTTTCGTTCTTTATTTCTCTGCTATACACTGCACTACACCTCACTTCACAATAAAACACTTATGCATCGCTATATAACCCACTATTCTCCCTCATTTACTTAATAATACCCTAAATTAATTTCCTAACCCGCTTGCAGGCAATATATTGCATTCCGTAATCGTTCGCTTTGTAAAAGAAAATTTCCCGACATCCGTTCTCTGCTGCCTTAAATTTATTTTGTGCCTGTGATTCCCTATGCTGATGTATGTAGAAATACATAGCCGCCGATTAATTTCTTTCCAAGGTGGATGACCATTATAAGCTTTATACAAGGCGCAGAGTGTTGCTACTGATCGTCTGTTTTTGAATGAATCCCACCCAGCCATTTTCTTGTCCCTGAAAGTAAATTTAGCTGCCCTATGCTCAATTCTTTCCAAATGTTTACACTGCATAATTTTGTGCGGATCCCAACAAATTATTCAATATTTCATTATCGGACGAACAAGAGATAAGTAAGCAATTTCCTTCGCATTTGCCATACTCTTTTTTAGGATGTGCATTACAAAGTGAAGAGATCTCCAGGTTTTACCTACAACAAAATTTACGTGTTTTTTCCAACTTAATTTACTATCGAAATGGATTCCTAGGTACTTGCACGAGGAAACTCTCGGAATAATGTCGTTAATTAAACGGTAACTTGTTTCACTGTAATTATGACCCCTGCCAAAAGTAATGGATTTTCTTTTGAAGCTATTTGTGGACATTCCATTATTTTTCTACCCAGTAATATAACGCATCTAGATCTCGTTGCAGCATTTATTCATCTCTTTTTGAATTAATACTACGATATAGTATGCAATCGTCTGCAAATAGCCGAACATTTGAGATTAATTGCGCTGGCAGATCATTGACGAAAGCTAGAAATAGAATGGGTCCAATGACACTCCCCTGCGGTATTCCTGACGTAACGCTTGAAGATAACTCCTGCCCAATTCAGACTTTATGTTTTCTATCTCGCAGAAACTCGCTATTCCACGCCACCACCTTGGGATCTATGCCTGAATTCATTAATTTCTGTACAAGCCGATCGTGTGGAATGACATCAAACGCTTTAGCAAAATCTATAACTACTGCGTCTACTCTCCCTCCCGCGTCAATTTCATCTGCTAGATCCTGAAATAGCGTAACTACCCGACTTTCGCATAAGTAACCACTCCTGATTCCGTGTTGCCCAACGTAGAGTCATTTTTTTAATTTCCCATTCTTTCTTAATGCAACTCCCAACTAGATGCTCCATAAGCTTGCAGACCACTGACGAAAAACGTATAGGCTTATAATTGCGTAATTTAGTTTTGTCACCACTTTTAAAAATTGGTACGACAAAAGCTAATTTCCAATCTTCAGGTCCAAATACAGATTCAGAACCCTGTAAGTTCTGAAAGAAAGTTGACGCTTTTGATTGCTCGCTTGGAGGCGATCTGAAACAAGAAAAACTAACAGAGATCTCTGTCCGTAAAATTAATACATTCGACATAGAGTTAAAAAGTTTAACTCCGCACAAAATGTACAGATGACTTTACCAGCGCACGGATAAGGCAAGATTAATTCAGGTTAGACGTCACCGACACCGACCACACTTTATTGAATACTTTTTAGAATATTTCCTATAATTCTCTTATAATTATATAGCCTACGTTATTAAAATTAAATGATGTAAAGAAAAACGTTAATGCTGTAAAATAAGAAGAATTAAGATATGGTGTAAACATGAATGGAATGTAATACTATCCTGGGACGATTTGCTTCGGTAGTATTAACAAGGGTAAGGAGGATTAATTCAGGTTTTACATCATTGTCATATTTATACTTTATTGAAGACGGTTAATTTTATAGAGTACATTATTAAAATGAAATGCTGAAAAGAACAACGTTAATGTTGAAAAATAAGCAGAATTGAGACATGTTCTTAAATATGGAAAAGTAGATTAATAAGCCATAGAGATCTATTAGTTATTTAAGTGAGTGTGCTCTCTACGATTCAACAACTACATTTTTGCCACAAACGCGCGGTCTTTGCAATGTGAAAATTTTGTCACACATGACAACCTATGTGTTTGCCACGTCGCATGTGGACTTGAAATTCTGAAAAGAAAAAAAATCTTATTTCATTCAAGTATATTCTGTTGATCGGTACAAATCAACTTTCCAGACGTATCGAGAAAATCCCACCCTGTTTGAAGTGTGCTGTCCGCCAACTAAAAGTTCCTTCACTGAAGAGCGACTGAATGATGGGCAGACATTCAGTTTTCCTTCAGTCAGGAAGGCGCATTCCAAATCATTTTCTTGAGTTATTACAGAGCAATCAAAGGTCTTCTGTAGGATCGTAATCTACTTCAAGAAGTAGATTGTGTGGAAAAACGATCTGGAATACTTCCCTAGCGCTGAACCTGCCCACCCTGCCCTGTGAGCCATGTGGGCGTGTCCCTCCTGGAGCGACAGTTGGGCGAAGCGACCTCCCCTTCGGAGCAACGACCTACAACACTGCCCGGAGGAGGTCACCTGCCAATCATCAGATTAAAGAAAATTCGAGGTGCTGCGGCACCTCAGCACAAAGTTTCCCACCCGGCAACTTCCCTCAAAATCTCCACGACGGAATGCTTGCCATGTACAAGAGCGGTAACTCAGCGTAGGTGCGAGTTCCTGAATATGGCTAAACAAACCGACTGAACATGAAATCAGGCTATGCAGTCTTTTTTTCTAAATTTCCCATCCTATTCATTTTCTAGCAAGAATCATGTAACTAATTACAAAACTGTAACATTAGTAAATTAATTATATTAGCAAATCTAAAATGATATGCACTATAACGGGAAATTAATTAAAATTACCAACATAATAACTAGTTTATCTTCAAAAACAAATTCATGGTTTCATTTAAAGCTTCTGTTATCAAATCAAGTTCATTTCAACAAAGACTGCAGTAGCCTAGCCCAGCACTACTTTAAATCTAAAGGCGGACAAAAATCTCCAATATTTCAAGAGTGGAGCCGAAGACCGCACGAGGAAGGATTAACCCTCCCAAACTACGTCTGAGTTGATGTGGGAGCACCAGTGAGGCCCCATCGAGTGTTTCTAACCCTGTGTCATCCCTCGTGCGGCCCAAGTGGAACGCAAACGGTCTGGCCTCAAGCCGTTGCGAAGGTCGCAGGGATGAGGGCTGAAGGCATTGGACGGGGCGAGAGGTGGCTCCGCTCAGATCACTCACCGAATCCAGCCTCCATCGGCGTCAGGAGAAGGCTCTTCTGCCAGGCGTCCTACTCTACCCTGTTTGGGGAACACTATCGAGCTAACTTCTTCGTTTCTACTCTTGATTTAATGTTAGAATCCTTGAAACGCAAATATACTTTACAATTTAATGTCTATTTATGCATCTCGATAATCTTTTGCTCAACCAGTTATAATAAAATTTTGAACTAACTACTATTATCAATTTCAATTTTTAACTTTGTAGAATTGAATCATTTTATCCTTTAATATTTAAGTGAAAATACTATGAAGAACGTCAAATTTAAAATAATGATTCAATTACGAAAAATTAAATATTTACTCTCTTACCAACCTTTATTCATTGAATCTGCGAGAAGTACTGCTTCTACCGATTCATTTGGGCATTCTATTTATTCAATTTTACAAGTTTTTCCACAAGTTACAAGTGTAATGAAAAGTTAAAGAGCTTTTACCCGATTCGTCTAAATTGACAATTGAATCTTTAGTACAAGGGTAATTGCGCTTCCTATTTACTCATTTTCCCTAAACACCTGGCGGGAAAAAAAGGAAGTTAGGAACGACGAGAAGAATCTGCATAGTGTAGTCCAGCAATTGTCCTCGCCAGTCCAGAGTCTATGATGAAACATCAGAAGCGGGTCACCACTGCAACTTACTCAAAGCACTTTTCTCACCAGTTTTGCCCTAGTAATTCACGGTTCACTCACATAAAAATCCATTCCAGCTCACTTACGTTTCTGACCACTTACGCGCTCTAAGTTGCACATCACTTTTGACCGACAGGAAGTTTAATAGAAATTAACACACTTCGAGCAACTCCTGTGTACCAAACCATCTACTCCAGAAATGAATAATCACTACGGCGAATCAATATTACTTTTCTCAATGCAATTCAATTGAATTTGTGAAATCTATAACCATGCAGCTCTATTCAGATACCCCAGTTTTACACCCAATTTCACCAAATTTGCGACACTCCATTTGAAGCTACACCAATCACATACCACCTGGACAAGACCAGTTTCAAGGCAAAACACATTAAAGCACTTCGCGCGTGCACGTTGCAAACTCTCGCCGCCGAATGAGCTGAGCCGAGCCCCGCCTCGCCGCGCCTCGGAAGCCCCTCGAAACTGTGATTGGCTACTAATGTTCCGGACAGAAAACTCTTTCGTAACTATGACACAGTAGCACAACTTAATAATTAATTGATTTATTTTAATTTAATTTAATGTAGAGCCTGTACAATTCCGTTAGTGGCAAAGGCCTAAAATAGGGGTTGTTGGCATTAGATTCCCTTTACCGTTACGTTACAAACCGATTTCAATTTTTACTTTCCCGTATACGTTGGTATACACAGAGTTATACGTAGCACAGGGAAAGTTATCTAATGCTCCGCGAAAAAAACAGTGAATTTTCGGAAGAAAAATTAATTGCCAGGCCCTGATAATGAAAAAGTGGATAAAATCAGTTGCCAAATTAAGAAAAATCCCCTAAGACGTGGTGTAGCCAAAAAACCTGTTTTGTAGGTCCTTGATATCGATAAACCAATTAAAAGCAAAACGTCCGTCTGTCTGTCAGTGAACAACTCTAGCGCCTGAAGCATGTGTACGATTTCTTCTAAAATGAATATTTCCCGATCGATTTAATTCCACTCGAGGCGTCCCGATTTTGAAAAACCTTCTTCAAAATTTGAGGGTACTTTACATGAAGCCCCCCGGACATTTTCGAAATACTCTCAAAAACTGCTACAAATTTTTTCTTTAAATTTCTTGTGAGAATAGACTAAAATACACTTCTAAAGGTGGCACGGGTCCGAATTTCACGGTTAACTCTGAATTTTCGAAACTGCAAAAGTTTGAATTTAACTACAAAATTTTAAAAAAATAGAGACTTTTCCTTCAAATAAAATTTTCTCTTCATAGTAAGTTCTTTCTTTAAGGCCATGCACATTTTTGAAAATGTTAGTAGTTTTCGCGCAATATTGCATGCAATATGTGCAATTTTTAAAAAATACAAAAAATAGATTTTTCAAAAACGGCTCCAAATTTTTTCATTACACGTTTTGTAGGGATAATGCTAAATGTGACTTATGATATGATATACACTCCATATTGTTCTATTCTTTTGTTTTTTCAAAAATTGCATAAATGTAATATTTTTTACTTGTCTCTCACGTCGGTAATATTTACATTAGCGGTGATTTGTTTACATTATTATAATAATTAGTACATGTTCTTTAAATAATGTCAAGTAACGTTTCTCGAAAAAATCAACAGTTTTCTGTGAAAACTAGGTCAAAATCCTGCATTTTCAGAAACGCTCAAAAGCCATTTTCTCATAAATGGTTCCAAATTTATTTCAAGCTTTTGGAATGTATAGTGCTAATTGCACTCGTTAATATGATGTGAAGTTTATTTTGAGTTTTTTTTTAAATTACACAAATTTTTTGAAATATATCTCACATCTTTTATATGCACATTACCAGCGATTGTTTGTAACATTATTATAATTGTGAGTGTAAGTGCTTCAAATGACTTTAAATGAAGTTTTTCGAAAAATCAAAAAGTTTCTGTCAAAAAGAGCTTCAAATTTCGCATTTTTAGTAGTAGTATTTTTCTTAAAAATGGCTACAAATTTTTAAATGAAAATTGCCATTTAGGACGACATTTTTGTGTTCTTTAATATTCGAAATTAAATATTTTCGTTGTATAGTTAGGAAACCGAAAAATTAATAAAATGTCAAAAAATGTATTTTGGGAGGCGTTAGACGGCAGCTGACAAGAGTATGTGGCAATTCCGAATAGTTATCCCAGACCCAAGGAAATAGAAAACGAATACTGAAAAGTCTATGTTATTCTGTAGCACCACTATTTTTATTCGAACCCACGTTCCTACAGGATTAGCGACGTTGGATATCGAGGCCGGTGGGAAAGGGCTTTTATTTCGTTTTAGCCGCAAGGCCAAAAAACCGTTTTCCAGCGTGCTGTTGTGTCTGAATGAACTATTGAAATATTAAAGTAAAAATATGCATTTTTATATAATTTTGTCTACTTTAATTACATGTATTAGGAACGTTTAAGCTCACATTTGTCGAATACTAAATAATAATTTGAAAAAAGTGGGAAATGGAAAGGCTCTTTTAAAATGTTCGGTGTGAAGCCGACATTGAGGTGTCAAACCTGATAGTCGTATTAGCATCCCATAAAACATATTGAATCGATGAGAAAAAACCTTTAGGAATTTTTTCCTATACCAAGTGATTGTAGTGTCACAGTTCTTCGACATTTGTTTTGTTTTTTACGAGTAGTGGTATCTCCTTCGTAAGACACATTTGCGTTGCACTTAACTTTCCGCTACTACATGATCTTTAGTCAATTAAGTTACACCCATTTAGCCAAAGTTATCTGTTTAATCGCTTTCTGGCGCGTTAGTATAGGGAATGCAGAGAGTTTACTAATTCCTTCATTAAAACAGTTTAAATAGCAATTATCTCTTGAGATCTACTTTTAATTTCAAATTTTGACAATGTACTAAAATATTTAATGTATAGTCTAAACTACCTATTGTTTCTCTTCCCATATTTTGTGTTGAAGAAAGAAGGTTAGTGTTTGTTGTAATTTTTTTGTAATTTTTTCTCTCGGCAATTATTTTTTTCCGCCGAAAATTTCCGTGCCCTAGTAACGAAAAATTGGATAAATCAGTTTGTGCTATTTCCACATCGTAATTTCTCTAATGGGTGATATAGCCAGAATCCATGTGGTCATTGATACCGGAAAATAGATTGACGGCAAAACGCCTGTCTGTCTAACTTTGGTCAACGTTAGAGTCTAAACAATTCTGCCGGTTTTCTTCAAAATTGATATTTCTCTATCAAAACGAACTCAACGCTTTGGAAGTTTCAAACGGATCTTTTGATTTTTGAGGTTACTTTCGAAAGGTCTCAAAAATTTCAAAAATTTCTCAAAAATAGCTCCAAATTGTTTTTTTTTTAGTTTGTCCTCGGATGGCATAAAGGAGCCTTAAGAGATTCGTGCAGATTTCACTCTGTTTGAAATACGAAGGGCAAAACTCCACTTTTTGGGCGTCTTCCTACAGCTTTAATATTGGAATTTTCCTTAATGAATTCTGTTTCTTTAAGACAACCTTGAAATAAACCAATGTACAATTTTTCAAAAATATGAATAGTTTCCGCGAAATTTTGCGTAAAATAAAGGCAATTTTTAAACTTTTAAACAATTTTTTCTCCAAAACGGCATTAAATTGTTTCCTCCAATTTTCTCCTTGTATGTTTCAAGGAATAGTAAAAAGTATAGTACTAGTCTCTTACTACGGCGAACTATGTATTTTCGAATATTGCAAAAGTTAAACATTTCAAAAATACAAAATTGAAGAAAGCGACGTTTACTTCAGACAAAGCCTTTTTCCAAAAATCAATTCTTTAAAGAAAGTCGTGTGCAGTTTGTCGAAAATTGTTGTTTACGCTTAATTTAGGCAAATAATTTCATGTAGGCTAATTTTTTATACAATTTATAAAAAAAACATTTTCTCAAAATCCGCTCCAAAATTTTTCTGCAATTTTTTCCACGGATAAAAGAAAGGACGCTTAAAAGACTGGCGCGGGTCTTATATTCGTTGAACTCTCTAGATTTTTGAAAATTGGTAATTCAGGAATAATGCATAAAATGTATGATCTTGTAGCACCACTAGATTTAAAAATTATGACTGGTGTGGGCTACGTATGCTTGCAGTCCGTTCAGCCACATGGGTCCCAAGCAGGTTCAAAATCATCCTTTCTTTAAAGAAATTGTGACTGGTGTGTGGTACGTGTGCTTGCAGCACGTTCACCTACATGTTTCCCACGCGGATTCAAAGTAATTCTTCGTTTTAATAAATTATGACTGGTGTGTGCTAAGTGTGTTTGCCGCCCCTTCAATCACATAGGTGTAAAATCATGCTATTTTTTTTGTGTAAATTACGACTGGTGTGTGCTACGTGTGCTTGCAGCCCGTTCAACCACGTGGGCCCCAGCGTGCTGTGGCGCTTCGACCCGTCGACGCGTCTGTGGAGCCGGCCGGCCACCACGGGCGCCGCGCCCACGCAGCGCATCCACCACGCGGCGTGCGTGGTGGGCGACAGCATGTACGTGATCGGCGGCTTCGAGCGCCGCTTCGGCTTCCCCATGCGCGTGGTGCACGCGCTGCACCTGCCCTCGCTGGCGTGGACGCTCTTCCCCACGTCGGACGCCTGCCCCAAGGGCGGCGTCTACCGCTCCGTGGCGCTGACGGACGCGCGCGCCCTCTCGGGGCCTCGCCACGGCTGCGCGCAGATCTGCCTGTTCGGCGTGGCCACCGCGCGCACCATCGCGCCCACCGGCGGCGACCAGCGCGGCATCGAGCTCATGGTGCGCGCGGCCATGGACCAGCTGTACGGGTGGGTGACGAGTCAGATAGAGATACAACTATACGAAGGGACCACTTTGACAGTTACTGCTTTGCATGGACCAGCTGTACGGGTGGGTAAAGAGTCAGATAGAGATACAACTATAAGAAGGGACCACTTTGACAGTTACTGCTTTGCATGGACCAGCTGTACGGGTGGGTAACGAGTCAGATAGAGATACAACTATAAGAAGGGACCGCTTTGACAGTTACTGCTTTGCATGGACCAGCTGTACGGGTGGGTGACGAGTCAGATAGAGATACAACTATAAGAAGGGACCACTTTGACAGTTACTGCTTTGCATGGACCAGCTGTACGGGTGGGTGACGAGTCAGATAGAGATACAACTATAAGAAGGGACCGCTTTGACAGTTACTGCTTTGCATGGACCAGTTGTACGGGTGGGTAACGAGTCAGATAGAGATACAACTATAAGAAGGGACCGCTTTGACAGTTACTGCTTTGCATGGACCAGCTGTACGGGTGGGTAACGAGTCAGATAGAGATACAACTATAAGAAGGGACCGCTTTGACAGTTACTGCTTTGCATGGACCAGTTGTACGGGTGGGTAACGAGTCAGATAGAGATACAACTATAAGAAGGGACCGCTTTGACAGTTACTGCTTTGCATGGACCAGCTGTACGGGTGGGTAACGAGTCAGATAGAGATAGAACTATCAGAAGGGACCTCTTTGACAGTTACTGCTTTGCAGGGACCAACTGTACGGGTGGGTAACGAGTCAGATTAATATAAGAAGGGACCGCTTTGACAGTTACTGCTTTGCAGGGACCAACTGTACGGGTGGGTAAAGAGTCAGATTAATATAAGAAGGGACCGCTTTGACAGTTACTGCTTTGCATGGACCAGCTGTACGGGTGGGTGACGAGTCAGATAGAGATACAACTATAAGAAGGGACCACTTTGACAGTTACTGCTTTGCATGGACCAGCTGTACGGGTGGGTGACGAGTCAGATAGAGATACAACTATAAGAAGGGACCGCTTTGACAGTTACTGCTTTGCATGGACCAGTTGTACGGGTGGGTAACGAGTCAGATAGAGATACAACTATAAGAAGGGACCGCTTTGACAGTTACTGCTTTGCATGGACCAGCTGTACGGGTGGGTAACGAGTCAGATAGAGATAGAACTATCAGAAGGGACCTCTTTGACAGTTACTGCTTTGCAGGGACCAACTGTACGGGTGGGTAACGAGTCAGATTAATATAAGAAGGGACCGCTTTGACAGTTACTGCTTTGCAGGGACCAACTGTACGGGTGGGTAACGAGTCAGATAGAGAGATTAATATAAGAAGGGATTGCTTTCACAGCTACTGCTTGGCCACTGCTGGCAATATAACTGCAAGTTAAGTGCATGCAATAACTTTCTCAGTGCGTTCGTTTAAGATAGCTCATTTGTAAGTGGCTTCATCATTATATGTTTTAATGGCATTACCCTGTGTGACGTTCATTTGTTTGCTGACCTGTCAAAGAGGTTCCTTCTTAGAATAACGCCTCTAAAACTGCATAACCGTGTTGTAAATATTGGCGGTATTTTGTATGTATAGCTGTTCGTATTTGATCATTGGACCTGAAAAGTTCGTTATATTGTACGTTAAGTGTAATACGTAGTTTATAAATAAAGATAGCATCATTTTTGTTTTTCGTTTAAAACGATGGTACGAATACACAACACGGTGTGATTATTAGCTAAATTGTGAGATGCCAAAAGCACATATTGTAATAAGAATTTGAACTGAAAAGCTAAATAGTGACGATTTACAATTTACTATGTAACTATTGAAAATGCAGAAGCTAATAATAAACGTCCATGAAAACAATTTTTCTGTTGCGCTGTGTAGACCGTACATTAAAGGCTTACTTGGTAAATAATACACGAAATTACATATGAATTGGTAATGGATATGTAACAAGACAGACGGGAGAGTGCCGTTCCAAGGTTCGAGTATTGACCCGTGAAACGTTGCAGGTGGAAAGTGACGTTCCTGGACGCGGCCACCGGCGAGTGGTTGTCGGCCGGCAGCCCCTACTTGCCCACGCTGCCCGCCAGCTCGGGTTTCGTGTACGGCGGTCACCTGTACATGACGATGAAGGGGGAGGCGACGAGCGCGCCGCTGGGGGCGCTGACGAGGCGCTGCATCGACGACAACGCCTTGGAGCAGGTGCAGCCGCTAGGGGCGCCACGTGCGGCCCGTTGCCTGGGTTCCTGCGTCGTCGTGCAGGATCGAGTTTTCTTCATCGGAGGCGTGACCTCCGACTCGGAAAATGGACAAGAGTTTGTGAACACCAACTGCGAGGCACCGGCTGGGGCAAATGCGAAATACGAAAAACTGAAACAGCATTACGGTTCTCTTCAAGTGCTAGATTTCCGACCGGATCTGCAGACAATGTGCATCGGACTGATTTCAAAATTTGATTTAGATACCGCGGAATTACCTCTGATATTAAAAAATGAAGTTGAACTATGTTCACCAAAACATCAAACAAAGAAAAATACGCGAGATAATATAAACGATATATCAAAATCTGTGTTTGAAAACAACCAAAAAGAAGTTTCTGCGATCTCCTAAACATTAAATGATTATTGTATGCTTTGAATTTGATGTTCTCTTTTTAAAAATATCTTTTAAAATAAAAGTATAACATTTATGAAAGTTGTAAGTGCGCTGCACTACTTTATAAGAAATTTTACATTGGGGAGACAAAACGGGCTCTTGAAATGAAAGGTAAATGCGATGGCATTCGTGAATATTTTCATTCATTTACAGAATTATGTAAATAATTAAAAGCTGCGATTCCTTCGCAACTGCATTTTTACATACTTTTTTCTTTTACCTTGAAACCTAAATTCATTGAAATCTTAAAATACTTCAGATAATTGGAGCAGTTATTTTAATAGAATCAATACTTCAATAACTGAATGTACGGCACTGCTTATATTTTATCAAGATCTCATTATATATATATATATATACACACACATATATATATGTATATATAGTATATTATATATATATACATATACATATATATATATATATATATATATATATATATATCTTTTAAAAAATACTTTCAATGAACGCGCAAGTAATTTTTATTCATACACAATATTATACCGTCAACTGGCAAATTTTCCTTCATTAAATCCAAGAAAATACTTCACTGACAATGTTTTCGGGGACAAAATTAAATCATTTTTATCAGCATTGGAAGTTCCCGGGTTTGATTACACCTCGGTTTTTGTAGTTGAGTAGTGGCCAGATTTTGCATCCCGAATAAAGAATGACGAGCGGTATTTTGTGACTTGTAAGGCTGAATGGAAGTGTTTGTTTATTTTGAAGAAGGCAGAGTAACAAAATTTATGAGATGACTTGTGAGATGGTCACGTTATACCATATACCATTCCATGAATTTCATCTTAGATAGTCGATCACACTTATTGATGATAGATGTGAAAACATTTGGTGCATCACTATTGTATAAATCTTGTTCGGTGTTAACATTTAATATCAAAATAGTTCCTAGGAAAAAAGGTAAGTATTGAAATGTGACAAGATAATTTGAACGTTTCCGAACATTTTAAGGAAATGTTGAGATAGTTGTCACTATTTTGTTGTCAGTGAACTTTTATTAAGCATTTGTAAATGTCAATTCTTCTAAAATTATAGTGATAATGAATAAAAAGCAAACTCTAGAACAATAAGACCACCTGACTTGAAGTTCCAAATACCTAAGGAAGTGAAATACGACTGTTTTGAACGCAAAGCCATAAGTGAGAAAATTCATATGCTTATATTTTAAAATTTCCCCGCAGCAATTCAATGAAAGAATTTAATTAGAATAAATAATTACCAAAATTGAAATATTTAGCAGCTTATTTTATATTGGAGGTAATGGGACTTGAAAGCGGCCATCATAACAAAGTGTATATTTGTAATGAAATGTCTTTGGAATCGTTCCCGTGTATTAGGTTCACTTGATAATTAAAATAAATCATATTAATAACGCCTATAATAATAATAATAATAATAATAATAATAATAATAATAATAATAATAATAATAATAAAAGCTATAGACTGTATACCTGGCAAAATACATTTTTCATTTGTGGCAGATTTATTGCAAAATATCTGTAATTTCGACGATTAAAGTGAGAGTCCAGTTGAGACAACACCTCGCTCGCGTATTCTCTATAAGACTCGTATGAGTAGTGCCTTCGCAATTACAAAATCGCTATTTTATTACAGTGATACCGTAAACAGTGAGAAGTTGGAGATTCATCAGGATGGAAGTGACATTCACACTCTCCGAAAACTACGCGTGTAATGACATCACACGGTGTCGTCACGTAACATCGATTTTGATCCAAATTGCATGGCTGTCTTCTAAACTCTGACGTTCAGTAAGACGGGATCAACATAATAACACTGTACATTTCTGCCAACGCATTTTCAAGAGAAAATAGTGAGTCCCATATTAATGAAAATTAGGCCATCAAATCTGTCTCTTAGTTATTTAATCAACGCCTCTAACAAGATTTAACATATTTTCTTAATTAATAAGTATGCAGTGTCATCTTCTATTCATACATCTGCATTTTCTGTGTGTAGTAATATTTTTATCAATAATTTTGTAATGTTTGTTTCGTGATTGTAAAAACTGTGTATGTAACATTGAATTAGCACCATTTTAATTTTTCTAGGACCCTTCTATGATGATAAACACTGTTTTGTTTACCAATAGAAAATCTGTAATGATCTGAATTACTTAAAATAAAGCTTCGTTCAATTTAACTTTGGGATTCTACGCAATTAGCATGTTGTACGGATTACTCAGTTCCTTGATCCAGTGCTCATAGCTATGGACACTACAGTATTTTACATGATCTACTACTCCAATTCTATAGATATATCTCCCTTGAGGAAGACAGTTTAACTAGTCAGAGGTAAATGATACCGTACATCAATTAATAGAGTTTTAGAAATGATCCGAGAACGGAACGGTGCGCAACGGTTGAAGTCTAATTAGCATGATATTTGTGAGAGCTCGACAGATTTTCCGCTGCCAACTATCACGTTCTCCTAGAGGATAGGATTTTCAAAATGGAAAAGGAAACAAAATTTCTTTTGTAACAATTTTCTTTTCTTATGATTTCCATTCCGCAATAGTCACGTATCAGAAAAACGGTAAGGATGAAATAGGAATTCATAAAATAAAAGATAAATCATAGAAATGAAGTAAAAATGTATCATCAACATTTCCACAAATTTTATTTCTTTACCCGTTTCATGCGTCACATGCATTCCGTATTTAATACATGCATTCCGTATTGTAACCGCTTTCTCTACTTGGTTACAAAAGTAAATCTTTAATTTACTTATTTCGTGACAAGCTTCTGCACCGTCACGCAAACCTGGGATTATTTCTAATGAAAGGTAAAATTCCCTGTCAGGGGTGGGTTCGTCATGGTTCAACTAATTACCAATTAGCAAGTAAACACAGTTCATTAGTTTGAAACAATATTGAACGTATATTCTAATGAATGAAATATGATCTACAATTGTATTTACAAATTTTACCTATGTTCTCAATATTTTTCCCATTAAATCCTTTCCTACCTAAACTGCAGTTATGATTTTCTAATGTAATCTTAACTTCGATCCCTTGTTTTCAAATAATAACTTGCACACATAGAGATACACTTTACATAACAAAAATCATTAATAAAACACACGAAATACAATTCAAATAATGATCCTGAAAAAGAAATACATGCACACACAATGTTCCAAATTTTTTAACACCTTTGAATCAATTAATAATATAACACTTAATTCTTACAATTGAAATTTGGCTCATCCTTAGCCTTTCAGTATAAAAAAAATTTCGTTTGACAAAGTCTTTAGCCAGTCCCTCAAATGCTATTATGAAATAAATAGTCGGACGGCTTTTCTCCCATTCAGTATTTCATACAGCTCACTTTTGCTAAGTGTTATTTATACTCTTAAATCAATTATACGTGAATTCAGTTAAATAGTTTTACGTAAGAACACAACTTTTACATTATTCACAAGAAATATCTGAATCTGATTCTAATTACGACTTTATGAGAAAAAGAAATGACTCGATTAGTTACCAAGACAACTGTTCGGTGAAATTCTAATTTGAAATTTCGTGAAAGTTCTTTCGGTATTTGTTTAACTCACGACCGGTGACCTCCCGAAGAATACTCTGCGCTGCGTAGCCGGCTGCAAAACGGCGTCCACGCCTCCAAGGTCGCTGGATTTCTGCACCGCTCCGTGTTGCCTGCCGCGTTGAAAAGTGGGATGCCTCCGAGCGCCGTCTCTCATTGCTTAGCGACGTTTTACCATCGGTCACTCCAAGATGATGGTCGCATAAGAATGCAAGTTGAGAGCTTCCAATTATGACTTCGTAATGGTAATGAGCCAAACTAGTTGTAATATCAAACAGAGTTCTTATAATTCTTGAGATTCAATAAGTACATTTCAAGAATGAGATTTCCGAAAATAATACAGACTTTCTTATACGTCGTAGCCTACTACGTGTCGCTCGTCGTCTACGCCGTGCACAAAAAAATTAACTGTTCACCTCGGCGGCTCAAACACGATAAGAAGCGAATTCTTTCGACTGCTCACCTCGGCGACTCGAACTAGAATAGGGATGAATTCTCTCTACATCAGTTCATGCCGTTTCCGTTTGTTCCCCAAAAGTTTCTGATTGGTTACTATCAGAGTGCGTTCTGAAATGAATCTCCTGGCTGTCGCCATCTCTACGCCACCAGAGAAACTATTAGTTAATAATATGGTGTCGAGTTTTCTCTTCTATTTTTCTCCTTGGTTTAAAATGTAATCGACAATTAGCGGTTACATAAGCCCCTCCTTTAAAAAAGATTTTTCTCGCGATAAAAGTTCCGAAAAAATCTTCTTACAGAATAGTTGAGCTCATACTGACAACATTTCGGTATTCTGTGGTGCTTTTCTCCCATTCTTCATTCTTGGAATGGCTTTAAATTATAAAAATTAAATCTTCCCATGCTGCGCCCGCTGTCATCAATATCAAAAAAGGGGTCCGGTATTCCGTTTGCCGCTACCTCCCCATGATTCTCTCGCCGTGATTGGCTGAATGTGTGATGACGCAATTACCCGTGCCATAAACGGCAAATATGTCATAAACTGTATCGTAAGATGTCCTTTTATGAAAGATTTCGTGTTTCGAAAAAGGTCATTTATAGTTCTGGACAACAAAAAAATATTGTTCCCTGAGGGAATCAAACCCGGGGCACATGGAAAGAGAGTACGCTAACAATGAGACAAAGAAACTCCATACCTATATTTCCCTGCTTAACCTAGTACCCGCTAGTAACCTAGTACCCGCTAGACGTAACCTTGCTTAACCGTACCAAGGCGTAAATGGACCCGTGTACTTTCATGGGGAAGGGACTCCGGAGCCCATCGTTTAAGTGTTGATTTTATTGCTGTATTTAACGGTTCATGAAATATGAATAAATTGATATAACTAATAATATTAATTTGCATTCATTTAAACAAAACACATTATTCTATTTCTGGCCCTAGAAACTTTCTCGCATCAATATTTGAACTGAATAGCAGAATACTGGAATGTCAAAAAAAATGATGAATCTGCGTATGGTGATGATGTGTCCATGTTCAATTTTATTTTATATTTTTTATTTCTTTATTTTTAGTCGTATCAAAGACTAACGTTATTAGCGACTACATTGTTTGTACAAATATAATTTTATCTATCATTACATTAAAAAATGTCATAGCATTAAATAATCTAACATTCTATTTCATCATATATTATATATAACACAATACTATAATTATAGAATACTATATATAATATATATTTTATTATATATAATATTAATCATACAATATTATATATCATTAAGGATATTACAATTTTCACATAATTTGATCAATTGGTTCTGATATTCGATCGAATACAGTAGGGTATCTAAAGCTTTATTTAGATTAGTAAATTGTCTTTGATAACTGAATTTAGGGCAGTTTTCTATAATGTGGTATATTGTTGAATTTGCGTTACAAGTATCACAAAGTGGAGGGGGTTTTGGTAATTAAGTAGAGATGGGTTAATTTTGTGTGACCTGATCTTATTCTGGACAGTGCGACTTGTCCTCTTCGGTTGAACTTCTTAGAAGTTTTAATATGATAAAATTCATCAATTTGGCTGTAGAGTTGACTTGATTTACTTTCCTTCCATGTGCTATTCCATTTATGTGTCATGCATTTTTTATTGTTCTGAATTTATCAAAGGTAGTACACATGATGTTATGAATATTATTCTCCTTCCGTAGGTCTATTAATGTTACAGAATTTTTCCCTGTTATGTCCTGTGGAATTTTAAGTTGAGGTGGAATCCAAGCAACAATAATACTTATTCCAGCAGATTTAATGTGGTAGTATTGTTCTGGAATAATTTTAGCCATTTCAGTATTGGAAATTTTGTGGCAAGATTGTTGTATGACTTTCAAGGATTTTGTGAAAAGAATGGTTTTAAAGGAGGATAACTTTTCAGTAACTTTTAATGCAGTCAGAAAGGCATAGGATTCTCCTGAATTGAGACCGATGCTTTGGGGTAGAAGGTATTTGTAGGTAGTGTCAGGGGTGTGATCTGCAATTTCAGTTCCTTTTTCCTTTTTCTGGCATTCAATGTAAACTGGGCAGTAAACTTTATATTTTATGGTTATTTCTTTAAGTTGCTCATTCCATTCTCCTTTGGATGAGTTGGTGTTCATCTGTAGTTAGTCTGAGTGAGGTTGCTGTTTTGTAATTCTAAGAGGGACAAATCAGAAATAAGCGGTGGTATAATCCATAGTGGAATTAAGAAATGTCTGTATTTTTCCGTTCTAGTAATATTCACCTCGAGGTTTGAGAGAAATTTTCTTGTTCTGCAATGCAGAGGCTTATATCTGGGATTAGTATTGTTGATAATATGCTGATATGGAAAAATGTCGTTGTAGATAATGAAGTTTGGGGAAGAAGTGGCTCTAATGGCGTACTTAAGGGTTGTTACTTCTCTACGGTGTGATAATTGAGATTCTTTGGCTTCAACTAATATGCTGACTATTGGGCTGGTGAAAAAACATCCAGTGCAAATTCGTAGACACATGTGGTGGATGGAGTCTAATTTCTTCAGTGCTGTTTTGCTGGTAGATTGATACAGAATTGATCCATATGCTAATTTAGATCTATGTTAAATTGTTTTATTGTAATAAGACATAATATATTACAAATATTTCCAGGATGTATCCAGAATGTTCATTTTCGAGTGAATATTTTCAACCATACCTTAAGACTCTATATTAAACCAAATTTCTGTATAACAAAAATTTGTAATAAATTGCATTATATTTTGAACAAAACGCACGTAACAAACAGTATCAATGATTTTAAGCTTCCTAAATAAGTTGAAACCCATAAAAACAATCATCAGTGAGTCTCTGAATTCCATCCTCCCTTATTATACTTTGATTTAAAGTGACATTTCAAGTTCACGAGCTGGAAGGAATCGGGAACCCCAATACCAAACATTTAAGTCGTCACGAAGCTCCCGATTGGATGACAGTGTCCCCTTCTCCGTCCAGCTCCTGACCTTTAAGTTCCACTCTGTTTAATTCAGAGTGGAATGGCTAAGCAGCATAATGGTGAGAAGCGTCTATACGAGTATACAACCTACGACGAACTCTTGCCTTGGTATAACTCTTCTGGAATACGGTGACTGCGCTACGGTTTGGTACATCTCCCGCTGCTAACAACTATGCTACGAATTTCTAACGGTGGATTATGAACCAGGAAATCTTCGGTACAAGTTGAATTGTGAAAGTTTGTTTTACTTACTTGATTCAATAAACTGTTGTTATTTGTTTATTAGGTTTTTGTTGTTGTTTTTTACATAAAATTTCTTCTCCTCCATTCAAGGCGGCCACGCTAGCCGTATGACAGCAGTACTCTCTGAGGAAGGCCACAATATGTTGGTCGAAGAGCAGCCACCACGACATAGAGGCGGCTCGGCCAGGGCAGCCAAGATCATACGCTCTTATTTCTGTCGTCCAAGGTGCACGCGAGACGGGCAGCGACGGCGAAGGTTACGCCTCCTGCTGAAAGACGCGGGCGCGAGAGACAGGACAAAATGAAAAGTGGAATTTAGACGAAGCAGAGCGTTTTCAAAGTGTATGTAACGGTCATATAGATCTGTCTCAATGGCTGTATTATAAGATATATACTGCACTAATTTCACACATTACATGTAAATCTCCATTCTTCAAAGAATTGTTTGAAGGTTATAGGGTGTGTGTGAAGGTATTACATTGTGGAAATATCAATTTTTCGCGTGAAATTGGACGTATTTTCTAAAACTTTTTAACTTGATATCTCCAATAGCCTCTTGTTCTCGTGAGGTGATGTTTTATTTTTCAGAGTATGGAGGGGAAGCAAGGTATTCCCCATAATATATTGAACCTTTGCAGATGTAGTTTTAGTGACCTACAGGATTAAACCCTTCAGGATTGATCATATTTAAAGATAGAGTTCAATGTAAACGATGAGGAAGACGTATGAACAGCTTCCTATTTCCACAAAGATTGCAAGGATTGTAAGGGTTGCACTGGACGCGGGCCATTTCTAGTATAGTCTCCGAGTTAGCCGCACTCTTGACTCACAGCTGACGGCACAATCCGAGCCTCGAACAGGTCATGCGGATGTCACTGAAATTCTGGTGGCAGAACACAATACATCGTACATCAGCTTCTGCCACTGCTCGGCCACTGCTCCAATCTGTACTTTTCTGTGGTTTCTCCGATCAACACTAGGCGAACCCCGGAGTAGTATCCTAAGAAACGGGCCACGGACCGCGCACGATCTTTTTTTCTCTTCCCCTAGTCCTATCCTCAACTCTTACTTACACATACACACACACACACACACGCGCGCACGCGCGCACACACACACACACACACACACACACACACACACACACACACACACACACTTATATGCACTAAAGTATCACACATGCCGGGAGATCATTCATGAGCTTAGTGCTTGTCCTGACTGGCACGGTGCTCCGCTGGATGGAGATACCTGGTTGGAGAAAAGAAATCGCAAGCCAACGGGAAGGTTGACGCTCGTTCTCGCCATCCAGGGGGTACTTGTCATCCCCCGCAATAAAACATGAGTACAATTATGGGAATAATGGCCTTAGCAGATGAATAATAACCCGGAATAACTAATCAATCATTTGAAGTCCTATGTTAAGAAAGTATTGTGAACTCATTAATACGCGGCATTTCTCAGGGAATGTTCCGCGGCATTTAGCGGTGCGTCGCCAATTACGTGAGTTCAGCAGAAAAATAATTGAATAAGGGAAGAATGTAGCTTTCGACGATTCATTGTAGATACCAAAACGACCCAATTGTATTACAACTTGACAATTTTAAAATGTTTTTTTCAATTTATATATTTTTTATTTCAACAAGAAATGTGGATTTGTTTACTATCCCTAAATCATTATCCAAAGAACAAAGTCATTCTGTCTCTTTTTTAAAATTTTTAACGGTGGTCAATGCTGAAAATCTTTGTTCGCACATGTACATAGTTAAAAAAGTAAAGTATAACGTGTAGACAATTGTCGAGTGTTTTAAGTCCTAAAGCAGAGATGTCTCATTCTACTTTACCGCTGTGCCGAAATGTTCCCCATCACGAAACGACGTGTGTGTGCCGTGAGCCAAAATCTGTTTCAGAACTGCTTTAATTCATAGTGTTTGGAAACAGTTTTCGGTGATAGTCGGAAAACTCGTTTGAAGGAAAAAATAAGACTGGCCTATTTTTGTTGTGTTGAAGGACCTTTTTCATAATGAACATATATGATAGGCGTGAAATTTTAAAATATGAACGCCATTCTCCATAATTACCATTGTTAGAAAATGATAAAAACAACAAAGTCGATCACATCAAATTTCATGGTAAACAGTTTTCAAAGTCTTAAACATAATAAAAAGCTTAACAGAAAGGAACAAATGGCCATAACGAGAACACGAACAGGTCACTGTAAGCTAAGCCATCTATATTTGATTGACGGATCCAATCCTCCATCATGTGATCAGTGCAATACGGCTTCGACCCTATCCCACATAGTCAATCATTGCACTATTTTCCAACACAACAGGCAGAGGTATCTTCACGACACAAATTTGGAATGTATACTTGAATCTGAGAAGTATCAAGGAAGAATTATACAATTCTATAAGGGCAATGGAATATTCAGCCAAATCTGAATTGAATGGGCAATTTCGTATACAATACTGGACCCAGAAAAATGGTTCGTAACCTGACAACTCTTAAAGATTTTCGATATGATACACATTTGTTCCATGTGCATGTTATCATCCTGTATACAATCTGTTCAACCGTATTTTTATAATGAATTTGTAAAACACAAAAATGGTTCCTCATCTGAACATTTCAAAGAAGTGTGGTTGTTCCCACACCACATCACTTGCTATGTAGTAGGATATCTTTGGCATACTGCCTTCCTCTGAGTGTTTGTTGATGTATATGTAATTAATAGTTAATCAAGTGTTTTAACTTTGTTTTGCTCATGGTTTTTTATGCTTATTCGATTAAGTATTATTGTTTCTACTGTTATTATTACTCTGTTTTTGAAATCCTGTAAACAAACTGCTTTATTGTACCTTGTACTGAATCTGTAAACCCCCATTAATTATGTAGTATGTATTACTGTTGTAATGCATATTTTCTGAGTCGCTGATGACCTAGCAGTCGATGCGACTTTAAATAAACAAAAAAAGTTCATGGTACAATAATCCTGTGTAATTTGGGACTAATTAAATATTAAATTGTATTGATAGACTCCTCAGAAGATAAAGGGGCAGGAGGAATTTGAGATACTGTTGTTACCACCAATGACAAAAAATTTACCAGTTCAGTTAAGTAATTATTAAAAATAAATTGTTGTAAGAGCTCGGAGAACTTCGTTACTTTGCTGTATACTTGATTATACAATATGGTGCAAAATGAGACCTTCAATGTTTTGGAAAATTTAGAAACTTGAAAATGTGTATTAGAAATTTAAAATATCTTTATGTTCTCCTTATTTTGATTTGTAATCTGAGATATCAGACTGTAGAGAAACCACAGAGTTATTTATCAAAAGTAATTGAGTAAATGTTCATTCTTTCTTGAATTGACAAAACTACGAGGAAATAACAATAAATTCTCAGTATTAGTGAGAAGTGAAAAGGCTAGAAACTTCAAAAATCGTCGAAAGTAAAATGCATGCTTTGGGAAGGGGGATGTTAAGGATAACTGAAACAAGATTGAGAGACCTTTAGCAGGGCCGGAAGGACCTTGCGAACGCAGCATATTGGATCAGTCGGGTAGCGACGTGCGTGCGTTACGGACACGTCGCGGACCATTTTGTGTCAAAATGCGTTGGCTATAAATTAATTTCTAGTATGAACAATACGAACTGAAATGCAGCCCGCAATAGAGCACTATTAAATTAGAAACATAATAATAGTATTACTATTAAATTATAGTAATAATATGTGCGTTTTATGTAAAACGAATGTTTCAATGTAGTCCCGTGTAAATGTTGATTGACGTGAATCACAGATCCATCTGTTCACGTTGTTGAAAACCGACTCCTTTCTGGTGAACGGAATGTTTCGTGTTAAAAGAACGGTGCCACTGTAAACTTCCGATTTACTTTTATTTCTTCTTTCCACAAGAGAGAAGAATTCTGATAAAGAAGCAGATCGTCACTAAGGTAACATTCGCTTCATAATGATATTAGTTAAAATAAATTTTCAGTAAATTTAACTGTAATGTTAATGTTACTATTTCAAACGATTCCTTTACTTCTTTATTCCATCAGCCATAACTTCGTCTTAGTCATTACCACTTGACAATACAACCTGTCATACTACCTCCTACCTGTACCTAAGACCTCTAGCTCTTCTCTTGGGAAACTTTAACGAGGTAGGTCTAAATGATGAGATACATAAATTAGCAGACTTTCAGAAACATCCGGCGAACCGAAAACGTGGCTTAAACGTTTGAAGACTAATTAGCTTGGCATTTATGAGGGCGCACAAGATATTTCACTGCCAACTTTCAATTACTGGGTGCGAATGGGGTTTTCAAAACGAAACGAAAGAGCTAACATATTCCTTCTGTTACCAGTTTCTGTCACTGACGATTTTGCTTAGTAGTAGAGATAAAAGGGGGTTTATAAAATATAATACACGTTCAGATTCATTTACAGTTTTTTGTAGGAAATGACGCAAAATAAGTCTGTAGAAGTGTTCAAAATTTGCGATGCCAACTTTAAATCTTTCACATCAATTGCATACATACCGAGTGTTTATTTTACCTCGCAAAACATGCCTGTGAGCACCTGCATTTGTTTCGGTAATTTGGCAACGCGTGAAATACCTTCGGGATCCCTATCCCTTTTAACGATCCTCGGCAGTCGCGTGCCCTCAGATTCTGGGTGGGAGATTGCAACTATTATAGTTGGAATAAAGAGAATGCCCTTATTCTCTCCTCGGGCAATCATTCATTCTCGTTTCATTCACGATCGCAAGAACGCACGTTAGGAGTAATACTGTGTATGGAGTAATATACGCAGTATAGAGAAAGGTATGTTAAAGTGAATTTTTTATTGATTATTTTCAATAATTAGTAATTTACTACTTATTGATATTTTATTAATATCTGATTAGTGTTATTAAGATTTTTATTGTTTAACTTCCAGGTCCCATAATAATAATAATAATAATAAGTATTATTATTATTATTATTATTATTATGTTAATATTTTCATTAATACTGAAGAGCATGACACTGATTTGTCACAAGGTATTTTTCTGATTTATCTGTGAGTCGGGTTTTATTCAAACAAAATAATTATAGATACGTAGCTGTTAATAAATAGATTAATCAGTCATAACGTCCGTACATATCTTAAGTGTCACAGTTTTGTTTCTTAAGCATATTGACCAGAATCGCCTAAAGAGACGTTTTATTTGCCAGCTCATGTCTCCACCCACTCCACATCACCCTTTTGTGTATGAGTCGCGTACCTTCCCGCCCAAAGTCTTGAATGAGAAGAGCACAGAAACAGGAAAGTTGCTGCAGCTTATGACCTGACGATCACCTCCTCTGCCATCCCAAAGACACACAAATATGCGGTAACCAAAACTAGAGCAGGCTCTCAATCATGGGTAGAAAGATAAAATAAAGACGTGGTACTTCTAATCTGAGCAACTTTAATTTTCGCTGATATTTGTTGTGAGTCATGTTGAAACTCAATGTTTAATACTTTCTGTTATTTACCATGTTAAACACGCGGTAAACTCCTTAGCAATTAACCATTTAAACAACGGTTTCTAAGAACAGGTCCATAACAACGGCTGCTAAAATGCTCGAGAGTCCATTAAAAATATTTTAGTGGACTCTCGGGCTTAGATTTTACTAGTGTTAATAAATCTTTGGATAAATATGTTCCTTTTGTCCCACTTGGCCCTTTTCCTTTTTGTCCCAATTCGTCCATTTTGTCACCCATGTCCCATTGTTCCCACTTGCCCCATTTGTCCTCTTTTCCGGTAGCCACTTCTCCCGTTTTGTCCCGACGTCTGTCTTGTCCCGTTTGGTCTCCTAGACCCATTTTGTCTCTTTGTTCCATTTTGCTACCTTGTCTCATTTTGTTCCCTAGTCCCCTTATCCGATTTTGTCACATTATCCCATTTGTCCCATTAACCCATTTGTCCCCTTACCCATTTGTCCCCTTGTCCCATTTTCCCACATTTCCCATTCTGTCCCCTTGCCCTCTTCGTCCTTTTCCCACTTTGTCAAACTTGTTCTGTTTGTCCTTTTGGTCCTTCCACGCACTGCGATTGTTATTTAAAAAGTACCAAGAACCTGTATCAACAACCCATGCTACAGAACATCGAGTGTAATGGCCATGCTTAATTCATGAAAGTGTTCATGTTTATTTTGAATTGCTAGAAAAATTAGAAATAACAAAAAACATTGTATGTAACACGCCCTCTATTAGTATTTAAGGACTCATTTAGAGAACTCTTGACATTAATAACTATTCTTTGAATTTCAGAGTATTTTTGCCAGATACGAATGCGTTGATTTACGATCAAGTTTGTACGATCTTCTTTTCCTCAGTTTCTTTTAACTATTTTTGATCGAACATTTTCTATGGGATTCATGACTGAATTATTTGCAGCCCGTTTAAGCAAGACTGATCAATTTCTTGAAGTTTCAAACTTTCTTTCCAATTGCAGCATGGAGCGCTGTCATGAATGAATATGCATGGATTTTTTCCTAACCACTCATTTTTTTAGGGGATTATTGGTTCTTTTTCGACCTGTAGGCATTGGACGTGCCTCATTGTACCATTAATTGGTGTATACATTTCTAGTATCATCAACAGGCGTTACACTCCAAACCATTACCTTTTCCAGGTGCTTCCCAAGACACATTAAGTCAAAAAAATATTTACTATAATAATTTGGTCATCCGAGATCGCTTAAACAGTAGTGTAGTAGCGGTCTCAGACCAAAGGATCGCGGGTTTGAGTCCCATCTCGGGCATGGTTCTGTTGTGTGTGTATGTTTGTGTGTGTCTATTTCATTATCCATCATCATCATAATTTCACCTAGGGCTAACAACCCTGGGGTATAAAAATGTAATCAGCATTAAACTGCTGATTCCCCCCTATAGAAAAGATAACGTGCACCTACCCCGATAATCATGTCTGAGTCCCGGTTAGAAGCACGTATCGCGTGGCCCCATGATGGCCGAGTCGCGAAACAAAAAATATTGTTCACCTCTGTAGTACATTTGAATGGTTATGTAGTTGTTATAGGTCTTTTGTACTGGTCTTGTAGATTTCTTCTTTTAAGTGATTCTTTGTGTATGGTTGCATTCTTTACGTACCACGAGGCATTTACAAATTTTCTTAAAGCTATTGACTGAAAGCGTTGTAATATTTCGATGTTAGAATTTTGAGCTGTTTCCCAACGTTGTATGTCTTACGTCCAGACTGGTTTTAATATTGCTTTGTACACAGTTACTTTGTTTGCGATGCTTAAAGATGATTTTCTTCCCTGTAACCAGTTTAACCTCATTAGTTTTAGGTCTAATTCTTTTCTTTTACTCTTGATATGTTTTTTTCCACGTGAGTCTTCTGTCTAGAGTAAGTCCAAGCCAAGCCGTTGCGTTTGCCGAGTCGTTTCGAGGAATAGGTTGAGATCCAATTTTTATAGATGGACATGTTTTCTGCTTCAGACTGAAAGTGACTTGGGCATCAACTTACTAGACAATAGTGACGCTACCAGACGACTTCAACGACAACATCCTCTAGACCTTGCATATCGACTGTAAATTGTTCATTTCAGAAATTGTGTTCCATGTATTCATAATTGTATATATCCATTATTCTATATTTATCAAATGTGTTTAATGCAGCTTGTTAATTGTTAATAATATAACATTAGTGGAGTACGGTCAACGGGCTTTACTCGTCTCAAGTACTAGTTTACAAAAAAATTATGTAATTTCGCCAATGTTTGTTCACAAACAAATTGCAAAATAAACTGTATATTTAAAAAAAACTCTATAGTGTAGGTAATGCGTAGAGAACAGTGGGTCGCGGGCACGGGGGGGTGGAGGTGGGGGGCGCGAGCTGTCACTCGTATTTCTGTCGCCCACGGTGCGTGCGAGGCGGCGGCGACGACGCAAGTTACGCCTGCCGCTGACAGGCGCGGGCGCGAGGAACAGGAGAAAAAGAGAAGTGGGCTTTCGACGAAGAAGAGGCCTTTGCGGAGTATACGTAACGGCCGAATAAATCTGTCTCAATCACTATTTTAAAAGATATACGCTACACTAATTTCAACATTTCTTCTAAATCTCTCTGCATCAAAGATTATGAGTGGTTTAGGAAACAATACCCAGTTTCTACTGTGTGTGAAGATTTATTTCAAGAGGAAACTTCTACTTTTTGCCGCAATTTTCACCAATAACCCCTTAACCTAAATGCCCAATCAACATTTTAGAAATTGAATTCGGGGCCATGAAAGAATTCCTTTGCTTTCTTTTTATCATTTAAATACTTCCCAACCGCGTAATAATGAATAAGGTGAAGTAGGGTAAGTACGTTTTCGGGGCAAGTGCGTTAGTCGGCTAAATTTCTTTGTTATTTCGTTACATCCACAAATATTTTAGAGTATGGTGCAAACTACATGCATATCCACGCTAATACAGCAGATCGCTCTGATTCAAGACATAACATCTCTGGGAGGTGTCATTGCTACGTGTGGTGTTTCAACTCTACAGTCAAGTTGGCTGTGTCTCAATGCATTCAACGTTATTGTCTTCAAAATCTTCTTCTTGGACAAACTAGTATGATAATTTATATGTTCTGTTGTAGTACTTTACGCACATAATAAAAAAATCATTTCTTTCATCTTTTGGTTTAAGTAAGTAAAGCTATATGACGCATTTACCTCAGAAAAAATTCAACAAGGAGTAAGTGCGTTGTAAAAACGAGAGGTAGTGCGTGAATCTAGACTTGCTCTATGTTTCTATTTCAAATACAAAGAAACTTAAGTAAATGGCATTTCGATTATATTCTTCGTTTGTTTAAGCAAAATAAAGATGAAAAGTAGAGTGCAACAGAAATTTCGACACTATTATGGTCAAGTATTGCAATTTAATAAGGGAGACCCTCGAATTAAATTTATGAGAGAGAATTCATCCTCAAGAGGATCTACTTCATTTAGATTTTCAGAAAGAGAAGAGATCAGTGTAATTGAGAAAAAAGACATTGTACGCATTCGTCCTCTGCCTAAAATTGGTCGCCGAGGAGAAGCAGTTTCTGATTTCTTTTTTTCAGGTTATTATCTTTGTTAAGAAATTTTCTCTATTAACTTTGATAAAAAAAACTAATTTTGCATTAATAAAAGCAGTTTAAAATTTTGTTTTTCATTTTTATCTTTTGACTTTTTATCCAGGTGTGTACTTGATGCGATGCAAAACTATAACTCAGCGATTTATTTTCCGAGTTGAAAACTTCCAGGCTCAAAATGATCGCTTGCAGCTGCACATTTTTGCACTTTTCCCGTCGAATAATTAACTCACAACAAAGGAATTTACAATGGGGTGACGCACTTACCCCAGTTTGATGGGGCAACACAACAAGTTGAAACACTCACAACCGTCAAACTGATGATAATTTTTAGGATATCGGAAAACACATCTGTACCATTAAGAAGAATGTAGTTTAAGGTACGCAACACAATACAAAATTATAACCTAGCATTAATAGATGATTTTTTATGCCTGGTTGATGATGCACTTTGCACACCATAGGCACCTTTGCACACCACTTACCCCACTTCACCTTAAAATCTTCTCAAAAGAAAAAATGTGAGGTATAGTTAGATGAATTGGAGGACATTTGGTAAATTTACAAGATTTGAATGCGAAATACTATTTATATATTAATGATTTATAATAATAATAATAATAATAATAATAATAATATATTTGTGATTGATTTGAGCAAAACTACTTTTTATTTTCTGCAACTTTCAAAGTATATGAAGTCATTCTGGAGGGGAACGTTGAAAGGAAGTACGTTTCAATCTACATTTGTCACTAGTTAGTATAACCAAAACATTTATTGTTTACTAAATAATCGCTATATTTTTCTTTACATATTACCGAAAAGAATAATGCGTAGGAGAGAGTGGACTGGTGAAGTTACTATTTCACAGAATAGAGAGCGGACGAGCTAAGTGATGTAATTAAAAAAATCGAGAAAGTGACAGAAACTGTCAGTGAGTCCAAGTTTCTATTCACCAGCAGTGATATCTATTCGCATCTATTGCAACTAAAAGAACTTCCCAACGCACATGGTTCTTATAATTATATCTTCGGCGTTGGCATACATAACACTTGGCGAGAAAAACGTGAAATTTTGTAACATTGTTTAACTCCACGACTTCACATATATTTACCAAATCATGGAAACAGTTTGTCATTGAAGAAAAGTATTTCAAGGTTAAATAGCAAAGTTCAGAAAAAAATACTCCTCGTTTTTTCGTACGTTGAGTAACTGTTTTAGGACTTGCTAAATGCTTCCTTTTTAACGGAGAAGTTCAAAAACATGACATTTTTCTTCGGTCTGCAAAGAGAAAACAGTAAAATGTCTAGTTTAATCCAATGTTTCTCTGAGGAGAAGAAACGACAAGAAAGATAAAGGTTAAATGTTGGTGGAAAAGTATATAATAAAATATGAAAGTATAACAATGTGTTTGAAAAGTAAAAAGACCGAGAAGGAAGAGATGAAACCCACGAAAAGGAGATACAGAAAATTGACAAAAAGAAGAAAAATGAAATACAATTTTATTCAGACTCTTCTTATTGGTGAATAATATGTCGGCAAAGAAACTCTGTATCTCAAGTGGTTGATAAAAATTGTTTAACTACTCACGGGTGCTCCTTAGTCTACCTGACCTAATCTAACGAGACATTTTTTAAATATTATATTACCCGATTACCTGTCGTTCCGTGGGTATTGATTTATCTCAATCATTTTTTTAATACCTTCACCCGCCTCACCCGCTCTATTCCCTTCGCATATCCCGCCCGTGCGGTCTTCTCCGAGTCGGCAACTCCCTTCACTTGGCCTATCCCGGCCCGCTCATGTCGCTAACAACATCACTGCGGTTCCGCCTCTTCTGCCTGTCCCGCCCCGTCCATACCTGCCCCGCGTCGCCCGGCAAAAACGCGATCACATGAACTGCAGGTTGCATTTAAATATTTTTGTAAAAATTACACACATTTAACGTAGCATTCTGGAATCGTGAAATCTGCATTGTTGGTTCCAGGTGACTCTCTTCTGTCTTTTCGGTAAAGAAACTTTATCTACTTCCAGCAAGGTGCCTCACTCACTTCGTCGTCGCTCGTGAATGAATATCTCCCTGTCATAGATAAAGTACGATCTCTATTGTCTAGTGTAACAAATTACTATTCGTTCAAAATGCATCGCTTTTTTTTTCTTTCATGAAATGCACGTTTCTTCGTGAGCTACACGACGTTGCGCGGTGGAGGGGGGGGGTGACGAGTGGCAGGGGCACACAAGGCGAAGGCGCCGGCCTTTCTTGGGGCCGCGGCGGCTCGCCTTCGCACGTCGCGCTGCCGGCCTTACGCGCAGCTCAGAATACCCTGGACGCGTCGCAGCGCGGAGGCGCAGATGGGCGATGGCGTTCGCTCCGCCGCCGCCCCCACCAGCGCCGCCGCCACCGCCGTTACCTCCAACGTCGCCGCAACCGCCGTTACCTTCGCCACTGCCACCTCCACCGCCGCAGCCAACTCCGCCAGCGCCACCGCCGCTCACACACCACCCCCAGTGCCGCCATCTCCGCCCCCACCTCCACCGCCACTTCCGCCGCCACCGCCACCTCCGCCGCCACCTCCGCCGCCGCCGCCACCGCCATCGCCACCTCCACCACCGCTATCGCCACCACCGCTGTCACCACCGCTGCTACCGCCACCTCCGCAGCCGCCGCTACCGCCACCTCCGCAACCGCCGCTACCGCCACCGCCATCGCCACCACCGCTGGCACCACCACCTACGCGGCCACCGCCACCGCCACCTCCGCCGCCAGCCCCGCAACCGCCGCCACCCCCGCCGCCGCAGCCACCTCCACTCTCCCCGCACCTTGCGGAGCTGCGCTCCCTCCCGCGACGTCGCACACTGGTCTGTACTAGGTCAAAACGCGCGCGTAGGCAGAATATGTAGTTTTGTAACAATTGTTTATTAATTGAGGTTCTTCTGAGTCCAGATTGTCTCTCATATGCGGGATGACAATCGCTTATTACGTGGGTTTGTTGCACTGTGTATAGTAAAACAAATCTTAAAGGCTTAAAAGTTTGAGCAAATTAATCTTCTTGCCCAGTAACAGTGTATACATTTTAATTTGTGATTATTTGTAGTTCTTGTGTCCAAAGAAATTTTTCATTTTTACAAATTTGTATATAATTTTTAATAGCTTTTAAAACGTATTTTAACCTTAGTAAGGATAATTTATATTGTCTTAATATATTACACGCATCTACAGACTGTCCAAATTGTAACTTGTTAAAAGTAAATATACCAAATAACCATTAACTTTTTACCACTCGAATCCACGAAAAGTGTTCGCTCTGGGAAGGAAGCGATATACATGCGACGCACTAGCAATATGGTATTCATAGGGCAGCTCCACAGGCTCTCTGTTTGAGTCGTTTGTCATATTGGGAAAAGGCAACGATCTCCGATAGTTTGACTGAGGTGATATTGTGATAAAACAATGGGTTGATACCAACTTACTTGAAACGTCTCGTCTTGTTGGATGCTCTCGTGATAGCACATGATCACCTATCAAAAACTCTTGGGTGAACTCATGTCGTCCATTGATGTGAGGATCATGGCTAGTAGAAGCCAAAGGGCAATGAAGATTGTCGCGCATTCATTGAGGAGACTACAGAACCGCAGTTTGAGAAATGATATCGGTTCCCACGGTCTTGCTTCCTGATGCACCTCTGAGTGTATGTAATTTTACAAGACCGGCTCCGGCATAAAGTCCTTCTCGACGTGACGTTTCGTAGGTATCACCACATTGCTCTTCTCTGGCTGTTGTCTCCAAAGGAAATGATTACTGTTCGATTATTGTGATTACTGCTGGATTCCGCGCTGATAAAATCCACCGGATGATCCTGCTAGATTCCGTGCTGATACCTGTAGTCGTCAAGGGGATGAGGCAAAACCAAAAGGGAAGCTCCGATTCAAAGAAAGAGAACTTCTACAAGAAAATCTGTGCCTTTGTGTAGCACCACTAGTTACACGAATATTGGCAAAAAATAAATGTGTTTTGGCTTGTCTATTTTAGTGAAAATAAATGTCTGAACTCCAGGTCTCGAATTACAACAGACATTTTTAAACAGTTGACGCGTTGCTCACGTCTTTTCCTTCTCCAGGTATCTTTTTTCCCCATCGAGGAATCACCCCAGCCGAGACAAGCTCCCGACATCCGTGGTAGTGTAGAGCATGTAAATGTAAGTGTAAAAGCAATTAGGGCGGTTAGGACAAGAAAGAGGAAGGAAAGTTCGCGCGCTGTCCTTGGCCTGTTTCTTATGTTACCGCTTCAGCATATGCATGCCATGGGTCGGAGAAACCACAAAAATCAACCAACGAGAGTAGCCGGTTTCTTGATCTTTTAGTTAGTGATGACAAATTTTAGAAAAATATCGATACGTCACCAAAAGTTTTTCGTTGTCGATGTAATAATCGACAAAAAAACGATATTCAAAATATCGATGTTTTAATTATGATGAAACATTTTGAAGTAACATGTCCTGGTACTAAGGTGACACTTAACACTTGAATATTTAAGTATGTGTTGCCTTATATTTGACTGTCATCTTAATTTTCTAATCAATGTTCTATGTAGTCAAGGTTCAAAATGCAGTTTTACAATTTTCACATGTAAAAAATAAAACAAAGATAACAAAACTGGAGAAAGGTTACGAATAGCAAACGGATTCTTGGATCCTGGGGATCGACAACAGTGACAGTTGTCAATGGCTGTTGATTGCGAGCAATCCACAAAAATATTAGAGACTGGAAATTTTATTTATATCATGAGAAGTTTTTTTGAAAACGTCGATGTTTCTGGGCCAACATATCGATCTTAACAAAACATCGATGTTATAATATCGATGATTTTGCTGGAAAATTTTGATGTTTTTTGCCATTCCTACCTTCAGCCCACTGTGGGGCAAGGGGCCCGCTCCAAGCGCCCACCGCTGCACCGGCTGCCCAGACACGTCACGTACCACGTAGCCAGCGGAAAGATGCGCGGCAGCTGTGGCTCTTGGCACCAGATTCGAATTTTTGGGGGACGATTACTTGCGGCGGATTTCATTCACTGCTTTTTTTCTTTTAACGACTAGGTTACTAAGATCGCACCGGGGGAGTTTGTACGATTTGGGACGTTCTTGGTTTGTGGGTGCATCATACGTGCATATTTTCAATGTACGATAAGAATTTAAAGTTTTGGAACGAGAACGACTAGATGGAAGGCACTTTGCTCTTGCGCCCTTCATAAGGACGTGAATAATTCATCATTGAGTTTTAATCAGTTAAATGTAAAAAAAATAACAGAAGTTTATAATATTTATACTATTTTAGACCAATAATGCTCACACATTCGCACTTTCATAATGCATATACTGGTTGCGAAATAACATAGTAGAATGTAGAAATCGTCACACAAAATTTGCTGTTTCAATTGTTCAAAGATATCAATTTAAAAGTCAAATATTACAGTATCATTTGATGAAGATACTTTAGGAGAGATATTTCGACGGTAATTACAATGTACAGTGAGAATGACATTTATATGAATTATTTACCACTGTCGTATTTCCTTGACTTTTGGGCTCGTTAATTTTTTAGAAAATTTTACACGAAAACATGAAATAGTTTAGCAAATTGGAATATTTTGGAAATTTCTGGATTCAGTCTCATTCAAAACCCATATTCTCAATTCGCTCATATTTTTTTAATCCGCTCTCTTGCTCTAGAATGTTTCACATAATTATAGCCTCCTCAGGCGGTTAGAGAGATATATCCAACGCCCCTATTTTCACCAACTTAAGCTCTTTTCTTACAAGGCTCAAGTACAGTGCACCCCACATAGTTCCCTAGCTTTTCGATCAGTGTTCAAATATTTTTAATAGTACCTGCCTAAGATTTAAAAACATGTGTTATCATTTAAGAGAAATATGTTGAAATGCCACCTCGACGTCCTAAACTCAATGAATACGCAATGCCACATTCTTATCCCAACATTCAAATTAGTATTGATTGTTGTTTTTGCACATTTGTAAAATCTTACATCTGTACGGATGTTATGTCTAATTAAAATAAATTCTTACTGATAATTTGTTATTCTTGAGTCTTTAAAATATGTTTATTGTGCACAAATTAAGCTTGTCTGCAATGAAATTGGTGCTTCCGAAGTTTGAATGTTTTTGAAACTGTACTTCACCAGTTTTATGTCAGGATTTCAAAATCAAATGTATTTAAAATGCTTTTAGTGTGTTTGTACTAAAATCCGAGAGGACAAGATGTTTCTTATTTGATACGGGGTGCGAGCGCCTCAGGAAGCTAGAGCGAGTTAACGTCCACCCTTGCTATTATTCAATGTTGGTATCCACAACTTGGTGACTGATACACTCTTGTCCTGTCTTTGAGAAAATGTACACACCCTGCCTTAGTTTTTCTCATATTGCATTAGTGTGTGTCATCTGGAAAACAATTCAGTTTCAATCTGTATTGTGTAGTGGAATGTTGTGTTTGCAGTTCTATAGGAAGTATATTTACCATGTTGCATCTCGCATGTATAAATGATTCAGCCAACTTTTGTTACATATGTGGGAAATACACGTTGCCTAAGCAGAGGCGTAATATTACAGATTTTGTAAAAACAATTATATCTTGCCTAGTTTGGATTCAAATTTGGAGACCAAAGTAAACCTTGAGCACCTCACAAAGAGTGTACAGTATGTATTGAAGATCTTGGTCATTGAGGAGACAAAAGGCCGTCCCTATCTTTTGGAATACCTATGGTTTGGAAAAGTGGTTACCAAAATAGTGTGTCTAACGTGCTTGAAAGATACAAGGAACTAAGTATGAAAATTCATTTCCTATTTTCTCTCCTAGATTACTTCTTAGAAAATATTTTGAGCGAAGATCACGACAAACGATTTCACAAGGATGTGCTTGAGTTCGAAAGGATGTACAAGGGTACTCCTGGAGCATCAGTATTCTTGCAGACTGTTGTTGGATTTTAAAGCGTGAAATACCTGAAGACAAATAAAAAGAACCGGATTGGATAGCTGAGGTCGCTAAAGCTGAAGGGCCGTATCTGCCTCGAAGGCCCGCGGGTTCCAATCCCGTCTCGGGCATGGATGTTTCTGTGTGCTTGTTTTGTCCTTCTGTGTTCTTCCTACAGTAAAAATAATCACAGTGATCTCTATGACCAAGTTAAAAAGCCAACTAAAAAAAGAAAGAAAAAAAAGACACAGGAGGACTTTCTCAAGTAACACGCAACGGGGGTAAAAATTGTGTGAAACTTACCAATCGTGATGTAAACAAGAGAAAATAAAGCAAAAACATCCTAGTGACGTGTATTAACAATCGTACACATTAATGTTACTAAATTGTGTATATTAAATATTTTTTCTTTAAAATAAAAAATACGAAAACGTTTGTGATGAAAGTCCCGTAATTATACAAATTATACAATACATGAAAAGTGATTTCGCAAGAAAATCTTACGTGATAGAAGTAAACGAATTGAAAATTCAGATTCAGCACATCGACATTATATAAAATCACATATTTTACGGTAGGCAACAAACAAAAGTTTAAATTCGCAGGCTAGTGTTATTATAGCCATTGATAGTTGTTGACTTTTTTAATATCACATTTTCACATATATACTATAAAAAGAAGCAACGCTTCGTGTATAAGTTTTTCGCCATCATCAGGTCGTCTGAAAAGTGTGTATACAGTGTCGGAGAGAATTTGTATTCTCAATTAAACCATTTACAATATCTAGTTTTGTACCATGTACAAGCCGTGTGGCACACTTACAATTTTTAGTAATTGAAGTCTTAATTGTTGTTCTGATAAGTTACATCACTGTAATACCAATACTGAGAATGATGGTATATGGCCAAACTTTTTTAGTTTTCAATTATTCTTATTTCCTTATCATTCTAGTAGATCATTATTAGGGTGCGGATTTCTATGATTTTGCATATTTTTGTCCTTTGGTTCAGGACATAGCTAAGTGAAATTTCTCGACGTTTGGTTAAGATATGATGCTATATAGATTAATATGCTAGTGCATATTTGTGCATATTTGACTGATTAATCCTGTTGGTGCATATTCGTGTAATTATAAGCGCACATTTTGTATATTTTGTTAACAAAGAGACTAATCTATGAAACGTTTAACCTTTTCAAAGAATAGTATGTAATTGTGAGCGTTCATTGATTCGAAAGAGCCAGTCACAGTTTGCGTTTTTGTTTTCTGTAGATGATAAAAAACTCGGACAAATGCGGGATATTTCTTGAGAACATATTTTTAAACCAATCAGAAGAAATTCAACAAGACAGACAATGTACTTCACTAAGGTGAATATTTACTTCGATTATTCCTCTCGCGAAGTTAAGGTAGATTATATTACGTTTGCACAAAAAATATATCTTTTCATTTCAAGCAAATTTGTATTTCATTCCAAGAACTTTTTCAAGACAAGTTTGCAAAAGAATGAAATATTGTTAATTTTAAGTGCATATTAAAGGGCATATTTCAGAATTTTTAGGTCATAAATGCATATTTTTAAGAGATATTTCAAGACTTTTAGGGCATAAAATCCACTCCCTAATCATTATGTCTCATCATTAATATTGCCCCTGGGACGAACAATACACATTGTAAAGGAGCTATTCAAGATTGATGTTTGAACTGTAGAGGACGTCACCTTCGTGTCCAAAATTCAAACCAACAGGAAAATGCTACTCCAAGCATCTGTTTTTAAATTAAAATCCATGTAAAAGAGTATTAATAAGGCATACGCCATCTAAGTGTCGAGGTAGCACAACGCGAGATTATTCTAGTCTATGAAAAGGAAACAAGAAAAGGGAGAAATTCATGAAAACCAGCAATATATAAACAGTATAGGAACAGGTGTTACCCTCATATATCTGAGGATCCTATTCGCAGAGAAATAAAATTGCTATGTGGATGAAATTTATTTGTTCTCTTTTTGGCATCGAAAGGAACAAAGACACAAAAACATTGCAATACTGAGAGGTAGGTATCTGGAACTGTACAGCACGTTGGTGAATTTGCCTCAGTGCAGTGTCATGTAATTGTCGTTCGTCTTCCCTCCCACAGTGACAGGTGGTCATAACCGAACTGCAGCCAAGGGAAACTCATAAGCCGCACCGTTTAGCACCCTCCCGCGAGAGATACGCATCTCCGCGGGAGCGGGGAAGGGAGCAGCGGGAGTGGCGGCAGCGACGCGTGGCCGCATCCGAGAAATATCCTTCCTCCGCTATCTCAAAAGCTCTCCTCGTCGATAAGAGGGTGCACGAGAGCAGTTGGCAGGCGCGAGAGGAGCGCTGACAGGCCGGAGGGTGCCAGCCGCGTGGGAAGGCGATTCCAATCCAAAAGTTTCGTAAAAAGAAAATACGTCACACGGCCATATCCTGAATAATCCGGCTATTAATAGACTCCAGCCGTTTGAAAATCAACTGTTCGGCGCGATGGCGGCGGCGGCGGCGCGCGAAGCCGGTAGGGTGGGGGCGAGCGGACGCTGGCCGGACCGGGGGTGGGGGGGATCTCGAGAGAGTGGACGCGGCGGAGGGGGATGGAGGGGAAGGGCGGTCCTCCTCCAGGGGCCTAGAGAGTTCCGCGGGGCGGAGGGCGAGGGCGAGGGCGAGGGCGAGGGCGAGGCGAGGGCGAAGGTGCAGGGCAGGGGGGCGGCCGAGGCGCGGGCTATATAGGCGGCTGGGCGCGAGGGGCTCGCCCATCAGTGTGCAAGTCGCGCAAAACGAAGCGAGTCCGCAGCGGAGGCACCCGCCGCCCTTGCAGACGCCGAGCAACCCTTCCCCGCTGAGCAGCCATGTCTCTTGAGCGAGAAGTTAGGGCCAAGGTGAGTACGCGGTCGCCGGCTCGCAAAGCAACCGCTCGCGGGTGTTGAAACGTCCGTCACCGGACTGGGGCGTTAAATATAGTTTTTTGTTATCATTCTCGAGTTGCAGTAGGATGATTGAGCAAAAACCTCGCATCCCCCTACTCCCGCGGAGATCTTTCAACAGGGCCGGGACAACTGGACGCGGGGCCGGATTGGAAAGCCATCGTGCAACGGGGGTGACGAGGGGCGGGGGCGGGCCGAGCTAATGAGCCTCAAGAATGTCGCGTGGGTGAAGGCGTCGCCTATATAGGTGGTCGGAAAGCGAGCCGCGTGCATTAGTGTGCAAGTCGCGAGAACAAAGCGAGTCAGCAGCGGAGGCCGACCCGAGCACCCGTTCCCGCGGAGCAGCCATGTCTCTCGAACGCGCAGTTAGGACCAAGGTGAGTGCGTGCTTGCCCAGGACGCGAAGCCACCGCGACCACCTGTGGGGACGACAAAGTGTCTGACGTTAGTTTGGTCGGCAATCACATCTCCGTTTGTGATCGTTTGCTAATTTAAATTAAAAAGGTTCTGTACGAATACAGACCTCTCATTGCATTTACATCGTTGCTAATTGCATAACATCAAAGACACTGGACTGAAGGCGTAAAAACTGAACCAAATCAATTGAAAAGGCCAGACCTAATGTTAATTTATTCAACCGAATCAAAATCTCGTGAATTAAATCGAGTGTGGAGAGTGTAAAAATTATATTAAATCAATTAAAATCATGTTGGTTTTGCAAGATAACTTGAATGTAATTTACAGTTCAAAAGTCAAAATTCCTATGCATTCGCCCATTGTCCATTGATTCAAACAAACCATTTGTTCATTCAAGCCCAAACAGTCAAGCCCAAACAGATTCGTTCTTGGAGCCCGACCTCGGAACAAATGGAATCAAAGGTGATTCGTTCTGCTAGTGCATTCATTCATGTATTCTTATTGTACAACCGTTGCTTGTTTTCCGATTGCACTCATTTTTATTATGCAATTACAATATTTTCATGATCTCATTGCACGTGCACATACAACTTACCTAAACAAACTCGATGGAGGTTTCTTGAGACTTTTGTGAGAGATTATTCATTTAAGATGTTGAAGATTGCAGTCAATAAAAAGTTTTTTGATGATTATTATTTACACAGTATTTCATATTTAAGAGTTTAAGACCTAAATATTAATATTTAGATAGGAAACTTCAAATTAGAGAATACTTTCGTGAAAATTAATTATTAATTATTTATTATTTCATTTGTTCAAGTCCCTACGTCTTGTAAATAAGGATATCATTAATTCAAAATGTATTTTTCTTTATTATTCTCAGACGAAAAGCTACGAAAAGACTCTTACACCCAAAGCGCAAAAGTAGAGTCAAGAGTGACGTCTGATGACGTTCTGATGACGTTCATCAGAAAAAATAACAGTGACACAGTGTTGAATATGCTTGCTCAGAATGAAAAAGTATTGTAATCAAAAATTCAGAAGGGAGTTCACTATCTTGGTGCCAGTAATTATCTCATTTTTAAAGAATACCATAAAAGATTTCAATAATGTGAATTTATGACGAAATTATTTCTTTCAAGAATTTGTTTCGCCTATGTAGTAAAAATGTATTGTTTTTCAACAATAACAATAGTATAATAACAACGATATTTCCAAACTGACACAAAAAATTATTTTACTAACAGCCAACATTATATCAAACATTTCTTAGACATCCGAGTTTTACAAAAAGTCCATTGACACTATATATCCATTCGTTGGATATCTACAATGCTACGCTGTTATCGATAGAAATTATATGCTTCAAAACTGTTTAGACGTGACGTTAACAGTATCAGCTGTCCCACAAATTTGAGGGTAATGCACCGGAATCATCATCACGCTCACTTGCACACCCGAGTGGACAGCTGAATTGAAAAATTTCAGTTTTTCAATTTCTGAATTGTCTTGATACACTACACGAGAGACCTTTAACTTGAAAAACAATTTTAAAATTATCAAGACTTATTATTAGTATGATTTGTATAAGTAAAAGGTGAATCATCAAGGTTTTCTAAGATGCGTTAAACCCTTGTATGAACTTTTACAAAATTTCACATCAAGGATTGTGTTCATTAGCAATCAATTCAATTAAAATTTTAATTTTTTAACGCTAATGTTACGCTTACCGTTTAACGCTCATTGATAACTCTCTTATTTCACCATAATGTATTGATACCAAATTCTGGGAGTTAAAAATTTGTTTTGAAAGGTGGTCTACTCACCTAAGACATATACATTTAATTTCAAATCGTAATTGTCAAAATATTTATTTATTTTGTTTATTATCAATTATTATTAAGTGTTTTCGAATGCATTTGTCATAATTTTCTTTATGGTTATACCAATCATAATTGGTGGATTCGGAAATTGATTAGTACCCCTAATAGGATGACCTGGTATTCCGTCTGAGGAGAAAAAAGTAAATCAGAAGAAATTATTGTGTCAATTTTTGGCGCGCATCAAGTCTTAAAGCCGAATCAATGTCTGAAAATATATGTACGGGATTTAGAATAGGATGGAATAAAATTAACGCAATGTGAAGCATTTCATTGAGAATGAATTTTTAGAATCATTTTATTTATTTCTCTACTTCGATTTATAACGAAAACTTTTATGTACTAATAAATTACATACAATATCACTATATTTTGAAAACAATTTTCTCAAAATTTGATTCGTCGTAGGTGATAATATTGCAAATCGTTACAAATTAATGCTAATAATTTTATAGATAAATATTCTGAGATAGAATTCTATAAATTCTTAATTATTCAGTACGATCCCTTTACTGGTTAATGTGTTCTATAAAAAAGATGAACCATCAACCTAAAACTATTCTATGAAAATAACGGAACAGTGAACAATGAATGGAGATCTAAAGTTGGCAGCGGTAGATGGAGAGGCTAAGTCCTCGAATTCTGACAGAATTATCTTACAATCTTCTACTGTGAACCTGCGATTTTCATTACTCTCACATTGTTTTTAAAATCTAGAAAAACTGATATGCTCCAAAAATACAGTAAATTATTTCTGGATATTTATTATTTTTCGCATGACTTGATTGTGGGAACATCGCCATAGGCGGTTGTTCGGTAGCTAAGTTTCTCGAATTCGCTACTGAATAGCGCTTTCCAAACCACGAGATGGGTACGACAATAATGAGCAGAAACCGGAAAAATATGTAGTATGAATCATCAAAATATATATACCTAAATGTATACTGAAAATAGAAAGAATATGTAACACATGTGTAAAATCGGATGTAATATGTAACATTAAAATACACTAATTATAAAACATATTTACGTAATACGAAATTACATTGATAAAAAATTATTAAACAATTTTTTTTAAATACAAACATTTTTAAAATCATTTGAAGAGCACATGTTGATGCACACTTTGCACCATAAAACTTTCCCGGCATAAAGAAAAACTTCATCCACGGCTACCCAGGACCGTAATTTAACAGCCAGAGGAGACGAAATAGAAGCCATCGTACAAACTGGCAATATCTACAACCAACAACCAATCACTCCTGCAGCGTGAAGCATTCTTACCAAAGTGTTACATATTGGCGATCGCCAAAATTTCTCGTAAAGGTCTCGAAACGCGGCGTCAGTGACACTTTTCACACATAAAGGTCAAAATGATCTTAGTCGCTGTCATGCTAAACGTCACTAAGGTAACTTAAGCAGGCGCGCTGGATTGTGAGAATATCCGACCACGTCTTCACGTAGCGTACCTGGAGTAGACAGTACGCAATAATAGTGAAGGAAAAATGGTGACGTTTTAAAAATATTTATTTTCATACGGATGTAATAAAATTGAAGAAAATTGATAGAATAAAAAGTATTTTGTGAAAATAGCAAAATATGTAAAATATTTAATATAGTACTAAATATGCAAAAATATGTAGAGAAAAAAATGGATATTGTGATTAAACGGCGATGATTTGCCAGGATTAAAATTTTGAGAATGGTAAGTAAAAAGGCAAAACAAATTACATAAAAATTCTCTCTAGTAATGAGACTGTCGAAATAATGGTGAAGGAGGATGATGATGGGTACGTGATGAAAAGCAAAAGGGAGACCCACCCCCCACGGACCCGTTTTGCTCCTCACAAATTGCAGGTTTGCAACCCTGGTACTCACTCAGTGGGTAAAGGTTGATTCATTGATTGATTGGTGAATCTGAGCTCGTCAACTGCTAAGGTCATTTGTCTCGTAACTGGGTGCGTGTTTCTTATCACGATGATCTTCGCCACTAGATGGCGATATCCGAATCCGAGCTACCATCGGCTAGCGGGGTTTTCCCCAACCAGGCATCTCCCACCAGCGGGGGCACCGCACCAGCCGGGACAAGCTCTAACCTCCCAAGTGGTCTCCCGAAATGTGTGGTAGTGTAGCGCATGTTAGGGTGTGTAGGTGTAGGGTGTGTAGGGCATGTAGGTGGAAGTAAGGGGTGAGGATAGGACAGGAAAGTGGAAGGAAAGTTCGCGCGCGGTCAGTGGCCCGTTGGTGATCGCACAGCTCTGACATTCGCTTGGTATTGATTGGAGAAACAACGGAACACCACGGATCAGAGCAGTCGGCGCTAGAATTCTCTTCCAGACGAGAGCTGAATTCGACATAGCTACGTAGCTAATGTCGAAAATCCTGCCACCGTCGGGACACGAACCTTAGGAGAGAACAAAGGCGACCGGTCTCGTCACTCTACTACGGACCACCCCATTCCGAGGAGGAGTCCATTTCTCGGGGGAGGGGAGGCGGGCGTGAGCCGCGCCTGGAATCCAGGGCGGCGGGTCACCGCGATCTGAAGCAACGAGTGACCCGAATCTCCAGCGGGGGCGATGGCTGGCAGGGGCCCGGCGCGCAACGCCCCGGCGCGGTGGCTGCGCCGAGACCGCCCGAAATAGCGCATATTCCGCGGCGAGCGGACGCGACCGGGGCGCGGCGGCTGGCGTTATGAAGCGCGCTCTGGCGGGGCGCCACCGCCGCCCCGCGCCGACGCCCTCGGCACCCCTTTTTCACGCGAAGCGACGCGCTCGCTATATTTAGCGGGCACCGAAGCCCGGTCTCCGTCATCTGTCCCCTGCCCCACTCTCTCCCTTCCACCGTTTTCCCCCTCCTAAAATCTACGGCCCACCCTCCCTCCCACCATGTCTTCCTTCTCCCTCCCCGTCGCTCACTCTCTGTAATTTCCTGTTCACCTGTACCTACTCCCTCTCGTTTCGCAACTTTTGCATGTGTCTGTTCCTTTCGCTGTGCCTCCCCTGATCTCTACTGCACTGACTGTGGCCACGTCGGCGGCCTTTCAAACCCCATGTGCTTCACATATTCGCTCACTTCGTTTCTTGCCCTCAGATGACTACATTTTATTCCACTTCGCAGTCCTTTTCTTCTACATAAAGTCATTACGTATATGCCATGGTCTTGTGGTTTAACCTTAAAGAATTTCCTAATTAAAAACTGTATAATTACACCAATTCGAACCTCCGAACAAATGAGCTCTTGATTCTTTATTCCCATCCTTTAACTCCAAAACGCAACCCTTCTACATTCTTATTTTCTATATTTTCTTTATTATTACAATTATTATTATATCATTCACGACTTAAGAGAATCGATTAGGTTACAACACCTTTTGGAATTTGAGACTCCGCCTTCTCTAAGAACAATAATCAAATGTAAAAGAAATCGAGAAAAGTTAAAAATAGCAGAAACTAAAGCGCAAACTGGATAAAGCCTATTTGTTCCCAGCTCCTGGCACTATGTACCCTTTCTTGACAGACGATCTTGCGCAGCAAAGAAGCGTCTAACGAATTGGATAAACATCGCGAGTGTTCCCAGAAGAAGCCCCGGGCGACGTTGGAGATGCACGTGATGCCATGAACGAGTGGACGATAAACGCTCGCTTAACAACAAGAACTCTTTCTTTCCAAAAATTGGCAATAGTCAAGTTCACCCATGATTTCTTGATAAATTTATCTTCTGACGAAAATAGTTGAGAAAATAATTGACTGATGCTGAATTTTTATGATCATATAAATCCCCGTATTTCCCGTTCCTTATCGCGTGCAAATGAAATGATTCGAGGCCTAAGCGAATATCTCGGAATGTGTTTTTAATTCGGGACTTGAACTCTTAACTCATGGTAATCTTATGATTTTCATGAGTGTTCATACATAATAATTAATCATTTCATTTAAAAATCAATTTAATATAATGCTGATATTTCTTATTTAATTTTTTTCAGTTTTATACAATCTTTGAGTTTTTAGAGGTGATCGTTTTTGTTTCATATTTTCAAACACGATAAAGCAAAATGACTGTCACTCCCCTTCAAACTCGCATGACAAAGCGCTGCTCAGAGCGAACAAACAGAACAAATTGCCACGAGTTAATTACTTTCGTAACACCTTGACATGTCTAGGTTATCGGGGAAAATATTTATCATCGCCCGGTTGGCACGTAAAGTCATTTTCGTCTCAGGGATTCCCCGCTTCGTTAACTCCCCCCCTGCGCTGCGCGGCCTCGCCGAGCCACGTGGCTTCTTGGCAACGGACTGCATGCGCGGGGGTGGGCTGCAGGCGGCGGCGAGTGACAAGTGGGCCGAAAAGCTGCAGACGCGCGTTGGAACTAACGAACCGAAAGAAGCTGACGGCTTCCGAACTGGTTTGGCTCCCAATTCCGTTACCTCAAATGCGTGTCATGTATTTTTGGAAACATAAACTTGACTAAGACGTACTATAATGGACATTCTTTGAAATAAAGTTCAAATGAGATAGTTCTATCTTTCATTATCGGAAGCTTTCGTTATATGGAGAGATTGTCAATTTATGAGTTATAATAGGAAAATAACTGAACTCTAGAAATGATGATTTTATATTAGTAAGAAGTTTTGCATCACTTAAAAATTCGTTATCTATATTAAAATCATTAATAATTAAGGTCACATATTCAAATAATATTTTTTCTAATCAGAAAACATAAAATACGAAGATTAGTACAAAGGGAAGTCAGTTCAACATTGTATAGAAATAAAAGAATTCGAATACAACGAAAACTGCGCCTAGTGAGAACACGCCACTAGTGGCCTGCCAAGCAGACAATTCCATGTCGCTGCAGCCAGATGTCTGACCGCTTCAAGTACAGCTGCTTAATAAATGTGATAAGTCCCATTTCCGTTCGGAAGTGAGTCGAAGTAAATAGCAGTGATAGTCGAAAAATGATAATATGATTAGCAATAATGTCTGAAAGATTACCGATATCGACGAAGCCTTAGTTTGGGGACGATGGAATGGAGCCTTAGTTTGTGCACCCTAACTGGCACTATTCCTCGGGAGTTCAAAACAGTCAGTGAGGGTAGTTGCCTGGGCCTAAAGTAAGCCAGTCAACTTCCTCTATCGGAGTAATCAATGGTGCCTTACTTCACGATGCGAATCTCCGGCCATCAAGTCTGCTCTTTCGCCGGACTACGCAAATTTCGCTACGCTCATTTCGCCATCTCGGAACAGGCGATTAGAATTTTGTCTTCTTTTATGCTTGAGGATCTTTCACATGCAGAAAATCTACAATGTGGGACAGTCGGCTTAACTTTTTTCCCTTATGAATCCACGGGTACCATCGGGTTTGAATTCGTCAATTTGAGTATAACAATCGAAACTGCTAATCGTTACTCCGCAAAATCCGCAATCCCTTGTTAAGCAACCTTTTGTATTTTAAATCCATGGAGGAGCTGGCTCATTATCGAAATTTAGATAGGTCATTCAGTTGATGTTAATATTCATGTTACCTATTCTTTTTATTGATTCGGATATTTCATTAACTAATTTTGTTGATACGTAGGCCTCTTTTAAAACCATACATCTATTCGTTTGAATGCATTGTCTTCCTCTTGTCCCCTTTCCCTTTTCCACTCTCTAACCTCTAGCATTCCACTTAACTCTTCGGAAAGTATTCACTACAAACATATATAGATGATTGTATGTATCTTAATCCACCGAAGGTATCAGAGGAGATTGAGGATCAGGAGGTGACACTGAGCATTACACAGTCTGAATTTCCATTGAAAATGCCTTCCCTCAGTCTGACATCCGGATTAACGTCAGAACGTGATCTACTAATATCTCACTGAGAACATGGGCTTGGCTTCCCCAGATAGAAACTTACATTTTTTATGTTTATCGTTTTAACCACTTGGCAGGGGTAGAGATGGACACCCACTCAATTTCCCCCGTGTAGAGAACCCTTACCCACATGGATTGCGATCCCATCCAAAACCACCCATACAATTCGGGGCCTCTTACCCTCCCTTTCCACATGCACCCCTTTTGGCACTAACTACGTAGAACGTGGGTACCAGGCGGGCTTCTCTCATCCTTTTGTATGCGGGATTCCAATCACTCCTGCGAGCACCGTATACGGTCCTTAATTAATGTTTATCATCACCAGTACCTCACCGTATTCGGCCACACGTAATATTCATCGAATGACGATAGGACAGTGACGGAATGAGAGACAGAGAAGACGGAAAAAAACGAGAAAGCCTGCTTTATCCACCACGAATTTCACACGGCACGACCAGGATTTGCCTCATGGCACGACCAGGACCCGCCATACAATAGAACATAAATGTCCTGTCCTCGAGTGATGGATGACCCTTTCCTCCAGTGGTGGAAGGCAAGCGGTCTCACCACTCCATCGGAGTTCGCTCTTACCGTATATGGCTCGGCCCGCAGTCCTAGGTTCGGTCCCCGAGCAGCCCCTGCCCGCGCGTTGCCAGGCAACGCACGAGGCGGCGAGCTAATTTTAACCGGGCGCCCCAATGACGTCGGCTGGCGTCGAATTCCAGCCGCGTGCGCTGGACGCACACTGATCTTCCTCCGCCGCCGCCCCCGCCCCCGGCCAGTTTACTGCCGCCGGAAACTTCCAGAACGACCGGCGCGGAACGCTGTGCAGCACGTGGACCGCCGCCGCCGCCGTGCAAACAAACGGCGAAGCAGCCGCTCGGGAGCTTTACGGCTTTCTTCGACGCTTTCGCAAACACCCCGGGCGCGGCGCAAACTGACGCTGGTCCGCCCTCGTCACGCGACAGGGGTGTGGATTTGAAGGGATAGTCGAACAGTCTAATATTAAATCTAGTTGCCTTAAGGTGGCTCCACACATTCGCTATTCGGCGAACAGCGAGCAACCGCTCCCGAGGAGTGTGAATGGGTCGCTTGCTATTTGCCGAGTGACGAACATTCGGCGCTCGCCCTACCCACCGCGTGTCGGTCTTTTGGACACATCAAAGGAAGTGAACATTCGCCGAACACATCAGCTGGTCGAGATCGGGTGAGCAGTACCCGAATGTGTGGAGCCACCTTTAGAGTAACTAGGCGAGTGCTCGAGATCTTGAGATAATTTCATCAGAGCTCTTTTCAAAATTGCTCATTTTGAATTAAGTAACGAAATATTATGTTTAAAAATAGTCGGCAATACAGAAATATCATAAAGCTGCTTCACAACGTATTCGATATTGGAAGTAAAATACTTTGTGTGCGGAAGAACATAAACGGCTCTGCTCATTTTAAAACCTTCCTGCAAAATGGCAGTGTTTGAGATGTATCATTGTTCTTGTGCTCCAAAGTCAAATACGCCCAAAACGCCATAGTGTTATCAAACCTTAATAATGCTTAAAACATATAGGTCTACTGTACAATACAGAAAAGGTATAATAATCTCCAAAGTGGGATAAAACGAAAAAATCCTTAATAAATAGCAAACGAATACTCAGATACTGTTCGAGGAGTAAATATTAATATCTTAAACCAACAAAATAAATGTTCAATGTCTTGAGTGTACACCCTGGTATTCGTTGACATAAAAACATCATTTTATATTCTTATTCGCGTAAATATGTCTGGTACAGTGTATAAACATGTCAGGTATACTCAAAGCAGTTTTAGCCATTTCGAAATATTTTGAGATGAATGGAGAAAGAATGAAAACGATATAGCAACACAAAGTTAAAAGTAGTTAGGAATTAATAGACAATATAAAATAGGAAAAGTAAGTTACAGTATTCTAATGTATGTTTGGAAAACATTCGTGACTAAATTTAAACTAGATGTAACGAGACTGACAGCATGCAAACATGTTCTCCAAGCAAACACTCGAGAACTGCTTTGAACAGCATACTTTCGGTCCAATGCTAGTTTGCGTTGGCAGAAGATCCTACACTCGCGTAAGAAGTAGAGCGACCGACGAACAATTTCAACATCGGCACCTAAAATAAACACTATCAATCTTACAGTTCTGACATACTTACTTTTGCATAATCGAAGATTTACTCACATACTCGTGGCTTCTATTAAATTCGAATAACAATCTTTTTTTTTGTAAACATTCGTGGCATGTAAAGCGGCATTAATGAGAGCAAGGAATCGAAGTTGAATGCTTGAAACTTAATCAATAATCAAAACTATTATTACATCGGCTAGATGACCTGATCATTGTGAGAAAAAAATTAACAGGTCCTCCAAAGTATTAGGTGGAGACTTGTATTGAAGAACATGTCCACATAATAAAGAAAGCGTGCCATTTCATAAACGGGCTATTCTATTGAAAGAGTCGTACACGTAATAGGAAATATTACTTGTTTCGTTATATATCGTAATATTACTTGTTTCGTTATATGCATCTAACTAATTAGTAGTAACATTTTCCATCAATTAAGGCTTGCTGTTGTTGTTGGAAATTGCACCTTCTTATCAATTAATTTATTCCAAAGTATTTAACTAAACATTTACAGTCATTTCAATAGCTACTTACAATTTGGTTTAAATAGATTAATATTAAATTAGTATAACGACAGATATAAGGAACAAAGCGATTCACAAACCGAAATTCTGTTATTTAACGATATCACCAGATGTTGACGCCCAATGAAATTTTGTCTGTCACGTAAGTTCAACATACGCGATAATTCTTGCTTCATTTCTTATATTCACGAACAAATGGGTTGGTCGTACTAGGAGTTTACGTGAGTAAATACGATAGATTTAATGTCTCTTGACTTATTTGTGTACACTTGATAGGAAACTTGAGATGGATGTAACATTTTTGTACAAATGTGCAATAAATTTGTGACGTAAGAAGGAAATCTCCAGAAGTGATAAGTGTCAGTCTGGCGTTCCCAATAGGACCGGTGAAGCGGTCCCACTGATATCTATGAAATTTTAAAACGCACCAAGGGGATTATAGGCAAATTCATACAGGCGATTAATAGGTATAATCAAGATTAAGATTTTATTAATTTCAGAAGATAATAATGAAGTTGATAATTAATTTTTCTTGTACAGAGCTCCAAAATATTTAATCATAAAGTATACATTCACTTCTCTTGGAATTTTACATGATTTTTTATTGATGAAAATCGAATTTTTATGAAATTAGAATGTATGTTTTTGTTTCAGTAAAGATGTTTGTAATCGTTAAAGTTGAAAATGGAAAATGGTAATAGCACAAAAATAAGACACTTTAATGTAATAAACGTTTTTAGGAAACTATTGTTCAAATTTTTTCCCCAAATGCTCTTTTTATTGTGCAATTATTTGGGTTATGATGAGTTTGTACGCCATGTATTAAAGAAAGAAGTTAAAGGGATCCAAAGCATTTTTTTAAAGGGACTAGTGCAACAAATGATTTGGGAATCCCTAGAGTAGATTACGCTAAATAGATTTATAGTCAGTAGTGAAATGAAAAAGAACCTGATAAAGTGACTAAAAAGACCTGACAATAGAACAATATCTCAAATTTTTAAAATTTGAGAATTGAATCTTAAACTGACTCTCATGAACCATCCCATAAAATATAATATGTATTTGCTACACTCCTCATATTTCATTTGAGGTATCAACGATCGTCTCCTCCTCGCGTGTTCATATCACGGGTCTAATGGTGCTGTGCGGGCTGTTGCAGTTGGCCGGCAAGCGCAACCCGGACCAAGAGAGGGAGGCGCAGGAATGGCTGGAGGCCGTGCTGGGCCGCAAGTTCCCCGCTGGCATGCTGTATGAGGACTACATCCGCGACGGCCAGGTGCTGTGCGAAGTCATGAACAAGCTGCAGCCTGGCATCATCCCCAAGATCAACTCTTCCGGCGGCCAGTTCAAGATGATGGAGAACATCAACCAGTGAGTGTCCCTCGCTTTCCCTCTCCCTACCACCGTTTCCATATTCTTCGTTGATTGAGAGCTCACGATTTCTGAAGATTATCACTGAATCTTATTTTCCCTTGTTAGGTAAAGAAATATCGAAATATCTAGGAAGGGAAGCGTCGTTCTAGCGCGTTGGTCGTCTGCTTACTGCAATCAGAATTGTCTCATGGAAGTGTTCTTCAAACGAACATTCGAAATAAAACTGATTCACGTATTATTTTCCAATGTTCCTTTGCATAATTTTGTCATATTTTCTACTCTACAAGGTGTGAAAGGTCAGGATTCAATTATTTTCGTCATGCTATAGACTGAAAATATTAAGTTAGTTTGTATTAATAATAGTAAGGATAATAATAAGAAATAAATATATTGATAGGTTTATTTTATTTAAAAAATACTTTAGCCTGTAGTTATATGCTTCAGTCCTGACTATGTGCCTAATACAGCATATTCATGTGCAATCTCTACATCCCAATTATCGCGCAGGAATATCTACATCGCAATAATCCTTTAGAAAGACAAACTTTCCGAGGTGTGACCATTTATTTATTTTAAACTGTCTTTTCGGTAGAACGGGCCCAGTGTTATTGAGTATGCAGTTACATCAAACAAAATTTTAAAAAATGAAACAAAATGTGAGGTTTATGACAGATGACGACAAGAAAGGTGTGCTCGTTCCGTACAACAATCCTTTCAGAAATAAACAAATAAATGTTGACAATCAGTTTTGTGCCATTTTTTAAAATTAGCTTAAAAGTAGGAATACACATTTAGTTATTGTATGTTTTTAATAAGTTAATTAATATTAAGACATGAGTCAATAAAATTGAAATATATAAATATGAAACAGCGCGTATTATAGTACAATATAGTAAAAGAATTCCAAAACATTCTCGAAATTCATCACTACAGATAATGTAGTACATAGAGTAATGGTATAAAGTAAATATGATGATTAAGCGTGTAAATAAATAATTATATACAACAAAACTCTCAACATGGTAATTCAATGTAAATCGATATTTTAGTTTCCCTATCAAAACCCTTCGAAATATATTATCTGCTGTAAAAAACAGCTTTAAATACATTTTCCTTCCATAATAGTCTCTTAATCGTTTCGGTTGTCAGTGCAAAATCTGCATCGGCCGGGAATCGAACCCGGGCCGCCCGCGTGGCAGGCGAGCATTCTACCACTGAACCACCGATGCTACGAGATAACGGAAGAAGCTCTTTCATTAAGACGCTCCGTCCAGATTAAGCTGCCTTTCACCTGCCGACTCTTCCCTTTGGCTGCCAGAGAGCGCAACTGTCGCTTGGGCCGCGTCTCGTCCAGTGCTTTCTCTTCCGCGTAGCGCGCCCCGCCGCGCCACTTGCAGACCGGCCGCCTGCCTGGGGGATCGATTCTGTCTCCGTTTTCCTTGATGGATGAGAAGGAACCTGTTTCATATTGTCTGTGTTATACATTATGATGCATTATTACAAAATATATTTTCTTAATTACGAAACAAACGTATCTATCGCGATTTGGGAGAAAGTGAAAAAAGCCCAACTCGAATTGCAAGAAAAATAGCATTCGAAAATTTAATATATACGAAGAAATATTGCAGTTTCTATTGTGTTACCGGTATAGTAAATATTGAAGACGTTCTACTGCATAGTAACTTTTTGCTAGTAATGATCGATTACGATATGAAATCACAAATATTATGATAATTATCGTAACTAAGTTATTATAATCAATGTTATTTTTAATGTATATACTTTATTTGATAAAACCTTTTATTGAAAATCAATATCCTGTCCATTTCGAATAAAACCGTAGACCCGTCTCTCACACTTTTAACTGCTTCCATCCAGCATTTTTTATCATTTAAAGAGATGTAATAATTTCATAAGCAAATTTAATTTCAAACAAATTAGAATTGTTGAAAATGGTAACAACATTAAAAAAAAGGATAGTGCTATTTGACCTGGAAAATGTGTTACATTAATAAAGTTATGAATTATTATTTTATCAGATTGTAGTTTGTATATCTTCTTAGCGAGAGTGATAATTGCTCAGAAAATTATAAAATTTCTCCCTCTCTTTGAGTTTCAAATTGAAACTCTGAAGTTCGTATCACGGGGAAGTGTGGTATAATCGAAGAACAAGAGAACAGGTTTCTTCCTATACACCTCCTGACAGATACTTTATTGCACTATTTTCATGAAATGCAAGCATTTTTAACTCTTGGCTTTACATTTCTAGCACAAAGAGGCTGCTACGTCACAAATTGGCCGCTCCTCGTATTTGCATGAGCAATCTTCCACGAGATCTCGAAATATTTCTCGCACCTCGCCAAGAGAAGTTCCAAACAAAAACATGCGTGTGGACTATTCTTATTGGTTCGAACGCGACGTTCTATTCGTGGAACTACTACGCTCTATTTCGAGAACAAACGCTGCATAAATTGGTTTCACCGCGTCACATATCATGCGGGCAGATTGCACGTGTCACAAGGACAGAGGGCCGCAGGGCGGGGAGAGAGGACGGAGGCGGTGGGGCGGGGGCGGGGCACTTGGCAGAAGAGGCTATGAATGGACAGCTCGAATGGGAGCGTTGCCCTACAACGCGCCCTCAGAGATGTTTTTAAGGGTTCACAATGGACATCAAGAATCGGTATTCAGTGGGGGGACTGGAAGTCTATAGTGGAGAAACAAAGGCTTTTTGCAGCATTTGATACGAATTGAGATGAAATTGATACGAATTGCAGCACTTGATATGAAATTTAGAATCATTTTTCAACTCAAACAGCTCAGTTGCGAAATACTACATGTACTCTCCGTACTTGGACTTTATGCTTATAGAGGAAAAGAGTGTTTAATGCTTCATGGAGTATCAAATCTTATGCCCTTCCTTTTCTCAACTTAATGTGTTGTAAACATTGAATGATTTATTTTCTTTAAATTTTTAACGAGGATTGGAGAAATATTCAGAACTATTTTTTTAAATAGTTTAACAAGATCTAAACCTTTTCGGTAAACGGGAGAGTGTTCAGAAGTTGAGAATACCCCTAACTACCCCTAATCTCTTAACTATTATTACTTTAATTAGTGATAAAATAACAAGTGAAAGCCAATTAGTTTTGTATATTCTGAGATCTGCAAAGATAGAACGCATCTGTGTTACGGTGATATAATTTTTTTGACAAATATTTAAGAGTACCGGAATAAGTGGAAACGATATATTACTGGAAAAAAATGCTTTTGCGAAATCATGATTTTAACATGGCAAGCATTTCCGGGTAACAAATGTCTCATACGGCAAATATTATTCAAATAACAATTTAAATTCGGTATGTTTCATACAACAATTTTACATGAGTACCAAGGCCTATACACATTTTTAAAATTCTTCCGAAGAAATGAGAGGTTTTCTGTTTCATTTAATAATTCTGAAGAATTCCAACAACAATATTATTAATATTATTAATATTTTACTGATACTGTATTGTTTGTTATTGCCTTCGATACGGAGCTCGATAACCACTGCATAACTTAACTAGATCGAGGTTACGAGGGAAATATGAAAACAGTTGAATGACGCTTCATGTTCTCTTACGAAGGATGAGAGGAACGTATGAAAAAGAAGTATGAATGGAATTATGGGAGGAAAAGACAAACCGTGTCAAATAAACATCTATTTATTTAGTAAATAAGTAAATCTGAATCATTAAAATTGGTTAAAACATAAAATCATGCATGCACCACGGGCGTTAACGGTTCTAATGATCGAGCGGCGGCAAAATGTGCAAGGGCCAAGGCCCTCTGGCTCTTTGTCGTCGCATGATCATTAGAACTCTCATAACGTCCTTCGTGCAGAAACAACTATAGTAGGTACATATCATTATTAGACATTCTTGTACTTAATAGTAAAAACTGACCTTTTTCTGAGGAAGTGGTATTCTTCTGCCGCAGATTCCAGCAAGCTGTGAAGGCGTACGGCGTCCCAGACGTTGACGTGTTCCAGACCGTCGACCTCTGGGAGAAGAAGGACATCGCCCAGGTCACCACCACCCTCTTCGCTCTGGGCCGAACGGTACGTCTCGCATCCGCCACTTGCAAATTAGTCTTCTACTGGTGGCAGTGGCACGCGTCGTGGCTCGGTAGCATGCCACTCTGCGCAACTAGCTTCGGGAAAGGAAACTATTAGTAACCCCGCCGTTTTACAATAGAGATGGCGTTGTCTCTGTTGGCGGGGTGACAAACTGCGTGAAGGGGCGATTTCGTCGTGGTACTCGTGCCACGAACTCTCGCTCGTGGCATCGATCTTGACGACACTGTTCTAAGAAGTTGCGTTAAAAGGAATGACGAATACCAATTCCTTTCTTGAACTTTTGAACTTCACAAATAGTTGACAAATTACGCGCAACGACAATAATTTTTTTGACAATTTATGGTTTTTAAATACATTTTGAAATGTCTGATAATTTTCTCGATGGTTAATTTGAAAGGATTATGCAAAAGAAGAGTTTATCTTAACCACAATTTTTATTACATTCATTTTATTGTATATTTTTTATTGTGTACTACATAACTTTTATATTCTATGGTATTGTTTTATGTTCACGCGAAAGAAAATAGCGTCCATACATACCAGTGAGTGAAATCACAAATGAATTGTTTGTAGAGACTCTTAATAATATGGGGTTAGTACTTATATTTTCCGCCAGTTCGTAGAATATTAGTACAAATAGAATAAAAGTAATTTTACTAGTTACAATAGTTGGGTATTTACATAATTGCAGAAATTGCATAATTGTGTACTCGCGGATAATTTGTTCGATCGTTGCTGGCAACATGCATGGGACAGGCTATTTTTACGTCTCTTATATAAGTAGACTTTTGTATACGCAATCTATTATAATATATTCCTAGAAAACAAGCGGGACACGCTTAAGACAAGGAAAACATTCGAAGGTCCAATGAACCCAGGTAAATTAACAGTTTTCTGAAATGTAAACATTTGGGTTCTTGTTGTGTAACGCAGGAAATACGGTCGACATACTATTTTTGCCGCAATATAATCGAGCGAAGGGTGGTGAAAGATCGCTTTCTGGCACTTGCCTCTTACCTTTGGCACCGTGCCTCCCCTTCTTGGCATGAAAACTGTGGTCTTGATAAACAATGTACGACAGAATTACGAAGCCATTAAGTACATGAACACGAGCAGGCGTCTTTCTCGCAATGCTATAACTTCTATCCCGTAGTTATATTTTATTTTATCGACTAAAAATATTAGAAGTTTTTTAATACTTCGGGAACGGCGAATTAGGATGTACTGAAAGTAGTGAGAGTATTTATTGCTTTAAAACATACTTAACATTTAGGAATTCACATAGCATATTAAACTTGAACAACAACAAACTAAAACTCATAACAAGAAAAGACCGTAGTTAATCAGGCAATCTGTCATAAAATTCAAAGAAAATAACGTGAACTTAACAAGCAGTGTTCCATAACATAAAGTTTAAGAAGATGTTGTCAGAATGACTACCATGTGCCTACAGCAGTTGCAGATCAGTTTGCGGGATTGATGGTGTAGAAATTACTGACAGAAGAAAACATACAAAAATATTGAAAAACTTACGTTTCCTTCCATCGGATGTGTCACAACAAAACTAGAGAATCACTGAATCAATATTATAAAAATTAATTGAAAATGGTTATTTCTATTAAAATACATATACAGCGACTGAAAAAATCTTAAAATATCCAAACATTGGAAGGAGTCATTCACTTTGCCAAGTGAGCTTTCCAAAACCAAATGTGCTGAAATATTGACGAAACTGATACAGAAACATGAGAAGTGTTTCAGTAGAATATATAATAATATTAAGAATATAAAACATTCTAAATAACTGCGAACGCCAAAAATTCTATTCATTTACCTCATGTAAACATGCACATACGAGTAACATTCATTGTTTTTGTTGAAATTTAAATTACATTACAATACCACCATTCATTTTTAAAAAGAAACCGGAATAGTTTTTTTAATCTAATGTAATAAATACAACAGCCTGCTTATAGAAGCAAAGAAAATACCCAGTACAATGCTCCAAATTATCAATTCAAAGCGCTATACAAATATTCTGTGAAAATTCAGTATCAAACGTTTTATATATTTCAATTACTGATTGTATTTTTCGACCCCTTTCTTATCAATTCTTATCATGCCGATCCCCTTTCATATCGACCCCCTTTCTTACCTACCACTTTCATTCCGACCCTTTTCTTACCGACCACCTTCCATACCGACTCCTTTTCATGCCCACCTCCTCTCATATCGTCTTCCTTTCACATCGTATCCTTCCGTTTCTTTCCTGTAGATCCCCTACAAATCGATTCACACGGGCCTGCATTTGTTGAATGGCACGTTGTGGCTGCTTGCAGACGTACCGGCACGCCGAGTGGAAGGGCCCCTGGCTGGGCCCGCGCCCGGCCGAGGAGCACAAGCGCGACTTCACGGAGGAGCAGCTGCGCGCCGGCGAGGGCATCATCGGCCTGCAGGCCGGCCAGAACAAGGGCGCCACGCAGGCGGGCCAGAACATCGGCGCCGGCCGCAAGATCCTCCTGGGCAAGTGAACGCCCCGCCCCGCCCCTCGCCCTCACCCTCGCCCACACCCACGCCTATCCTCGCATGCTGGCAGCCTCACCCCGCCCGGCACACTCCGTCTCTCCCCCACACACCCACCACCGCCACCTCTGCTCTCACCTCGCCCTACGCGCCCTTCCTTCTCTCTCTTCTCTTCAGTCGTATTTGCCCCCTCCGCTGCCCTCTCTCTGTCGTCGCAGTCTTTTTGTACATAAAATTAAAACTACAACAAAAATATAGGAAAACACTTTTTATTATACTATGTTAATTTGCACACGAAGCTAACATCTTACTCGAGTTGGTTCTTATAGTTCTGCCATCTTTATTAAGAAGTTTAGTGTAAGTACGATCGACCCTCTAAACAGGAGGATGAGTTGCATGGTATTATCACACACCGTAGTCCACAACTGGTGTCAATCTTACCCATTAATGAAAACAATATGTTGAGAGAACATGTGTAATAATTATGGAATAATGTAATATGCACTCTATAATTTAGTCCTCTTAAGTGCCCATAATAATGTAATATGTAACGTAATCAATATTGTGGTAAATCTTCGAAGATATACTTACTATGATATATTTATCATTAGTTTAAGAATATGTGTTTTGTGGCATTTTATACACTATTTTTGTGTGAGAACCAATAAAATCAAGTGTTTTGGGTGTACAAGATTTGTGTTTTTATTTAAAACCTCTCCGAGTCTAGTCTGCTAAAAAGTTTTCAAGAAATAGAAACGACGACGTCGCAACAGATTTTTATTACAAGTGGATCTGTCTCATAACTGTTTTCGTTACAACGTAAAATAGAAAATGTAATGGCCAGATAACGCTTAATGAACTTCTGCCCAAGGACAGCATGCATTTCTTCCACGTGTGCTTTGCTGCGGGAAATATTCGAAAATGAAGGAAAATACCTTTGAATAATTGTATCTTTCTACAATCTAGCTTACTAGGAAAACATTCGCTGGGTGAGGACGAAATCAGGTTTGAAATATTTACAAATGGTACATCTTAAATGAACTGCATTTAGACACGTTCTAAACACGGGCTGCGATCTTCCAGGTGATTTCTGTAACACCCCACAACTACACCGAGAGTAGTGAAATATAACTGGGAAAGCTAATCTAAACATTTTATATCTCAATTTATTCATGGAAGGCGTCACGAAACATTGTTACGCATACACATATTTCGTCTACACGATGTAAACTATAAAGGTACACCATGAACTGACACTCAATTATTTTAGCAACGGCAACCTTTTTGTTATTAAAATATTCAACCACAGGGAAGTTTCTGCATTATTCCGATGACACAGTGCACAATGCAGAAGGCCTTGAGCAATGTTCTCGCCCATTTTCCAGCGTTCGCGTAGTTCCCGCAATGCCCGCGTGGAGCGCCGCGTGGCCGCGCGTGGGCGGCGGCTATTCGAGGCGCCCTCTGCCGCCGCCACCGCCGCGCGCTCATAAAAGGCGCATAACGCACGGGCGCGGCGTCGCGTTTCAAGGCGAACACGCAAATAACTCGCCCCGCGACCCACAACGCGGCGCAGCGCGGGGAGACGGCCGAGAGGGATACGAACCGCGCAGCGTTGCACGACAGTGGCGGCGCTAGGCACGGGCAGACCGGGCGATGGCCTGGGGCCACACAAATCAAGGGGCCCGATGATGGAACTGATGGTAAAAAAATAGCAAAAAATTGAAACAAAATTAGAACCCAAGAAAACCGTTATCGTAATTTTTTCTACTCCCATTGTATAATGCTGTCATTTGATGGCTGCCACCAGTTGAATAATGATAGTCATTTCGATACAGTTTTCATTATGATAAAGGTTCTTGACCAATCACAGAGAAGTTTACGAACCAAGTATTGACACTTTATTAATAATTGAGAATCGTTTTAGAGAATGTTTCGTTCGATTGTGTACATTAAAAATATATTTGATATTATATTATGCTCAATAGTTTTAATTTCTTTTATTATTAGTATTTTTTCGTGGAATATTATTTAAAATAAATTGGATCGTAATTTCACTTTGATCCTATTTGACTACCGCAGTACTCCCTCGCAGGCAGACAAGTAACCAAAGCCACTCGCGGCAGCATGCGAGGCTAGATTTTGGTAGCTGTCCGCTAGGTGGTGTCGTCTGAATCAACTGCCACTGCATTCAATGTAAAAGTTCAACTTAATAAAGTCGTAGAAAAGGTACCGTATGAAACTCAATGTAATGGGTATTAATACACTGGTGTGACATTGACAATACTTGCTCGTATCGTAATATCACACTCATGTATCATGTATTAATACTCATCATTGCATTATCGTTTCATTATGTAATATTATAACTCGCGGTACAGTACCCTTCAATTAATTTTATACCCTAAATATTGAATTATAGTCACTATTTATGAAGAAGGTCTTTATGAAATGAATCAGATAACACTAACATTAAAATAGTTTCTACTGAAATTCATATTTATTATTTCATGTATTTAACGAGTAATTTTATCGAACAGTAACTAAACACAATTTGTTTGGCGTTTTAAGCTCGCTAGGAGTTTGTATTATTTGATCACTAAATACTTTTACTTAAAACTACTATTTCAAATATATTTTCGAACACTTTTTCTAGCTTAAACGTATAGTTTTTGTGATTTATTGAAATGAAATAATTCATATAGTTTCTTGACACAGCTTTCACATTTTTAATTTTTTGTGAGGAGCCGGGGGCCGGGGGGACTACGTTTCAGCATTGCCTCTGGCCCAAAATGGACTAGCACAAGTACCGACATGATGCGTTACGACACCGCACATAGGTTACGCAGAAAGGGCCGAGGGGGGCGTGTCTACCCCTTAATGTTTTGAAAGATGTCCCATAGTCGTACGTAATAAAACACTTTATTTCAATAAATATTTTCAATCCATGATTTTCCACATTAAACCAGACAATAAACGATTTTAAAAAAATTTGTTTCATTTAGGTTGCTGTAGAAACAACTGAGGGCATTAGCAATCTATATTATTGCATGCATAAATACAAATATTTTAAAAATTGTAATATAATAATTATTTCCAATTCATTTTGCACATAGTTTAATATGACAAACTCAGTAAATTAGGGAATTAGTTATAAGTTTGGGAAGAGCTTTAGAGACCTTATGTATTTATTAATAGTAATCGTTAAAGTCATAATTTGTAGTATGTATTATTTACTAGTAAAATATGTCACATGTGAGTATTTAGAATTTAAATGAACAAGGTACCCTAAAATGAAGTAGTCCCTCGTGTTAGGCTGCGGACGCCTTAGATACCACATCATGAAGTAACGTGCAGTAAACAGGAATGACATCTTATACCCATTTAGCATATTTCCTCCGAAGAATGAATTTCAATCTTTTTATTTATAATATTCACAAATAAAATTTAAGCCCGTATAAAGGGTGAGAGGTGCAAGAAAGAAGAGAATAGCAGAGAGAAAATCTCAAGTACAAGCAAGGAAAAAGAAAAAGATGTAAAATCTGTCGTTTCATGTATTTGTTAGACTGAAATTGAAGAAAAACTTCATAGCAAATTTGTTCGTTTCAAACACCATTGTCAAGGCTTCTGTTTACTTTCTTTTAACAATTCCTTTTTTACTACACACTAGTCTGATACGGCACCAAAAAACGCCATTCATATTTTGAGTGATTTTCATGCAGACATTTCAAAAACCTTTTTAACGTAATACGTATTCACAATTAAAACAACGCAAAACCAGCAACCCTTATACGTTTCGTCTCCGTTTCAGAAATATATATTCAGTTTATTAACCAATATTTTATTCACTCCAGCTAAGTACGAAATTACACCTAAATCATGCGTAGTGTATTTTCAACGATTTCTGAGCACTCATTTCATTCGATAAAAATTGGTAAACTTTTCAAAATATTTGATTAAAATAACAATAATTTTTGTCAATATTTAATGGCAATACATTAGAACGAACAAAAGGTTATTAGGAAGGTTAGTTGGTAGGTAGGAATTCTTTTTCACTCAAGAATAATGCGTTTTTAAATTAAACTGTTCCATGTTCCTAGTTCGCAATGTTTAAGTCCACAAAAAGGACCTTTTCATGTTATTTTATTGCATTTCCAATAATAATAATAATAATAATAATAATAATATTTTTATATAAATACGGGAAAATAAAGTATCTTCATTATTCCCTTCACTACTACAAGACAAAAGTTCGTTTTAAAAGGTTGAAACTAGTTGGAAACCCACAATTTTCCTTTTCTTTGTGTTTGAGGTGGCCACTACCGAGGCAGTGGTCTTCTGGTGTTTTCACCTTTCACCTTCACCACACAATGTGAATTTCGTTTTATTTGAGAAAATTATTTGAGCTTCTCTATCCTTATTGGACTCACTGGTGTTCGTAAAGGCTACGTAACATCAGATGAAACAAGCGACTAAAATTACACTGAGGTTCGTTACAGGAAAGTGAACGTGCGCCAAAGAACAAATTGGGTGTAGTATTAACAGATCATAGTCGATATATTTAGAGCGATCGTTTACGTAATAATGAAGTTTGGGCAAATGGAAAATCCATTTCATCTCTATTGAAATTTATATTCATTCCTAAAATTAAATTTGTTCAACGAACTGATTCCCCCGACCGGAATTCGAACACCTGCCTACTGATTTATGTCCAGCTGCTCTGACATCTAGGCTACCGAAACAACCGACCACTTAAGCAGTTTTCACGGGCTCAATTATCACTGTTTGTATGTTTATGTATAGTGAAACTAGTTGTTAAGGTGTGTTGTTAACTTATGTTAAGGTGAAAATTAGATATTCATTCCATTGAAAATATTGTTCAAGATAGCTGTAATTCTGTCGATCTATCGATTCTATCGACAGAAAACTTTCAATAGCTAGACATCTAGAATAGCTGGCACATATCTGACGATTTTTAAAGTTATTCTTTCTTTCTTCACCACATATAATGTTCCTAACTGCAAAGATTTTTAATTGTAATTGGAAGAAAAATAATATAATAAGAGATACATATATTTCAATGAGGTTTCAACTGTTCAAAGAATTTTTTACAAACTAATGACTTCGAAAAAGTGAATATGCTTAATATTTGTCAACTACTTGCTAATAAATAAATTATAATAAACAAATTACGGGAACCTTTTGATGCTTCTCGACACTTTTACAAGGTAATAGGTCAATTTCTGATTCTAGGCGTCTCGTTAAATCAACTGCAATCAACTGCAAGTTTATAACCAATGCACTGACTTATTATTTATTAATTGATTATCAACTACGCCAGTCTTAAAGCACAACTTCCATTCTTTTCGAGATGTTACAAATACGATACACCGGCTTTCGTACTAAGACAATAAACAAACTTTGGCGGCTTGCAACACCTCTGCAGATCATTATAGAAACTAATAATGATTATCGATAAATGTAAGATTTTCAGGAACCCGGAACCTTTCAGAATTGCAAAGAATATTCAGAATAATAAAATGTTAATAACCGTAGTATTTGAATATTCCAATTTCATGCCTTTTATCATCGATACGTTATGTAGATGATAATTGTTTATAACTTGCCTTCACAAATGATGACAGAAATTGCAGTGAAAGCAAATCTCAATGTCACGTGTGAGAACCCTGGATATCACTAGTCTTGCCAATGAGACGTGATTATGACGTGGCCGCGAGATATGTCATGAGTCTACACAAGTCACATGTGTCCCTCCCAGACACATAAATTCTGCATTGACAGCGCATTTTTCAATCAACGTCATTCCTGCAGTCCAATGCAAACTTCTACCCATGGGTAGAAGTTTGAGTTCCATTCCCCGCAAGGCAAGGACGTTTCCATAGGTTTTGTGATTGCACAGCGCAAAGGCAAATGCAAACAAACAAGTTTTCATTTATTTCTCTTTCTCATAAAAGTCGCGTCTATTCTCCGAGTAAGAGTTCATTAGTAAAACATGGAAATGCAGTGTATTTGTACACGTTGACGAAAATATTGAAAAAGCCTTAGTTTAGTTAAAGTGCACAAAAAGTTTCAAGCCATGGATTATAAGTGAAAACAGGACAGGTACTGAGATATGAAATTTACAAATAAAATATTTAACCATTAAATACAATCTTATAACCATTGAACTTCATTATTTCAGAACTCGAAAATTGTCCCTAATCTCCTTTGGCCTCTCAAATGTATATATTAAAATTGGTATTAAAATTTCTTGTTTGAATTATTGAAAAATATACCAACAATATTTTTCCAATCTACAGAACATATATCGTGTAAAGTTCTTAGTTGTCTATTCATCTTGTACATTACATTATCATGGGAAGGATGTGAGATTGACGTCAATGCGGTCGACTGTGGTAACAGTTGTTCATCCGGTGGAAATATTTATAGAACGCGATACCGCTTCTCAGATATTTCAAAATTATTTTGCCTTATTTCTGAATACATACAGCAAACACAAATTTAAAAAATTGAAATGAGAGATCATGGAAGCTCTTCGACTTATGAGCTAATTCAGGATTTATGACAGGATTCAGGATTCATAACAAGATTCATAATCTAAGGTTTCTCGCTGCCAGATGAAATCTGCCCATATGAAGCGTTTTGAATAAGAAAACATTCGTTATTTCTCCTGTGAAACCAATATTCACAATAAAAATTGATTCTTTTAGAACACTGCCTGAAAGTATTACGAAGAAATATTATGATTTTTTTTATGTTTCACATTTCACCTATCACACGACTTACACTAGTGTGATAAGCAATTGCAAGTAGTGCTTGTCGTAGTACATCATACACAAGTTATGTAATGTATGAGATTTGGTACTCACTGTAGATGAGTAACAGGCATCAAAGTGGTATTTTTAGCATTTGTATGTGAAGAATTAGGTTTCATCAGATTATTCAATCACCTTAGAAATCTCATGCAGCATGAGGCACGCAGCATTTCAAACACGCAACATGAGGCACTTAAGTTGTAAATACCTTCATAACGATTTAAAGTACCGAGATGCGGTTGGCAGTAACTTATTGTTGATGATGGGGGAAATAGGTTCTATATTTTGTTTTCTTCCTTGCAATATTCGTAATTTTTTAGATATTCACATAACTTTGAGTTTTTAAATACGAATATAATAAGAACAAGGTCAAACAAGTATATTATATATATATAAATATTATATAATTATATATTATAAATATTTTATTATATATATATATATATATATATATATATTTCATTTGTTCATGAAAATGTATTTGATACTAGCATAACTCAGCAGACGTTGTTCTGCTTTCTCTCTCTCTGTTTTCCTCCATTTGTCATTTTCCCTCTCTTCCTCTCTCTTTTCCTCTTTTCTCTCTTGTTCCCTCTCTTTCTTGATTCCTCTCTCTCCTTTCTCGTTTTTCCTACTCGCGCCGATCGTTCTCCTGTCCTTCTCGTCTTCGCCCCGCGTCACACGGCAACGCCCAGTAACAGGGATTGGTGGATTGGTAATTGAATTTAACAAATGCGCGATCTTAAGCTGCAGCGCCATCTAGTGGCATTACAACAAATCGAACAGCATAAAACCCTCCTTCCTGAAAAAAAAACGTAGATGTCCCAACTTTCATGAAGATCGGTCAAACGACGCCGGAGTTCATCGATCTGGAACATTCCAACATCTAGTTTTAAACATAGAGCTCTTTTTCCCTAACTCTGTAAAATGTCTCCGTCCTTCGCGTCTTAACATGTTTAATTATTGCATTAAAACTGAAACATTAAAAACATAAAAACATTAACAGTGCAGTAAACATTTAAATATCAGACAATAATTCGTGCATAGTAAACACAGTATGTTCTAATATTGTTCACTTAAACACATCAGTTTGGCCTCTACATGCCTGTGGAGATGTGCCAGAAACAACTCAACGCTCTATCTTAGCATAGAAACGAATTTAGTGAACACGCTCATTGCTCTTTCTCAAACACTGAATCTTGAGAATAAATTGACCGGTAAAGACATGACATGATGTTTAAAATATCTGAAACGCAACTTTCTTCTAACGATGTGGGCATCTCATTTGAATTTTGAGTAACATACGTCCCTCCATTTTTACAAAATCTCTAGTTTTGATAAACGAAGGTCGAAATCGTAAAGTTTGACATTCGTTGAAGTGGTTGAAACAAAGTTGTAAAATTTGCTACTGAAGTACAATGCAGTTTCTCTTATTCATGTAGCACAATATACACTTAATTTTATAAATAATCTTCACGTCTATAAAAGCGAAAGTAACTGCAGTTAGTTACGTCTCACATATTTCGAGGGATCCTCCTTACCGCAATATAAATCCAAAATCTTACGCTTCAGGCCAGTACATCAACCATGACCACGCTCAACATCATAATATCCACCACCCCAGGAACTTCCATCAATAACCCCCACAAAAACTATTCCCACTCCTCGACTCAACCTCCAACCCAAAGTGAATTCAATATTATCTTAAGTTACTCAAACAATACCTCCCAGAAATATCCAATTCCCTTCCAAAACTCAAAAAAGTTATGCCCAAACTGCGCAAACCCATCTTTGCCTACCACTATCATCAAAGACCCTTAATCTCCAGCATCGTAAGTTCAATACTAATGCACAAGCAGAATACAACTCCAATTCAACCTTTAATAATATCTTTATCATTAATGTTAAGTAACTTCCAAAATATCTGGAAACCCCAAACTTAAACATTTAAACCTTTTTTCCTCTCAACAACCATAACCATTATGGATTCCACCAACTAAATATACTATACAGCGCAGTACACAAGCTGTAAAAGGGCAGTGCATTGGTAGAGCAACGATGGAACTTTTACGTCACGCAACCGGGCCACAATTGTTCGCAGTTGGTTTGATGAACGTTCTGGACAGTTCGAGTGAATGATTTATCCTTCACACATCCACCAGATTATCCGACATGAATCCCATCGAACATTTATGGGGCATAATCGAGAGATACACAAAATCCTGCAGGGGCATCACTTTTGCTATTAAGAACGGCTGTAGAGGCAGCAGGGCTCAATATTTCTGCAGGGGACTTCCATCGACTTGTTGAGTTCATGCCACGTCCAGTTGATGCACCTTGTCGGACAAAAGGAGGGCTGACCCGATATTAGGAGGTGTCCCCTGACATTTGTCACCTCAATGTAATTTCATCTCACACCTTCAAACAACATTTAAATCATTCTGCAATTTTGTTTCCAAAGATTAACTAATCAACGTAATTGTAACTAATCAACGAAAATCACATATGTAAAGCCAAAGTCTGATCGGCGAAATAAACTTTAAAAGAATATTTCGACGAAAAGCCTAGCAGAGTTGACGCACTTCACCTCACATATTACTTGCGCAATTTCTCTTGACCAACTCTTTCCATCCCTGTTATAATAAACAGTTGGAAGGTAAACGCTCGCAGCGAGCACTGATGACAACATTCCAAACACATATTAATTGGAGCGTAATAAAATCTATTTGCTGTTGAAGACGAGAACACCTGTTCGTGTCTGTTTGTTTGTCTTTTCAAAAATCTAAAGAAATCAGTTTCAGATCCACCACAAGAGGTACATCGAACTCCTCAGAAAGTTAGAACCAAATTACTGACAAAGTTGGGAAGACATTACTGATATTTGAGAGACTGGCATTGCCTCATAAAATCTAGTGGCCGATTTCGCAAATACCCCTATTATCCACCCGCATTTCTCAACGCAATCGGTCAAGAAACGTTGTGAAGATATTACAATCATTTCCAATTCTTTGAACGCCCCTACACAATCAAGAAGTTGTATTTTCAGGTAGTTGATGTTTCTTCCCACACTTTGCCGGTGTCCACCTTCCACGTTTTACCTGTCTAAAACTTCGGTAAATCATGCTCAGAAGCAAAAATATATTTTTGTATCTGCAAATGCACAGTTAGGCAGAGCTACGTCTAAATAAACAAAATCTTAGCACCGATTTCCCATTTTCGGAACTCGGAAAGCGGAACAACTTTTCGGGCTCGTGGACCCACATTTCAAACATTTCTTCAAAAACAGAAAAGCCCATCTTGCGTGTTAAGTATGGAAACACGGATTCTGAAATCTATTGTTATTGAAACGATTTTGTTCTTTATAATACCTAGCCCAAATTTGGCAATATGATGAAGAAAAACTGCGTGTAAAAAATGTGTGAAAAGTATGCCTGAAAGGCTTGAAATGCTCATCAATAACAAGATAATACATGCTAAATATTAAAAAGGCTCCTATGTTATGTCACACTGCTTAGTCTAATAATTTGAAAAGGGCTCTATTTTCATGAAAATTGGTTTTATTTCATGCAAAAATATTAAAAAACTACTCATATATGAACGTTCTGGACAATTCGAGCGAATGGTTTGGAATCGAATGAATTTGAACATCTAATTTTGAAGAACAAATTTCATCACTGAGGAAACAAATCCATCAATTTTCTAGTTGTAGATGTTAAAAAATAAACGTTTGCAATTAACGAATATTAAAAGATTTGAACGAAAATGGGACCTGCGCTATTTTTACAAGTCTAACTCACTCTATGAGTCATGAATTTTTGAAGTCATACAACTTCGCTTAATTTTCTTATTTAGATACAAATGACATTATTACAATAAATTTATTAAAATTAAATGAAAATCTAAATTAAGTTACATTAAAATTTCTTACTTAAAAATTCTTGAACACACTTGCGAATACAATAGAAATATAATTAGAAAAACATTATGAAACAATTAAAGAAAAAGAAACATCTTCGTAATGTACTGCAATTCTCTATCAACTTCACAACTTTATCACTATAATTGGGCGTCTTATTACATGTGCTGCGGTGTCCGAGTGGTTAAGGAGTTGGACTCGAAATCCAATGGGCTTTGCCCGCACAGGTTCGAATCCTGTCCGCAGCGAAAATTTTAATGAAATCTCAATTTTAATTCCCATAATAATATGAAGAAATTAAGCAAACTAAAATTGTTCCAGTAAAACAAATTACGTTGTACTTCAGACAATAGAGCGCTTGTGAAATTTCACTGTGAAAAGAATTCTTCCTCGTGAAGAATCCATCCCTTGTTGTTTACACTATCTTACACAGATTTTTTTTTCGCAGTCATTTAAATTAACTGATTCTTCTAATAAAAATAATATGATCTTTTACATGCATTTTCATTTAAAACATTCATCTTACTACTCAAACAAGAATTAATTGCACAGCTGCGTAAATATTTATTGCGGAACACGAAATTTCAAAAAAATTGCGATCTACCTCACTTTCTTCTTCCATTCTAATATTGTACTCATACAAGGGTGTTCATATTTCCTATTGAGCAGCAAATATGCGGCTGGCTTCATTTGTGAATACTGTTGGATTTATTTCCTATTCCTACTGTTGGAATTTTCATCACTGACTCGTAATCAGACATTATCAATGTAAAATTGATATTACTTTGCAATTTTCAGACAACCAAAAGCGCTTCTGAACTGACTACGTCAGTAAAGAGCTGATAAGTGCGTGAACGCTCATTTAGTTCCCAAGTTATGAGTCATTGATCTGAATGTCCGTCACAAGGAAGATAGTCATAAGTAGGTTTATCTCCTTTTGTCTCAGAAAGATAGTATACCGACGACCTAAGGCTGATGATGATTAAGACTAAGTAAACAGTTTACAAACACTATTTACATTATTTAAACTCTGGATTCATTTTTTCACTAATAAAGATAATAAAGCAAATGTGGAACATGAACCAAATTTTGGCTGAGTCAAAGTAGTCAAATGAGCATAGTTTGAACTTTTGAAGATTCATTGACGTTGCCTTCTGGCGCCAACGGAATACATCTTGTAGAAATAAATGTCAGCATGTAGAGGGAGTACAAACTGCTTAGTGATTGGTGAGTGTGTACGAGAATACGTAGGGATATTGCACTCTGTTCTAAAAATAAAGTAGGTCTCTCACTTTCTTTTCCAAAACATCATTGTTCTTTGTCAAAGTCTTTACTAAAAGCTTCATTCAACCACATTTGCACTTCACTACGGGCTCAATCAATTGTTATCAAGTAATGGAAACCAACTGCAAATGAAATATCCTGTACACCCTCGTAAAGCAAGCCTGTACACCCTCGTAAGTATATGCCTTGGGTAGAAAGCAAATAAACGTTCAAGTGATAATCTAGGTCTGTGAGATACTTAAAACGGGTATTTTAGCTTTAGCGTTTCGGTTCAAAATATTCTGGTTTCGAGACTGATCTTTAGTGGTGAAATATATGTGTCTGTGTATAGTAGTACATGCACTGAGAACTGACATCGGTAAAATCAGGAATGTATTTCAATAAAGTACTCCTTAAATTTCGGTTTATTTATTTATGGTCGTAAACAATATACAAATGTAAGGTCTAGAAGTGACAAAATTTAATAGTAAAAGCTGAATGGAGCACGAAATAATTTCAGCATTTTACCAATGGATCATGAGAAACGGAACGAAAAACCTGGCGACGGGGGTCATTGACCCGAAAACTGATTTCAATAGTTTCTGCATGTTCATTTAAAATCATACATTTTAAAAATTAACAAATGTACTAATATTAATAATATATAAATATATAAAGAAATATATAAATATATTTAATATATAAATATATATATATTTAATATATATAATATATATAAATATATATATATATATATATATATATATAATTAACCCAGTATAGCCTCCAATTGCTGAAAAACAGGAATGCAACTGGTAGAATTTTACCAGACGTTCAAAATTATGTAAATCAAATTAAAAAGTGTATCGATATCTTCTAAAGCGTTGTTAAGTACAAGAAGAACACGTGGAGCTTTTTAGTGGGCTATTGATAATGATACTTATTGAACTTGATCCTCATGTCGTGTAGATTTCCGTATTGCATGAAAGTAAATAACCGTATTCGAATAACACAGTTTTCACAGGTTTGGGGTCTAGTACATTATACTAGGTGTTCCTAGCTGCTCCGTTCTAGCCGTTTACGCGGTCCATTCGTCGCGATATACGAAATAATAATAATAATAATAATAATAATAATAATAATAATGATAATAATAATAATAATAATAATAATAATAATAATAATGAAAACGGAGTAAGGAGAAAAAATCGTGTCTACTTGTCGATGTTGCTGTACCTTGCGATCAAAACGTCGTAACCAAGGAGGCAGAGAAACGTCTTAAATACAAGAGTTTAGAAATCGAGATCAGCAGAATGTGGGGCAGTACAGGTCGTACCGATAATTATCGGAGCTCTGGGATTTGTTCCGCAAAATTTGTGTAAGAACTTGGCTAAACTCCCAGGTAATTCAAAAGACTGGGAAGTGCAAGAAATTGCTTTATTTGGAACAGCCCACATTTTGCGTAAAGTATTGTAGAGGCACTGATATTCACCGAATCTGCTCCTTAGGTAGCTGGTTGCAACCTGGAGTAGATTTTATATTCAGCCGACTCATAACATCTTTAGTCGTGATGTAATGGAATAATAATAATAATAATAATAATAATAATAATAATAATAATAATAATAAAGAAACAAACCTGTGGCGCCACCGACGAATTTACAATCGTACGACTCGTGGCGAGCGTCGGCGACGCGCCGGCGACCACGGCGGCGCTAGCGGTGGCCAGTTACGTAACGACCAACAGGTAGCGCACGCGCCTGCGCAAGTGTGTGAATGCCCCGGCAGCAAACATTTCCAGCTCGCGAACATCAGGCTGACTTTCCTTTGTCAGTTACTTTGCCGCAACTTAGCCAGCACCTGAATTTTGTGAATCATGATGGATCATGTGATTGTTTGCTTAAGGAGAAATTTTTGTTTACTTACGGAGAAAAAAGGGTTAGTACGACGTGGATTAATTCAGAAAAGTTGAGTTAGTAAGAGAAAGATGGTTGGAATGCATTATGCAGTTCAATGCAATTATGAAAATATTGTCTTGTTCCAAAAATTGCGAAAAATTATTTATTAAAAACATTCATTTCTTATATTGACCGCGTGGTTTTATTCGTTAGGTATAAATATCATTATTTCAACAGCCTAAAAAGAAATGTTTAAACAGATAATTATTGCGCATTTCCTTCTTCCATTCTTCATTTCTTCCATTCTTTATTTCTTCCATTCTTTATTTCTTCCATTCTTCAATTCTTCCATACTTTCTTTCTTCCTTTCCTCCTTTCTTCCATTTTTCCTTTTTTTCTTTTCATCTTTTCTTCCTTTCTTGCTTTCTGAAATGTTTCTTTATTTAATGACTTTCATTATACTACGTAATTTACATGCATGTATTACATACATTCCACTGAATCCACTGAATTCATTGTAACTTATATTTCACTTGCTTTTATGTCCCCTACTTTTCATTATGTACATTTTTATTCACTCTCATTTTACCTTATTAATTACTATTAAACTAAATGAATTGTGCAATAAAAATTAATGAATATTAAGATTAAAGTTTATTCTTTACTGAAAACATATATAGTTATTCTTTGGTGAAATGGTCCAACATATTTTGAAAATCTCTGCTTTCAAAGAAGTTAGTAGGTGACTAGTCGGTTTTGTACAAGAGCCATCACAACGCTCCTCGAGCAAGATACATAGCGAAGTGGTTGAAATGGTTCTCTGAAATACCTCAAGTAACCGGTTGCCTTTGAAGCAGGAATCACACAGGGGCGAGCAGAACCGCCCGCAAGGGCTGAAAGAGAAAATCGCTCGCTTTTGTTGTAATCAACAATCCTTCTTTGCCTTTAGAATTTGCTGACATTTCCACCGGTCTACATATTACGTTGCAAATTTGTTCAAGTTACCAGAATCATCATGATCAACATTTTTTCCTCAGATCATATTTATTGAAACCTGCCAAAATGGTGGCTAGGAACATTAGATTTCATCTCTGCAACCTATGCAGAAAATTACCAAGGACCCTGCAAATATGAAACTGATATTTCTCTACTTCTGACATGAATTTTCTTAATTACTGAAAAATTCTCTACAAGTCAATTTCATTAAAAAATATGTGAAACACGGCATTGAAACTGTAGTTACTTGTGCGCTTGAATGGTTGCCTGTTCATTAAATATAGTATCTTTATTTCCTGGATCATAATTTGCCCGAATCAAATGGTCTAGGCGAAAGGAATATTCGTTCATTAAAATAGGTGAATATATATTTGCTCGTCCGAGTGAAATACAGCTTGGACGATAGAAATTTATGCTTCAGTGATGTTATAAATGGAATGTGTGTCCTACAGCGCAAATATTTCACAAACGCATACTCATATACATATGTCACCAGCTTCCGAAATACATTTTAAAACAGTCGTTTGAAAGTTTAGCCAAGAGAGTGAATATTTAATAAACCTGTACATGAAACACAAACTTTAACAAACTTTACATATTCTAAAATATACTTTTGAACACCAGAATTTAATTGTTATAATATTAAAATCGTATTACACTTTCGCCGATAATTTAAATCATTAATGTTTTCTTTACCTTAATATTCTTAACATAATAGTTATTGAAACAACATGAAGACACAAGCGTTTTGTGCTAAAAAGCACTTGCTTAATATTAAATGGCATATTTTATGAGCATAACGTATCCAACACGGCTTTTATCTTTTGTAGCAACAACTGTCCTTTCAGCTGGTTCAGGTTCCGAATCTTCTCCAGCCTCCTCTAGGCGGAATTGCTTCACTGAAGCGCTTCGCTTTCTGAGAAATGCGGTGGGGCGAGGGTGCTCTTCCTTTTTGCCACTTGAGAGTCTCTCTGCCACAATTGACGGCTGTGTCGAAGATGTGCGCAAGGACATTAAGTAAGGAGAAGGTCAAGAAGAGGTCATTAAGAGCAATTTACTTCAAACTCAATTTTAAGACTTAATAAAATTCGAGCCCAACGTTGCCTCTTCGCTCTGTGAGACGGAAATGCATCGATAAGATATAATGCATTAGATACCAATTGAGCCTAGAGGAGAATTCTAGTGGCCGGCTGCTTTGATCGGTAGTTTTCCGTGGTTTCTTTCGATAAACACCAGACGAATGCCGGAGCAGTACCTTAACGAACGGGTCACGGACCGCGCGTGATCTTCCCTTCCTCTCCCGCCTTATCCTCACCCCTTACATACACACTTACACTAGCATGCATTACAATACTACTCATGCCGGGATACCGGTCGGGAGTTTACAGCTTGTAGCGGCTGGGGCGGCGGTGCCCCGCAGGTGGGAGTTACCTGGTTGGAGAAAACCCCGCTGGCCGACGGTAGGTCGGCGCCGGAACTCACCATCCAGCAGAGTAAGATCACCACCACCTCCCGAGGAAAACACATGCATTTCACGTACAGGACTAATGACTTCAGCCGTTGACGCGCTCAGAATCACTAATCAATCACTCAATGCTGCGAATTGAATAATGTACTTGAGCTTCTGGTTCAATGACCATATATAACCTTTTCCTTGATTCGTTGAAGAAAATAATGGCCCCTTGTTTTGTATCTGGACTGTGAATGTAACTTCACAAAGTGCACGTTATGTTGAGCTCCCTTTGCTAATTGCGGGAGAGGTAGGGTCGGGGGAGGAATTGTTATTTTGACATTGATGCAAGAAAATCAAATCTGTAGTTTGTTTGTCGATGCAAATACTACTTCGTTTTCTATTACTTGGGAGCAAATATTTCCGGTTTTTAAATGTTGCCAACCACATGAGTACTTGTATAGAGAGATTTTTATAAGAAGGGATCGCTTTGACAGCTACTGCAGGGCTACTGCTGACAACACAATTCTCGTTTATGTCCATACACTCAATTCATCAGTGCGTTCGTTTAGTTTTGTTCATTAATAAATGCTTTTCATCGCCATCTCTTACAATGCTATCGCTTCATATGACATTCATTTGAATCGGAGCAAACAAAAAGTTTCGTTGTCACATTTTTTTAGGGTTTTGAGTTAATGACCGGAAACGATTCTTAATACATCATTTCATGCATAAATTTTCGTTGTCCTGGTCTCTATGATGTCTGAAAGGAGACCTTTACTCTTAGTGGCAAGCAAGAACGTTCGATGTCCGGGATTTAGAACCTTTTTGTTTGCTTGGTTGGTGGTGTTTCTGCATTCACGTTCATTTTTCTTTTTCTCTTCTGCCTTCATTTCATTGCTGTGTCCACTTTATTGTTGTGTCATTTTTATTGTCTCCTTTCATTGTAAAGCAGGTTGAGGTTAATGTGCGTGTTTTAGAAATTTCAGTTCGCAATCAAGTTCAAGTTTACTCATATTGTGTAGTGTTTCAACTGTAATAGTATGGAAGAAGAACAGGTTTCAGGTCGAAGGAGAAAAATTGAGAGTGAGTGGAAAAGGAATAAAATCAAGACGGCTAGAATTAAGTGAGCAGAATATGTAAACTAAAAAGGGCAGTTGTTCCTGAGCCAGTTGTAGATGTTGTAGGTCCAGACAGTGGTTGTAAAAACAAGTGCTGTGAAAGTGAAAGAGCCGTGGAGAGGAAGAGAACTTTGCTTTGTACATTATTAATTAACTTTCATATTATAAAAAAGTTGGCAACATTTTTAAGAATAATTACTGTTTCTTTTCCATTTGATTACTTTTATTGATTTTGCCCCAAATCATAAGTAATTCTTTAAAATGTGTATAATTCAATATTGAAACCCCACAATGTCAAACTAAAAGGGTCGAAGTCCGCAACACTTTAATTTACATGACGATGTATTCATAAACTCTAAATTAAAAATACGATACAAATTATATTGTATGGATGTATGAATAAACATAATATTTTTTGGTGTTAAAATATAATACATTTTGAAGTTTATGAGTTCTTTTCATTTTTGCAAAAGTTGAGGCCCGTAGACATCGAAAGTTTTTGTTTTCTTTGATTCATTTGTTTCCCGGCCTACCAAACTGCTCCCTTCTTGAAGTATCTTTTCCATACCATTATTCGTATTTCGTTTACGTTTAGTAGAAGAGTGGGACAGGGATTTGGGGACTCAAGAAAATGTGGGCACTATTTCTCTCCCATACGTGACTTACAGTTTTTTTTTCTTTTTTTACAATAAATAAATCTTGAAGAACAAAAATTGAAAAAAATATACTCAGATTAATTTAAAAACCTGCAAATAAACTTCCATGTTTGTGGACCGTAAATACATGCGAGATCATGGAACATGAAATAGCTAAGTAATTAATAAGAATGACAAGTTATTATTTTCGATAAATTACAAACGTTTCCTCTTTTTTTGCATGGAGACGCGACCTTGTGTTTGTAAACTAACAAGGATTTTAAATTTGTAGATACTCAACATGAGGAATATAGAGATGTCTCAATTCTTGCACTAAATGTTTCTGCAAAATATTGCTGCAACATAATATATTTTTAGAAAAATAACTTCGGTTTAATTTGGAGGCCATGCGAAGACAACGAAAACACTGGCAACAGCGCTTTCTTCGCTCAACACCTCACGGAAAATTGTAATTCAAGACTTGCGAGGAGAGTCAACTGGCGCTAGAGAGCAGAACAAGACACAGTCCGCGTGCGTCTACCGTCTTGAGACAGCTTTAAAGGTGATACATTGAAGTTTGAATGCTCGATGCAGGAAATCAATGACTACATAGACAGGTGAGTTGATGTTATGTATTCATAAAAAGAATGTTTAATAAGAAGACTCTCTTGTAGGGTGCAGGGGAAAGGTGCATGTAGTTTGCAGATCTATACGAAACTTTCACTTGTGCAAAATCAATGATATTTAAAGTGGATTGTTTTCATGGCAACTGGGAAAGGGGCAGCAATCGTAAGGAAATATCCCCCAAATTTTCGTCGATGTGATTAATCAGCTAGAAATTGTAAGCTTAAGGAACAATGGTTTTGCACGAAAATTGGAACAGGAACAAAATTGGTTTTTACCTATTATCTTGTTCATTATTATTATTATTATTATTATTATTATTATTATTATCGTCATTATTACTATTGACATATTTATTACTATTATTCCTTGGCTGCTTTAAAAGAAATACAAACGAAAATTAAAAATACTCTTCTTAAATTACTTTTCATTAAAAAACTTCTTATGGCAATCTCTTAGACTTCTCTTGAGACTAATTAAGTGTAATAAATTACAATGGATTGGATTCAGCTGATCCCCTAAAAAGGAGTCGCATACACGGGATAAATGAAACGGGATAAATGGACGATAAGTGCAAGAAGAAGAAGAAATGTTATATAACGTGTGTCATGTTCATATTAATATGTTCAACTTATGTAACTGACATAGAAATAACCAAATTCGTAATAATAAAATGAATACGCAATCTATCGTCATCGCAATACGCAATCGAATGTGTGCCACATGCAGAATGTCAAATATTTTTAATAAGAAGTGAAAGTTATTACAGCAATAACATTGAGATAAACATTGAGCTAAATGAGCCGAACGGTTTGTGAGAACTTCATTAACTTCAAACACTTGCGTTCTGCAATGGGTTTTAATCAATTGTGAATTCTATCATTTTTTACTTCAAAATGTGCATCGGCCGGGAATCGAACCCGGGCCGCCCGCGTGGCAGGCGAGCATTCTACCACTGAACCACCGATGCTGATAGAAACAGGTGGTAAGCAGCTGGAACATCTTCAGATAATGAGGTCATTAACATCCAGCAAGAGCGCGCCACACGGCGGCTTTCTCAATCTCCCAGCGGCCGCCGGGTTTATCTCGCGCCGCTATGTGCTTCCCTCCAATTTCGCCAGCAAGAGCCCAAGGCCGCAATTCCGCAAAACTATTTCTTTTGTCCTTCGTGATCGATAGTTTTGGTTGCAAATATTACCCAAACAGAAAAGTATTAAATGCGAGGTAAATATTTATTAGATTTGTAGGCCTGAGATTACTGAATCCAATGCAATTAATTTTCAAAAGCAAAAAACGCGGAAAAAGTAGCGCAGCTTAAAGGAACTAGTGGTGTTAAGAGCACGTACTTTCTCGCCTCTATTTTCACGCAAAATTACGCGAAAAGTACTCAAGTTTTCGAAAAATTGAACTTGACTTATTTCAAAATATATCTTTGAGGAACACATTTCATTATGAAAAAAATATCTCTATCTTCATAACTGTAGATGTAGGAAGACGCCGAAAAAATTTTGAACTTTCGCAATTTTCGAAAAATTAGAGTTTTTAACGAAAATGAGACCTGGGTTGTTCTCTTGAACTCCTTTATACTATCCAACGATCGATTGAGGAATATCAATTTTGGAGAAAATCGGCTGAACGGATTAGCCGCTAGCGTTGTTCACAGACGTAGACGTTTTGCCGTCAATTGATTTTTCGTTATCAAGGACCCACAAAACATGGATTTGGGCTACACCACGTGTTAAAAGATTTTTTTAAATTTAGCAAATACCTATATCTACTTTTTCATTACCAGGGCCCGGCAATAAGAGTTTTTTTTCGCGGAAAATTCGTCTTTTTTCGCTCTGCATTGAATATCTTTCTCTCTACTTCGTAGCGAGAAAGTAAAACTGTTCGCCATTTATTAATCTTGTACAATAAAAAATTTAAAAATATTGTTTTGAACAACTAAATTCTAAAGGTATTTAAATAAAAAATATAAATTTTTCGAATGAGAAGTATGAGATGGTCGAGCGACCAGTGCTGGACCACTTCAATGGATATTGTGAAGTATTCAGTACTGGTGGTCCTTACCGCGGTGCCACAAACTGTCTCTTCCTTTCTTTTAAGATTGGAAGATTCACTGCCTTGCTACGATTGTACATCTGTAGCGACTCTGATCGGGAGGTCCTAGGGTCCGAGTCCCGTAAGTGGCGGATTTTCCACATCACGATTTTCAACGGTAGAGTTAATTCGCATACAGCCGCTCTCTGGAAGAGAATTCTAGCAGCTGTCTGCTCTGATCAGTACTTTTTCGAGCTTTCTTTGATCAATATTAGTGAATTTATTTATGATCAATTATATAGTGCGATTTTTATAACTTTGCCCCTCAAGGCCTTCACGGTGGAATAATGTCATGCCATTTCACGTCTTTCTCAGTCGTGCCGCTAGATATCGTAAGATCGCGATCGAACTAAGCAGTGTTTACGATCATCTGACATCTAGCGGCAAGAGCGAGAAAGACGCGAAAGATGTGATATTCCATCGTGGCCATAGGGGCTCGAGAGGCGAAGTTATAAAAATCGCACTATTGTTGAATCCCGAGGCACTAACCAAATAAATTGCCCGCGGACCGCGCACAATTCCTATCCTCTCCCCTTACACAGACACGATTACACTTACGAGCACTACACTTTTACACAATCTGGAAAGCAGTTGAGAGCCTAGACCTTGCCTCAGCTGGACACGGCCTTTTCCTTAGTGAAACTGAGTGGCATAAGGTCAGTGGCATAAGGTTCTCATTCCCGGTCCGCACCTTCATCTCAGGAGTCTCCCCTTCAATTTTGACCTTTGGCCCATATTTTTTTTCAAGCTGCCTATAGTTGGAATTTGTGGCACTGGGGCGATATATTATTTTCCAGGGGGGAATTAATTTCCAGGACGTGGTATTTCCTACGTTCTTTATAGTCGCGGTTCAGGTGAACTATAAATGAATCTTCTTATGCTGATTTGTAATTGAAGTGAAACGGGACCAGTAATTTAAGTCACTATAACCGAGGGTTCACATTATCCAACTATGACAGGAGTCGACTGTAATAGTAAAAGACTATCCCTTATTTTTATACAACAGTTTACAATATGCATAGAGAAAAATAACATTAAATGCACTTATTCATGGACTGCAAATCTGGCATAAGTCATAAAATGCCAGTTTTGTCATTCCACGTGCGATGTATCACCGTATTTTTTTTCCCCTATCCTCATCATTATCTATATACATGTACGTGATGACAAAAAGGAAGGAAACCGCTATCAAAATTATTCGAATGGAATGTAAGTAAAATCCTTATTGTAAATAATTGTAACTTGCGTATGTCAGTCCATCCGTCACTCACGGTTAGATCGCTTCCTGCCCATTCGGTGCTGAAAGGGAAGGTGCTGCTGCTGCTGCATTCGCCCGAAAGCAATAGACAGTCAAAAGAGAGCCGGCCTGGATAGCACCGGTCGCTAAGGCTGAAAGACCGCAGCTGCTTCAGCTCGAAAGGTCACAGGTTTGAATCCCGCCTTTTGCAGGAATATTGTGTATATGTGTTGTCTGTACGTGTTCTTCCTACTGTTCCCCCTTCAGTTAAAGCAGTCACAGTGGTCGCTATATGACAAAGTCGGTAAATGATACCTAAAAAAAACTCCAAACATTAGACCGGCGATATCGATTCCGACAGGTGCCACGAAATCGTTGATGTCACACATCTAGTCGATTCCTGACAAGTGACCTCGATCGAATTGGCTATCTCATAATCGTCGGTATGGTCGATTGTGAGGCGCTGTCCGGTACCGCAAACCGGTTCATAACAAATATTGTGAGATTAAAATGAGGATAATTGGATAGTTTTTCGTAGATTTTATCTTGTTTTTACGTTATCAAAATTGTTTAAAAACAATTGTGATCTTGGTGATTTCGCTGTAAAGAAGACGGCCTTGTGCACTTGCTGGCGAGTTTGCGTAGCGGCGCGAGATAAACCCAGCGGCTGTTGGGAGATTGAGAAAGCCGCCGTGTGGCGCGCTCTCGCTGGAAGTAAATGACCTCATTATCTGAAGATGTTCCAGCTGCTTACTTCGTGGCTCCATCAGCATCGGTGGTTCAGTGGTAGAATGCTCGCCTGCCACGCGGGCGGCCCGGGTTCGATTCCCGGCCGATGCACATTTTGAAATAAAAAATAATACAATTCACAATTGATTAAAAATCCATTTCAGAACTCGCACTGTTCCACGCTAAATCAACTTCTCACAAACCGTCCGGCACATTAACTGACTGTGTTGATGATGTAATTGGAACATTGTTCACAAGTGCAATACGTATTGATAAAAATGATTTTCGTTTGTTTTTTTTTCACATGTGACTCACATTCACAATTACAATGCTAACTTGGAAAGATGATTTAATTTTATTATTTCGGACGATGAACGGATTATTACGTACATATTTTTATTACTTCGTATGAATGATGATTTGATAATTTCGAACAAATTTTATCATTTCCGACAAATAATTCGGATCATATTAAATTAAACAAGCTAATGTTGATATTATCCTCTGGCCAAAGTGAGACTGACAGAGAGTGAGATTTTTTATGCTTTTAAGAAGTATTTTTGGCGTAATAAAGCTTCGGGAATTTTGCATGGCATAGACTCAAGGCTGTTTGTGTAAATCGCGAAGGCCGGAGTCTCGGCACCAATTCGGAAACGCTTAGCAAATCGTTAACTGAGATGTATACACTTAAATAGAAATTTACGACTGACACACACATGAAACTTCACACATCGTCTCTAACTAGTTATTAAACTTTCTACCATTTTCCCATCTTCTATTCCTCGTCAGCCTGACGTACTTCACCTACCTTAGTCAGCACATAATGGCTAACAACAACTTCATCTGGCTTAAGTATAAAATTACTTTTATTTCCAACAAATACCGCTTTTTTTTCATTTACAATTAACATTAAAGTTAGCGTTTACTATTACTACAGATTTACAATTATCCGATTTAACTTTTTTAATTTAATTAAAATTGGTTCTAACCCTAGCTCACCGTAACCAAATGCTAACTCTCAAATATGCCATCAAATCAGCAGAATCAAATAACCCTATAATCTACCACGATATATACCCAAAACTTCAAAATTACTACAAAGAGCAAAAATGCTTTTCACCAGTATATACCAAAGTCAAAAACCTTCTGAGACAGTTAAACCTTCAGGAACATATACTAATGGAAAAAAGAAATAATAATATACCACCATGGACAATTCCTGAAATAGTAACAGATATAACACTAGACACTATTCAAATAAACAAAATGGCTAAAAACGATAGGAAAATAAAACTTAATGAAATAGAAAATAAATACCAAGACTCCTATAAAATCTATACTAAAGTTACCAATAAGAGAGATGGAAAATATGCAACTACAGTTACCAAAGATGTTAAAATTATAAACAGACTGCATTCCTACTCTAGTACTACTACAGCTGAAATATGCTCTATAATGACAGCCTTCGAAATGTCACAGAAACTCAGAAATAACAAGTTTGTCATATTCTCTACTTCTCTTGAAGCAATAAACAACATTTTCAATAACTACCCTGGCCTACCAATGATAAACATTATTCATGAAATATATCATGACATTATACAATCTAAAAGAAGTCTCATAATTGCCTGGATACCAGATTACAAAACAACCCCTGAACATAATACAATAAGTCTTGAAGAAGAAAATGTAAGCCCTGAAACAGGAAGTATTTTAACAATATCACACACATGCAAGGATTTATGGACCCACATCAAGAAAGCAATGGATGAAAAGTGGAGCAACCTCTGGAAAAACATAAAATCCAGCCCTCTACACAAACACGTTAACAATTTTTACTCCCTGAAAACCTCCAAAAAATTTTCGAGAAAAGATCAGGTGTCAATAACAAGAATAAGAATCGGTCATTGCAAGTTCAGTCATCAACACTTGCTAACTGGAAATCCCCCACCTACCTGCCAGCACTGTGAAACCATTCTTAACTTTGAACACATTTTAACTCAATGTCCTATGTTTCAGTACAGCAGACACACTTACCTAGAAGATGAGCAAAACCCTGAACTGATGCTATCATCCATCGACTACCAAAATAAAATATTCAAATTCTGTAAAGACAGCAACATTCTTAAAGAAATCTAATTGTAATAGGTGTATTGGTATGGATACTAGAAACTAATTCTGTAACATCAAAATACCTGTAATGTCTGTCTCTACATATTCACATATATTGTAATATTTGTAAATTTTCATATCTATTGTAAGTTGCCATGTTAATATTGTAAGTTGTACTTAAAGTAGTCGCTAATGACCTCAGTTGTCGATGCGACTTTAATAGTAAATTTAAAAAAAATTGGTTCTGCCTCGTGTAGTGTAATCATAAAAAATCTGCTCCATCGCTTGATAGAAAAATTAACATTGTGTAACTAAAACAATTTGGAACTAAAATGTTAGTCATATTCCCAGATGTTAGAAAATTAAAATACTCTTAAAATAGTTTCTCTAATTTAAGTCTTTTCGAGATTAGCGGCTTTACTTACGACAGCAGCATGATTGACATTCAGGATAAAGGCAGCAAGGAAAAAAATGTTCGTTTCGTAATAATGATATCTACGAGTTTGTGAGTCTGGTAACATCAGGATTACTTACTACATTTAAGGAACGAAAGGAACACTGTTAAGTGCTCCTATGCGTGTGTCCCTCACAACTTGATCCTTTCCTGGATACTTACAGCCAACGGAGGTCAACACACTGTCGACGTCGGCAGGTCAAAATACATTACACTTCTGCGCCAAGGGATAAAAAGAGTTGTTTTTCACCGCAGACTTAATTACTTTCTCCCGCTTTCATAGCATTTGTATTAACCCGTTGTTTGATTCTTGAAGAAACAAAGGAGCTACTTTCAACACGTAATGTAAACAGTTACTTTAAAATCCTTATTTCAAAATCACAGCAATACATTTAAAGGAACTCTTTGCTTGTTCTACAGAATGCTCTAAAACACACGTGAGTGAGAATTTAGGGAACGCGAGAGCTGGCGCAGACCTACATGCCGGCTGTTGGAGTTTAATATTTTAAAAGTTGGACACAAAAAAAACTGACAAACATACGGCATGGAGTTTTCTACCGCGCGATGCATTCACAACGGTATAGATATTACGTCTGAAACCCCTAACCAAATAAATAAATAAATAAACCCCTTAAAAGCTAGTAAGCTGAGAAGAAATAAATAAATTTAAAAGTAGTGGGGCTTCAACAGAACATACATATTCTCGCATTATTTCAAACTTTTGCAGTTTACAAAAATTCTGATAATTGAACCAAAATTAGGCCTGTGACATTTTTTAAAGCGCTCTATGCTCCAATCGTGAAAAAAAATCAAAGAAAAAATCTCTCTTAAGTAATTTTTAGACAGCAGAAATTTTTCCTAATTATTCTATTTCTTAGCAATTAAAAATTAAACTTAGGACTATGTTTTACCAGTCTTCAGCCACATTTCGAGACCTGCTGCACCCCCATTTTCAGGTATAATGAAGTAATATTTCGTAATTCGTCTTATTCCTAAACGAATAGCATTAATCTAAGTTGAGATATAGATCATTAACGTATATACCCAAATAAAGCTTTTTTCAATTAAGATTCAGAATGCAATTGAAAAAAATCTTAATTAAAAAAACAGTAAGTTTATGTTTATATGTTAATCATCTAGATCTCAACGTTGATTAATGATATAAGTTTAAAAATTAAGATGAATTGTATTATTTCATTAGACCCATTCATTCATTCATTCATTCATTGAAGATGGGAGTGCAAAAGCTTTTGAAACGTGTTGATGAGAAAACATAGTCTTCAGTTGAATTTTTAATTGTTATTGAATACAATAATTAGCTGTCTAAAAATGTTAAAGGGGCTTATTTCCTAAGTAACAATAATGTAGTATAAAGTTGTATAAATAAAAAATGCTCAGATTGCTGTCGCTCCACCGCGCCGCCGCCCTCTCCTCCCCCGGCGTCCAGTGGACCGTCCGCCGCTGCCCACGCAGCGAGGCGCCGTTAGAGGCCGAATCGCGAGGCTTAATATAGGCGTCGGGACGCGCGGCGTCGCGTCGACTTGCGCGTCCCGCCGCGTGGCGTGGCGTCGCGGCGGCAGATATTGTTCACGGTCGGTGGGCGTGCTTCTCCTCGGACGAGCCAGCTCTCCCGGCGGCAACGACCTATTGCACGCACCAAATGGCACTCGTTCCTACCACAAAATAACAAATAGTTACGCAACGCCACCGCGGGTGCACCTGGTACGACACAAACGTTTTGGATTCTATTAAATACTGGACATTCTGGAATTTTGGATTCTATTAAATACCGGACAATGGTAGGGATGATGGTGTGAATTAAAAAGTCTCCCGTGATTTATTATTAACAATTATTTATGTGACAAAATTAAAAAAAAACAAATATGTATCAAATAGTTGCTTTTTCACAATTTTGAATTTTTATTTTGAAACTTAGGAAAAGTTTTAACAAAGGAGAGAGAAAATAGAAAATTGGAAGGTTAGAACTAGTTTTTGGAAAAGAGTAAACAGAAAGTATTAATTAGAAAATACGAATGTCGGAAAAAATACATTCATTTCTCAAAGATGAGACAAAAGAAATTAAATTCATAATGTATGTGCTTTGAAATATGTTTTGCGCTAAACATTGTATGCTGATTTACCTGCCTACATGACGTGAATTTGAACGTGGAATAGTCTTCAGTAATGTATATCTAACTTCATCTTCAAACTTGTTGTGTAAAAATGAAATCACAGGGAAAAATGAAAAAGTAATCTCAGAAAATATTATCTCTGTTTCTTCAAATAGGAACCTGCTGCTAGTATTGAACTCTCTTTAAAACTACTTTGATTAATATTAATCGAATATTTTCGAATACATTATGCATATTTACACGTATTAACATGATTTTTCTAAGAAAAGGTTAGTGTTAGATAATTCATAAGGTATTTCTCTTATAACAATTTTGCAAAATATTGTACTACTCCAATGTGAAAATAGCTCATACGAAACAACTTGAACGTTCTTCTGAGAACTTTTAAAAGAAATAAGGTGGAATATTTTACAAAATACAACAAAAGGTTTGAACAATTTAAGATCCAATACTTAGTAACTAATTGTCAAAAAACTCGCTGAGAAATAAAATCAGTCTGGATAAATGTGATAAACGAAGAAGCATTCTCCTTGTCCATATTTTCCCGTTACTAGTGGAACAGAAGCGCCGAAAAAATCGATGGGCCCCTCTGGTAGGCCATGTTCCTTCTCGTAGGCGTCGCTTTTTCTAAACCTGTGGACAGAAAGATGTAGGAATGTATTTTACACAACTGTTGCTCAGGGACACGATAAAGTTAACTGTTAATTTTTATTAACAATTTTCAAAATGAATTTTTTAAATTAAAATATCAAATATTGTAAAGGTGTGCTCAGAATGGAACCGAGGAACTGGATGGATCTTAGGAAGAGACTATTGCCACCTAATGATACATGATAAGATGGGAGACAAAGAGGCAAAAAAGAGAATAGAGATGGGCAAAACGACATGCAAGTGGAGGATTAGCAGAGAAATGGGAAATGACTTATTAAAGCAAGTTTGTTGGAAAATATATTAAAACACAGAAACTCGGAAATCTGATTGGGAAAGGGAAAGTTTTTGGAATAATAAAGGTTACTCATTGGAGAAATTGACAAGGTTCAGAGAAGAAGGGATAGACTTTAGTAAATAATTGATCCAAAGAGATAAAGAACAATCACTACAGAAAGATTATGAAATGACAAGGAATTCATATTTTAATAAATTGTTTAAAATTATTCTAATCGATGATATTGTCAGCTGTTTAAAGGGAAAATGTAAGCAAAGTGACAGGCGTAGGATAGCAAGATATAAATTAGGAAATGAAATGAGAGCGAGTAAATATTGCTTGAATAGTGAGGAGTGAAAGGTGGAATCTGTGATATGGAAGAGGAATATTGGGAGTATATTTTAGAGAGATGGTTTTTGAGGAAGGAAGAATGTGGGTAAGGAATATTCAGGATAATGTGAGGTGATTATTAGAGGACAAAGGTGAAAGGAATAGTGTTTGATGAATACAGGAAAGGGCTTAGTATGTACCGTATTATTATATACTCAGTATGTAGAGTATTATTTGTGTATATTATGTATGTATATTGTTATTCAACTGTTGCATTTACAGAGTTGTAAAATAAAATTAATTAATTCATTCATAAAGTGTGCTCTGGATATAATTCGTTAATGGTTTATTCTAACGAACTGTATTGAATAGACATAAGAAATTAATGTTTAAAATATTTATACAATTCGAAATTTAATTTTCTGAATGAAGCTGTTCTGAAAAATATCTACCCACTGTGCGGTCACTGCCCACTCGTATGATTAACAGTGGATGAAGAAATAAATTACTTCTCATTACATTTCATTCATATGTTGAAGGTCCAATGGTATGAACAACTGATTCAAACTTCATCGAACCCAAAGAAATTGGTTTTCTTAATTGATTGTTTAATTACTTATTGTTTCTTAAATATTTGTCGTAATTCTGTGTGTTATTTTTATATGTTTCTTGTTTCAAAATAGTATGCCACTAATTAATAGTGATAAGAATTATTGCTTAAGTACATGTTTGGAAAACGAGTGACGTTATGAATAAATTTTTAAATGAGTACGAATTTGTAGAGATTATGTTCGATTTTCAGCGCCATAATTCATTGTTATAAAGTTAGAATACAAAAATGGAATTTTATAATAAAAACGAAATATTTATAATTCATTTTTTCAGCTCAACTTACATGTTAAGACCTTTTTTTACGCGTACTTTGCAATATGTAAGACAAAATTTAAAGAAAAACTTTTCACTTTTGAGAAAGTCATGTTTTTAAAATTGCTTATATTTCACAAAATTGAGAAAAATCCACTCACATTTTGAAAAGATTGCACAAGACCTGTTTTAAAGATTTTTTAAGAAAATATTTCATTAAGAAAAGAACATATCTTCAATATCGAAATTGGATGAAAACGCCAAATACATTTTTAACTGTTGTAATTTTTGAAATTGCAGAGAATGAAAATCAGACTACGACATTTTTATAAGCGTATTTTGCTCCATCCGAGCAAACTATTAATTCAAAAATTTAGAGCTATTTCTGAGAAAATTTTGAAAATGTCTTTGAGGTTTCATGTAAAGTACTCCCCAAAAACCAAAACTCGTGTATACGTTTTAAATTCAAGGGGGCGCGGTATCAAAGAAAACGCAGAATCTGACTACACAGCGTTTTAGAGAAAGTTATTTAGTTCACGAACGGACAAGAATTGTCCACTTTTTCGATATCAAGGAACCATAATACGAGTTTTATTGTCGAAAATTAGTTGTTTTTTGCAGCAACATTACAATAATTTCTCTTCACTATAGAAGTAGTATAGAGAAAATAAAAATAACATAATCCCAGAAGTAAGTGCAAAATTGAATTAAACATAGTAAAAATGCATTGGAGGTAGTGGAATAGGATTATGTTTAATAAAACAAATCTTAGAAAAATTTAAAAACGAGTTGTTCCTTTATTATCACAAAATATATATCTGAATACCTACAACTATCATTAATTTTCATCCAATAATAATTCATACCAGATAAAACATTGAATATTAACAATGTTCCTAATTAAGTATCAGTCTTCTCTAATCCTATTTATTGATGCTTGTTATCTCCTACCTATCTAGGAGAGAGGGATGTCTTATTTAAAATTTTCAGTTCATATTATGCAACAGTAAAGTTGCTTTTATTTTTATTGCTCTTATTTTAGAGTTCAGAGCTGTGTTTATTTTTGGGCTTTGTTTCTATTAAGTTCTTTATTTTCTGAGAGTTCTCCTGACTGTCTCGTTTCTGCAGTGCCTGCTGTGAACGCTGTTTCCTCAGTTTCTTCATTTTCTCCACTTTCCTCATTTTCCGCATTCAGTGCTTCTTCTCGCAGAATCTGATTTTTTTCATAACTGTAAAAATAAACAAAGGAATTACTTCTCTATTCTTTTGAATTTCTATGGTACTATTGTATTATGATATATAAATGACAAATCTATGCAGCCGCAATTTTTCAATGATTTATTTAACCCTCGAATTTCACCACTATGAAAATATCCAAATACATTAAAAATTTTAATTCATCCAGAAAAATTCATCCAGAAAAATTAGGCAAAAAAGCGTATTAAAACTCCAGACGAATGACAATATTTGAAGGTCTCTAACCCGAACTAATGAAAGAACCAAATGAACTCAATGAATTAAAGAACCAAATGCGCAGAACTTTTGAACCATTCACGGTCTTAGTGTTAGATTTCATACAATTTGAGATAATCCAGTCATTGTAGTTTCTTCGAACATTTATTTATTCTTCTAAAGTTATTACCTAAATGGAGTTTAATTTTGGATCAAGAATGGTAAATAACCTGATGAGATAACAGTACCAAAGATGGGGATGATGATGCGAACGGAGAATGAAAAACGGTGGAATGTGAAGCAGGGAAAATTACAGAACCGCTCAAAAGGGTCTTCAACCGCTTCGCCTAGGGAAAACATGATAGTGTTAGAGATACTAGTATAGTGTTAGGTTTATTTACAAAACTGTTCGTTCGATCTCGCTGACTCTCTTTAGTTGAGATACAAGTAACTCAACTATTTGCTTGGGAAAACGAGAGCTCTGGGGAAGGGGGACGATGTAAGGGATGGAGAGAAGCGGAATTGACTGACTCCGGCCGCTTTAACTGTTTGGGTTATTAATGAAGTGCATGTTAGATCCCGGGAGATGGCGCTGTTCCTCTCGCTCAAAACGAGATATCGGTTGGCGAGGTTCCCTAATAGGGATCTCACCCCCATCGGGGCATTCCCCCAGCCAAGACAAGCTCTACACTCCTGAGATGAGTGGTGCTGTGGAGCACGAAAGATAAGTGTACACGTGCGTTGAAGGGAAGCAGGGGACAAGGGTGAGAAAGGAAACATAGCCCGCGGTTTGTGATCGTTCGTCGGGGGAACAACTGCCGTATTCCTCAGGTATTGATAAGAGAAACCAAGGAAAACTAGCGATCAAGGAAAGCCAGCCGCTAGAATTTCCTCCAGACGCGGTTGAATTCAAGGCAGCTATTCGGTTAGTGTGGAAAATCTGACACCGTCTAGATAACGATTAGTCTCTCATTGAACCTTCTCGGTCAGAGACGCATTGACAACATAAGGGGTATCAAATAAATTAGAGATATTGTGTTTATCATGAATGGTTTCATTAGGATTAAGAAAATAGAAAAATTACTTTTGGGGATTTTCTCCAGTTTACGCAAGCGTAAAATCTGCACAGAATGTTGCACGAATCTTCATTTTACATTACACTAACGACTATTCCAATTTCATTCCATACTCATATTTTCGAAAAAGTTTGCATGACCTTGTTTCAAGATCTGTAATATCTAAAGAACAGATTTTATTCAGGAAAAAATCTTCATATTTAATATTGTAATTGTAGGAAGACGCCGAAAAAATTAACTTTTGCAATTTTCGAAAAATCAGAGATTTCAAAGTGAATGAGACATGCACCATTGTCGTAAGCGTCCTTTACGTTGTCCGAGGAAAAGTTTAATAAAAAACGTGAAGCTATTTTTGAGAAAAATTTGCAAATGTTTATCATACTTCATGCAAAGTACTCCCAAAAAATCAAAATATCCATTTGAAAATCCCAAAGCCTTGAGTTCTTTTAGATCGATTGGGGAATATCTCTAATACTCGGATAATACGAATTTTTATAACAAGAACTCCGATTATTTCGGACCCTTGGAATTCGTGTTAATGAGGGTTTACTAAAATATTTTTGCAATTTTATAATATTAAATATAAATAATATTCTAACGTTAGTGAGTTTTTCAATCAGACACGCTTCCCCGATCTCTTTTGAATTTTACTTTTTATTTTTGATGTACTGTGTCAAATAACAAATACTTCATTACTGATAAATACGTCCCCCACATCGACGCTTTTTATTGGTTAGTTGTTATGATACAAGAAGACGGTGAATACAATTATGTATTTATAGGCGCTCATAGCATGATTCCAGCGCAATATTGCAATGCAATCAAACCTATCCCTTCTTTTATCAGAACAGCTTCTGACTCACCACTGTACTCAATAATTATAGTGATTCTTCATCGTAATGAAGAATACAGACGTATTTACACCGCGAGTTAGCCTTTACGCTGAAGTCCTCGCAGACGAATTTGTTCAGAATAATGCCACAAATCGAAGCATTACAAGCCTCCTTGGAAGAGGCGCCCGTGGCAAGCATAGAATTTGTGCCCCTGTCAGGATACTTGAAATTAGGGTTGTTTTTTTGTTTTAGCGGGTATACTCTAAATAGCGCCCCTTGTGTGACGTCCATGGCACGTGCCATGTCTCCCGTACGGTAGATATGGCTTCTGCTCCTTGGAGACTTTACAATAAGCAGGCGAAAATAAATTTTTCGCAAATAATGGATATTAAAATTACTTGTACTTAATGCAAGAAAAAAAAAGTTACCAAAAAATGCAGCCCTAAAGTAAAAATATTAATAATTCCCTTTCCAGAGGTCTAGGGACACCGTATGCGACTGTTACAGCTCATTTGAATATCAATTATTCTTCTCTCTACCAGCTACTAAGTTAATAGTAGTCACTTTTAATATGGACGACAAAACTGCAGACGGTTTATGGTCATATGTATTTTTGATACATCCACCACGTATTTCAGGTTACTAAAAATGAAATTCTCCCCAGCGGGGAATCGAATCCCGGTCCCCCGCGTGACAGGCGAGGATACTAACCACTATACTATCGAGGACGACATGAGCATTTGCAATAGACATAATATTGTTTAATTCAGTGGCGCAGCCTGAGTTTTGGCTTAGAGTATGTAACTCGAGAAATGAGAAAATAATTTAAAACTCCTAAATATTCCTCATTCGCCAATACCATTTCTGTCACTTTGGTCAATTAGAGCACACAAATAATTTGTATATTTAAAATAAAAACCGATCCAGTAAAAGTAATAAAGGCTCACGTACTTCATGTAGTTTACTGGTTGAAAGTTAGAAAAAGTTGACTCAAGTTTACGACCTACCAAAATATAAATGTGTGTCCTCATACTTTAATGATAAGAGCACTATCAAACCCAATGATTTTCAAAATTTTCCAATTCATATCATTTGGAACCCAGTAAAATTGGCATAATTTATAAAATGGAAAGCAATGATCTATAATAAAAATATAATAGGAAAGAGAAAATCAATCAATTTACAGACACGTAATAAAAAACAGTTGACAGTTGTCCTTTACTGCTTACATCAAGGGTTTCATCCAGTATGGAGGAGACAAAAGAGACTTTAGAAATTTCATTTTTAATTTCATGGGACATTACCATGTTCACACTTGAAATCCAATTAATCTGAATTTCTGGCGAGTTTGCTCGAAACACTGGAATTTTGCATATCATCCTTGTCAGTTTTATCATTTTTCATTACTTCACTTATATATTCCATGAAATTTTCTCTACCTTATGATCCCTTATTTTCATTATGGCTAGAAAATGCAAGCCCTTGTCTCCCAAATAAGCATACAACTCGAATGAAATGTGATATAATTTCCCTATTTTCTTTTATATCGCTGTTGTATTGCTCAAGCCTGCATGTGTTGGCTGTTTAAATAAAATTCTATCCTCTCATATTTTTTTCAAATATTTTTAACTGCTTCTCACGAGATATAATTTGTCCATGGCACAACAATACTATTCCATAATTGTATAGGTACTTTGGATTGCGTTGTGCTCACCATTCCAGGTCACAGATCAGGCACAGATGTGGATAGCAGTCACATACTCTTGTTCATTCAACCAGCACAATCCCTTATCTAAATTGGCTACAAATATATAGTTGCTAAATGCATTAAAATAAGGTAATAAAAATTAAATAAAACGACAATTTTCATTAATTAATCTCGTTCTCTTACAAACAATGAAGTGAACAATGACGCTTTTCTTAAAACGACTGCTTTTTTCGTAGTCACGCTGGATGTAATGGGTAACTATGCATCTGATTCACAGCGCAGGCTAGGAAGCATTTCAGACTGACTTGTTCATCCTTGTGAAGAATTGAATTCACAACGGCGCAATGTTTGAAATATAATGAAATATTATGTATTAGAAAAAGAAAATAACAAATGGACAATTTACAATAATTTTAAATTAAAAATAGTTGATATTGTCAGAGTATGTAACATCATCCACATCCATGGACGCTACGCCCCTGGCTTGATTAGATAACATAATATTACAACGTGAATGTATACTTCCCTTTCTAGATTAGATGTCTTTTCTTTCCCATAGAACGGTCACATGGTGATCACATCCTCGCCGCATTAGTTGGAACAGCACACTATGACATCGTGAATGAGATGTCAGTTCTATTCTCTTGGTCTTCCTCACGATCCTGAAGTCTTTCTATGCCATCTCGGCGAATTGGCAGGTTGAGAAACTCAAAAGTAATCAATCTTCTTATATATGTATACTCCTACATTCCTAAACATATATTCCAACCTTCCTTACCCCGTAGCCAATCGCTTACGAAGTATCTTTCCAACGTGCCCCGTCGATCTATATCTTTGGGAATCCGAATAGAAATTTGCATCCTCTTGTTCAAGTCGCATGGAATTTAAAAAAGTATGCCACCTATATTTAAGCTTTATACTCTTAATTGTGAAGCGTAATTGCAGATGCACTTACATTTATTTAATATTTCCAACGGGTCGATACAATGAGAGGTACTCGTAATTGAGACTCTTGGGATGGAGGCAAGTATACTCTATAGGCATTTTCATTTGTTCTTCCTGTTATTATAATCTCGCAAATATTTATTTCAATAATTTCCATTTGCGTAATGCCATTTTGTGAAACTCATTCCCATCTCTCATTTTAAAAGTAAGTGTAAGTGAAAGTTTTACAAGTAATTTATAATTAATGGAATATGTTCTCGATTTCACTGTATCTTATTAACTTTCGGCGCCCACTGCAAAGAAAGGTAAGGGGGACCGATTTCATTTAGTTATTTTTATAACCACTATAGAAAGTGAGTCTTTGGCGTAAGAATGAAATATTGAAAATACGAGGTGACTATAAAGGCCATTTTGAAATGAATCTTTCGCACGAACTTCGTATATTCTTTGTAGTATGAATTTATTGATTTTTAGTAATTCCGGGAGCGTCAACTGCTGTCATTAGTCCCGGAAGTGTAGTGTATATTTTCCTCGCTTCCTCCTAATATCTGCTAGCGGGGTTTTCCCCCAACCAGGTATCTCCCACCAGCCAGGATAAGCTCTACGCTCCCTCAACCTGATGTCACTGCAGTCCCTCTGACCGGGAGGTCGTAGGTTCGAGTACCAACGGCGGCAGGATTTTCGACACTAGCTTGTCAGCTAGGTCGAATTCAGTCGCTGTCTGGAGCAGAATTCTAGCGTCCGGCTGCTCTGATCGGTACTTTTCCGTGGTTTCTCCGATCAACACCAGGCAAATGCCGGAGCAATACCCCAACAAACGGGCCACGGACCGCGCGCGATCTTTCCTTTCTCTTCCTTGTTCAATCCTCTCCTCTTACACACACACCTACACTAACATGCATTACACTACCACACATGTCGGGAGACCAGTCGGGAGCTTACAGCTTGTCCCGGCTGGGGCGGTACCTCGCTAGTAGGAGATACCTGGTTGAGGGGAAAATCGCGCTAGTCGACGGTAGGTCGGCGCCAGATCTCGCCATCTAGCGAGGAAAAGATCATCACCATCTCCCGAGAAAAAACAGGCACCACACTTACGGGACTAATGGCCTTAGTAGTTGACGCGCCCGGAAACAAGAAGTAACTATACTGCTGTGTGTAAGAGCACAGAAAAAATTAAGGCTGAGATTCTATTTCTTCATTGAAAAATTACTCTCTGAAAATCGAATTTCGTTCATTCGCGTTCCGTAGATTTGGTTGCAAATATTTCCTAAATAAAAACTTAGAAAATAGGTAAATAATATTTCGATTTGCAGACCAGAGTATGTTGAATGGTATGCTTTTTATTCTAGAATGCTAGAACAACCTGGAGGTAAGTAATTTAGGAAAGAGTAAATGTCTGCGAACGCGAAAAATGGCGCACGCCGCGAAACAAAAATGGCCGCCATTTGTAAAAAAGATACAATAAAAAAGTTTAAAATATTTTTGAACAGCCAAAACGTAAGGAAGTTTATGTACAAAATATGAATTTTTTTCGAGATGGTTGAGCGACCAGTGCTGGACCACTTAAAATGGATTGACCCACTGATAATGAAACGGGAGAAAATCAAATTGTTTAGAAAAGTATTACTTGCAAATCTTGAAATTCATGAGAATTAGTGCAGTCCTTTTACCTTGCCAAAGGTGAGGCAGAAGATTTTATTTTGTTTATATTGGTATCAGCATGATAACTCGAAGTTTTTCGCCTCGAAATACTTAAAAAAAAGTTTTGAGAGGCTAAAGACCATGAAATTTTAAGGCAATTTTGGGGTTTAACGTAATAAGTTTTTAACTGTTTACCTTTGTGCAAAAATGGTTATGTACAATTTTACAGATCATAAAATGCTCCACGAATTTGCTGCACAAATTATTTTTTAAACCAATAGAAAGGGAGCTACGAGGTTTTAAAATTTCACTAATTTTTTCTTTTTCTTCTGATGTTGCTTCAATGTATTAATGATCTTTCTACTGTAATGTTTTTGGATATCTAAGGCCATTATAAAAAAAAGTGATTAAATACTACTGTTTTTAATACTTAAGATAGTGTGATATGTCGACCTCGAAGTTTTAGACCTATTCGAATGCGTTTTCTCTACACTTCGTTTAGCCGAGGAAAAAAATAAAAGTTCGTCTTATAACGATCTCATCAAAATAATTCTGTTACGCGTCCTTCGCTGAAGCACTCTTTAGGCCGGTATACACGGTACAGTTTTCGTGCAGATTAGACGTACTGAAAACGATCAGTCTAGACTGCACGATTTCTGCGTGAAAACATTTGAGTATGTTTGCAATTTTTCGTCCAGAAAACTTACAGTTTGGCTCATGTGCCTCTAGCAGAAGAATCGTTCACCAAGGGATTTGTTTACGACGGATTTACAAGGGATTTGTTTATTACGACACGACGATTACCGGTCATTTCGATTTTGTGGCTAGATGTGTCAAGGTGCGAGTGTGTGAAGTGATAGTATGAAAAACTACCTCTTTGCCTATTCCTGCCTTCCTGTTTTTCTTCTTTATGATCCTCATAGTTAATTAATCTTCTTCATATATATCAAACAAAGTTGTGTTAGTTACACCACTTATAATTCGAGAACGACTGAACCAACTTTAATTATTTCTGTTTTGTTTGATTCATCTCCGTCCCGCATAACAGAATAACAAATAAAATATCCAAAAATGGTATTATATGGCGCTGAAGAATAAAATACTAGACATTCATGCAAACGCATCCCCGCCACACAGTTCGAATCTATATCGTTAAATAACTCCTAAACAAAGCGTTCTAGGGCCTTAAAAACTAAAATTCTTTTTAGACATTCTATTACACTTTTGCTGGTCCGGCGCTTCTCAATATTACCCCGTTTATTCAAAAACGTGCAGAATCTAAGTAAATGAAATAAGGTCGGGTTAATTAAACCATTTATAACTCAACTGGACCATTTCTAATTATCTCCGATTTGTTGGATTTCTCCCCCCCACACACACACACCCCCCCCACCGAATAGCAGAATAACTATTAAAATATCGGAAAATTTCACGAAAAATAATTATTCAGAGAATTAATCTAATACATATAAATCAGTGTTTGTTGGTTCGTGCTTAATACGCTGCCGTACCAGGCATCCAATTGCGAAAAAAATGTGTCAACTTATTGCTTGCACTTGCGGGAAGAACATAGGCATAGTACAATTATTGTAACTCCACTAGATGACGGCACAGCACATGATGGCGCTTCAGTTAAATGCAATTCCCAATTCACGTGAGCTTCACTGTTGCTGGGCGTAGCCGTGTGCCGTGGGGCGAGGTCGAGGAGAACAGGAGGATCAGGCGGCGCAAGTTGATGAGAGGAAATGGAAAAAGAGAAAGAGGAACAAAGAGAATAGGGAAAGGGAGAGGGGGAATAATAAAGGGAAAGAGAGAGTGAAAATAGAGGGGAAAATACAGAGGGGAAAATAGAGAAAGAAGGAAATAAAGAGGGGGGAAATAAAGCGCGGGCAAAATAGAAAGAGGGAAAATATAGAGATGGAAAAATAGAGAGCGGGAAAATAGAGGGGAAAAGAGGGAAAATAGAGAAAGTGAAGGGAAATAAAGAGAGGGAGAATAGAGTGAGAGGGAAAACAGAGAAAGGGGGAAATAGGGAGAGGGAAAACAGAGAGCGAGAAGAGAGAGGGAAAAAGAGTCGGAGAGTGGGAGAAAAGAGACACAGAGGGGGACAAGAGACACAGAGGGGGACAAGAGACACAGAGGGGGACAAGAGACCCAAAGGGGGACAAGTGACAGAGAGGGGGAAAGAGACACAGAGGGGGAGAGGAGACACAGAGGGGCGAAAGGGACACAGGGAGGGAAAAGAGACACAGAGGGGGAATAGAGACACAGAGGGGACAAGATACACAGGGGGGCAAGACACACAGAGGGGGAAAGACACAGAGGTGGAAAAGAGACACAGAGGGGAAAAAAACACAGAGGGTGGAAAGGGAAGCAGAGGGGGGAATGAAAGACAGAGGGGAAAAGAGGATGGAAAAAGAGACACGGAGAGTGGGAAATGAGAGTGGGGGAAAAGACAGAGGAAGAAGAAAGATGGGGAAAAAGACAGGGGGAAAGAGAGATTGGAAAAAAGAGAGGGGAAAGAATGAGAGAGGGAGAGAGGAATATTTCCTGAATTATTTCTTCTGCGGCAGCAACGCGCCGGGTACCAGCTAGTACTTAATAAAGATCACAGCCAGAACGAACGCACAGAAATACCGCCATTGAAAGTACTCGGACTCCAGTTGTTTCGCAGTAGACTCCCTACCCGCGACCTGTAGTAATTCATACAGAAAACGTACAGACTGTGTATGCGCGAATTTTTACTGATATACTTCTAGTTTGGGATCTTAAAGTTTCTGTACAGAAACTGTATGAGAATCTGCATGAAAACTTTGTATTGTGAATACCGGCCATTTCATAATACTTACGTGGTGACAAGGGCGGAGATGAGAATGCCGATGATGACGGCAATGCAGAACAAGCTGGCGCCCACCGCTAGCCACGCCCACATCTGGCAGTCCGGATGAACGCCGCCATCCGGCGCCCCCTGTCTGTTGTGGGGATCGGCGAAGACGATAATCTTGCTTGGAAAGCCAACGTCACCACCTTCCCCTGCACCGATTCGCTGCGGTATAATCTGAAAGGGTACGTTTTCATCGATAATTACTTGCAAAGGAAACCTGATGAAAAATCAAAAGAAATCTGCCAATTTAAGGTACAGTATAAACGCTTTGAGAGTCATAGAAACAGCTAGAAATAAGAATGAAAACGAGGTTTTGCATTATGCGTAATATTAATTTTTCTATCATCATCAATATTATTAATATTATTATTATTATTATTATTATTATTATTATTATTATTATTATTCTTTTATATCACCACTAAAGATGTTATGAGTCGGCTGAATATAAAATCTACTCCAGGTTGCAACAAACTACCTAAGGAGCAGATTTAGTGACTGTCAGTGCCTCTACAATACTTCGCACAAAATGTGGGCTGTACCCAATAAAGCAATGTCTTGCGCTTCCCCTACTTTTGAGTGACCTGGGAGTTAAGCCAAGTTCTTACACAATTTTTTACAGAACAAATCCCAGAGCTCCGATAACTTTCGAGACTACCAGTGCTTTAACGGCCCATATTCTACTGATCTTGATTTCCAAACTCCTGTATTTAAGACGTTTCTCTGACTCCTTGGTTACGACGTTTTGATCGCACGGCACGACAATATCTACAAGTGGACTCTTTCTTCTCCAAATACCTTAGTTTTACGTTAATGGATATGTAGATATGTACTTTTTGTTGTAATAGTTCCATGTGAATTTGTATGCTCTTTGTAGGGATTTATTCTTTCCTCGTTGGCCCTTAGGTTGATTCCTAAAGGCTGAATGATTTCTCACAGGTATATAAAATGTGGCCTTGGTATGATTTTTCCATGGGTTGTTTCAATAGGCTATTTGTCTTTTGGTACTCTTTCTATGTACTGCGTTTTCTCGAACGAAATTTGCAGGCCAGTTTTTGTGTTAATCGATATTTTAATTACCAAGTTCATTTTTGCCACCGGCTTAGGTGACTCAGGATATCAACTGATGCCGCTGCAATGCCTCGTAGTGTTTGAGTCCCCACAGTGGCAGGATTTTCGACACTAGCTTGCGAGCTAGGTCGATTTCAGCTACTGTTTGGAAGAAAATTCCAGCGACCGGCTGCTCTAATCGGTACTTTTCCGTGGTTTCTGCGAGCAACACCGAGAGAATACCGAAGCAGTACCCAAACAAACAGGCAATGGACCGCGCGCGATCTTTCATCTTCTTTGTTCTATCCTCACTCCTTACCCATACACACCTGCACTAGTATGCACTGCATTACTACAAATGCCGGGAGACCAGCATGGAGCTCAGTGCTTGTTCTGGGCGTGGCGGTGCCGAGGTAGGAACACCCCGCGCCTGTCATGATAAAAGCATACACTACGCTGGTGGCACTAATTACTGATTCTATAGTGGATTGGTGGATGGTGGATTCGATGGTGTAACGCCTAGCGTACCAGACTGTCATACCCAAGTTCGCGGGTTCAAACCCGATCGAAGCCGTGGATTTTTAAGGCGAAAAAAATCCTTCGTACGCCTTCCTTTGGAGGGGAAGTAAAGCCGGCTGTCCCATGTTTTTTAGATTTACTTGCATGTAAAAGATCCTCAAGCCTAAATGACGCCTCTGAGCTAAATTCAAATCGCCTGTTTCGTCGCCCGAGATAATACCTTCTTTCTCCGCTAGTCGGTGAAAGGAGCGTAGTGAAATTTGCGTGGTCAGACGGAAGAGCGGTCCTGATGGTCCACGTAAAATAAGGCATTAACTAACTAACTACTATAGCATTGGAAGCCCCCAGAAACACGAAATAAACAATCACCATCCGCCCCTCTTAGAGCTTGACCCGACTGAGGCGACGCTGGTGGGAGTTTGGGGAAAACTCTGTCGACGTGGATGTAGGCGTCGGATGTCGTCATCCAGTTGGGGACATCACCGCCACCCCCCGCGTTGAAACTACACTGCGGGGACTAATGACTTTAGCAGTTGAAGGTAAACGCTAATCACGTAATCAATCAAGTCATTATAATTTCCTAGATATTAAAATATTCCCAGGTTCGTGTTAGTGAACTGATAACACAGTTTCTAGGAAACACAGTCAAGGAAATGAAATCAATTCGATTCATAGTTCTTTGGAAATACCACATGCCACTTTTTTCAATGTATCCATCAAGAAGCATGAGTATTTGTGTCTCCGTTTAGGAATATTATGCGGTTCTATCATTTACATAAAAGTTGGTAATTAGCCCTTATTCGTCTATATTTGTAGGTGTTGTATTTAAGTTTAGTTATTAAAGTTTGAAGGCCCTGCGAGGTCAGACGTAAGAGCAGACCTTATGGTCTGAGACTCTTCACTCAACAAAGGCATTTTTAAAAATTATTTTAAATCGTATAAACAAGGTCATGAGCTGCTATACAAGAATTAAATGCAATCACAAATCTCGAAAATATTAATATAAAGGCAATATATTTTTATTATAGGGTAATTAAGGCCATGAAGATTATCTAATGAGATGATAGCGAATGATGAAGTGAATGACGACGTGTTTATTTGTTTAAAAATGTATAAAGGTAACTTGCAATGTACTAACACAATATCAAACAAAAATAAAAAACAATGTAATTGACGTTTAAAAGATATTTTCAACTAATATTTATTCAGTATTATGGAGCGTTTTCTTGAAACAATTCACATTTCCATAAAGACAACATTTGAAGTAATTATTCAATATTTTTTGACAGCTAGCTTTTAGTTTCTCGTGATAGTGACAAAAAATATTAGCTTTTGACTTTTGAGAAAGCTACGTGTCTGAACCCGTTGACTTGAAAATTTCAATGAATCACTGCGGATAATGAAAATACTGGTAAAGGTAAAATACAAACACAGTCTTCACTTTTCACTGTAGAACCATATCCATCCACAATTAGGTACACAGCACTTACAGACCACGGCAAAACATTAATTAAACGGTTTCACTACACGCATAAGACATATCTTCATAGGTATCAAGCATTTATAATAATACTATTTGTTGCTGCTGGAGAGCAAATCTTGAATTAATGATTATGTCAATAAACTTCGTCAGACTGCAGAAACCACGGTTTATACAAAAAAGCGTAAATATAAGTTTGAAGAATCTAAGCCTTCTAAGCATGTCGTCACAAAAATGGCTACCAGCAGCAAGGGCTGAAATATTGAGGTGGTCTTGATAGTATTGAAGCGCGGAACCGAAAATTTAATTGAATGCCGAGAAATGTCTCATCTTGTAGATTATGGTGTGAAAGACGTTCCTTTGAGGTCTTTGGCTTAAAAATTTTAGTTTTTATGGCCCTCGAACGCTTTGTTTAGGAGTTATTTGACGAAAACTTTGGCAAGTGTTGCGGGTTGCATTTGACTTGAATATTTAATGCGTTTTTTTTTTAAATAAACCCTTCGTATTTTTAAAGTCAAAGTGCAATTCGTCAAGTCTCCGTGAAATTCTCTTTCTTTAGAGACCTTATTTATAAAGATTGGTTGCGTGTGAGAGCCTCAACGGAAAGGTATACTACTGAAGTAATACAGGAGACGGTAATAATAATAATAATAATAATAATAATAATAATAATAACAACAACAACAACAATAATTCATTACATCACTTATTCTCTAAAAGTTGTGAACTGACTACTGCTTACTACGTACCTCCACAGTATGATTTTTACCAGACTGTACGCCTTCTGTAATCAACAGACAAAAAAGTTTTGGCCAATCGTCACAGGGGTGGGACGGTCCAACCAGGATGCTGCCCTTATCATCGATTTGGTAGAATCCAAACTCTCGGTATTGAGTGAAGTTGCCGCCGTTCACCTTGTGACGAACGAGATACTTGATGTCTTGCAGGCATTCGTATGTAGAAAATGGCTTCCAGCGAATATCCAACCAACCAGGCCCACTGGTCGGAGAGTGAAGACCACTGATAGATCCCAGGTACTCTAGAACGTTTTCTGCTATTAGTACTGCGCTTTCATTGGAGAGGGCGTATCCCCTGCAATATTTTAACGCAAGAATATCGACCAAGCTTGTCCTCTTAAGTTCATCAACAGATTATGTGAAGATTGTACGTGCATTTGTAATTAAATCTAATTTGACATACAGTAAAAATTCGAAAGTAGATGTTATATTTCGTCCATACTTGACATGACAATTTGTCTATAGTGAATTGTACATATGGAATTTGACATAAAGGAAGGACTCTTTGTTATCTGAAAGGTGAAGAAGATAAGCCAAGGTATTGTTCTTGAAAATTGTTAAATTAAATAAGTAAAAATTATCTCAATATACATGCCATTATAAAAGTCACGATCTTATTAATATTTACTGTAGTATAACGTTAAACATTTCTTCTCATCTAACACTTAAGCCATCACTTTAAAAAATCCCAATCGAAGGAATTGCGAATGACAGCCTAGGACTTCTGCGGCTGGAGTCAGTAGGTACTTGGCTCCTAGAACGCGGCGTCTCCCGTACAGCCAAGAACCTATTGAAGTGCGAGTGGTTTTCACCTGTAATTACATCAGCATCGGGAAAAGCTGCCATTTTTATTTTCAATTCAAATATGATTAAACTACAACAGCTGTTATTGTCATCTTCAATGTAATGTTGCGCGGCGAACATCGTAGCTTGAATGATGCACAACATTGTAGTGAAGCATTCGCTACGAAGTATTCGCACCCTATCATTCAACTAACATGTAAGCCTTGCATGCCAACATGTAAGACAAGCATGCCTTGATTACTTGTAAGAGAGATATGACGTTTTGAATGATTATACCACAATAACCAATCAATCCTGGTTAAAGAAAAGAAAGACAATAGATTTAACATCCGGTACCGAAACGTAATGCAATATATCACTTTATAATAACTAGTGGTGCTGCTAGTTATACTACTATATACTTATAGTTGGGTATATTTCCCGCGTTATTGGAAACAGCTACGTAGTATTGAAATATTGCACTTTTTGCGCTACTATTTTCTCGAAAACGGCTCCAAATGTTTAGCTTAAACTTTTAGTAGGGATAGTGCTAAATGTACTCTATGAGATGACATAAACGCCACATTGCTCTACTTCTTTCGTTCTTTCAAAAACTGCAAAATTGTAATTTGAGTTGTCTCTCGCGGCGGTTCATATCATTTACATTAGAAGCGATTGGTTCACATTATTATACTACCCAGTACATGCGCTTTAAATAATGTTAAGTGAAGTTTCTCGAAAACTCAACCGTTTTCTGTGAAAAGTAGCTCAAAATTCCGCATTTTCAGAAAAGCTCAAACGCCATTTTCTCATAAATGGGTCCACTTTTTTTCTTCAAACTTCTGGAAAGATTGTGGTAATTGCACTCTTTAATGTGATGTAAGGTTTATTTTGAGACATTTTTTGTTTTTTCAAAATTTACACAAATGTATTTTTTTTAAAAACTCTCATATCTTTAATCCATGAATGCCTAGCGTATGATATATCATTGCTAATTTCTGGTCAACTCAATTTTGCTTCTTTTGCAATACTTTGTGAAATTTAGTTCTTCAGTAAACGTTGACTTCCTAAACGAAACATTCAAGCAAGATTGTTCATTCTTGAATGCCAGATGTTGGTTTAGCCGTAATCGCTAAGTCAGTGTACATTCCTGGCCAGGGTGTACACATGACTTGGGTCGGTTCGAATCTTCATCTAAAACCGTGCTAAGCTGCTATAAGCCTGTGGTTTTGCTTCTTCTTATAGAAAAAAATACTCAACTTTGGCGCAACATTACAATTGAATAGCACTAAAAGTTGCAAAAACATGCAACTCTCTGCAACGGCTCCTGTGCGCGAAAAAATAGGGTATTATTATATTGTAAATGTATGTGTTTCAATTGACTTCTAATGAAGTATTTTCAAAACTCTATGTGAAAAAGAGCTTCAAATTTCTCATTTTTAGTTGCACTTATACGCCATTTTCTTAAAAGAATGCTCGAATTTTTTAAAAGAAAATGGCCATTTAGGACGAAGTTTTTGTTTTCTACAATTCTAAATTTAATAATTCCGTTCTACCATTAAGAAACCGACAAATTAAGAAAATGTCATAAAATGTACTTTGGACGGCGATACATGGTAGCTGGCAAGAGTATGTAAGGTATAGTCGTTAAACACGTCAATGTAGTCGTATTAAATCCACAGGGGGGTGATGTTCCTCCCCCGCTTTAACGTAAGATTCGGCGCCGACTTACAAATCTCCGCCAGCGGGGCACCGCCCCATTCGGGTTAGACTGAACTCCCGACGTGTATGATAATGTAGTCCATGTATGGAAGAGGAGGGGAAGGGACAAAATAGGGGAAGGAAAGATCGCGCGCGGTCTGTGGCCCGATTTTTGGGGAAATGCTCCGGCATTCGATTGGTACTGATCGGCCAAGCAATGGAAAACAACAGATAAGAACAGCCGATCGTTTGAATTCTTCCCAGTGAATGCGACGTAGCTTATGCCTAAAATCCTTCCCCGTCGAAACTCGAGTCCTCGATTCTTCCGGTCAGAGACGCTGCGTTCTCGGAATGGACAGCGTGGCATTAAAAAATAGTATTATAATTTCTAAAAATAATCAAGTGAATCAAGAACTTAATAGCAGACTGGATAAATAAGTGCTTAACTGATCTACAATCGCATTGCTTAAACAACGAGAATTAACCGACAGCCCCAAATATTTATCCCAAGTCAACATCGGAAACATCCAATCTGTCTTTCGGCATAATGTAAGCGATATACTGCATTAACATGAGAAAGTAAGCTATTCAATTATTGAATTAGCAATTTCATAAATAAGTAATTATAGAAATTTTAGTAATATTATAGAAATTCGAAATTCTAACTCACCTCGACATGTTCTGGCTCGAAGCCGATCAAAAGAACCCGGAATACTAGCTTGAACAACGTATTCCAAATTGGGATGTAAACGTGTAAGAACGTATTGATCATTTCCAAGATATTGCACATCCCGTGAAACAGAATACCACGTCGGGCTGATTCTAAATACCTAAAAAAGAAAAAATAAACAGAAAATGGCTTTAGTAATTAAAAACCAATCAATGGTTGACTATACGATGTAATTGAAATTGTTGTAGATTCTTCCTGTTGATCCTGGTATATGAGCAGAAACGTAGATGGTATGATTAAATATGTATTGATCATTCAGAATCAATCTAAGTATTTATATCAATTTGTATCATCTATGCCATTGTCAACCGTTTCCATACTTGTTTTGCTCTTGACAGGACACATGCTGAATGTGCGAAACGTTGAGCTAACAATAAATGTATACATAATACAATTTTTTTAATTCCTGGAATCAACTTAGATTGATCCTATATGGTCAATACATATTTAATCGTACCATCTATGTATCTACTATACGATGTAATTGTAGAATAGTGTCGTACTCGGAATATTTAAAGACAATCAACATGCCCCGGGGAATGGATTTGTTCTGTCTTTTCTTTTTTTTTAGTTTTTTTACACATACGTAATATAGAGAAAGTATGAAATGCTGCGAAAAATCAATTTCGGTATTTCAACGAAAATACATGTTTTGGGGTCTCTTGTTACCGAAAAAGTTGTTTCTTTCAAACGTCCGTCTCCTCGTCTGTCCGTTTATTTACAACACTAACGCTTAAACAATTCGTAGTACGAATTGTCGTATTTTGTTCAAAAATGAATATTGCCCGGCCAATCTGACTCCAATTGCAACTCTGCGATTTTGAAATTTTTCTTTAAATTTTGGGGGTACATTAAATGAAAGCCCTGAGACTTTCCAAAATGTTCTCCAAAAAGGCTCCAAATTTTTACTTTCTCGCTATTTCTTATGCGGAAAAAACGGCGAAGACAGAAAAATTCGTATTGCCGGGTGCTGGTAAAGAAAAAGATGATAAATTTTGTTCCTATATATACTGTTTCCAGGGAGGATCCAACGAAAATTTGGAAAGCTCTTAAGTCAATTTTAAGCATATTATTGAGTTGAGTCTAAATAAGCTCTCAAAAAATTGTTTTGAAAAAAATACTTTCTAAGTCAAATTTGCAATTCAGAAACATATAAGAGAGAGATGTAAATTGTTTATTATTAACAAAAGAAATGAATATATTTGTTTACAAAGAAAAATTAACACAGAAATAAACTAGTGATGCTACACAATGCACAGACTTTCTCGCATTTTTTTGTTTGGGGTAGCTATTCGAACTTGCCACATACTCCTGCTGACCGCCATTGTCGCCGCCCAAAGTACATTTTAAAAATGTTCTCAATTTTCTGGTTTTCTAATGGTAGAACCGAAACATTAAGAAAATTAAAGAAAAAATTAAACGTGGCCTGTGGCAATTTTCATTGAAAAATTTTGAGCCGTTTTTAAGAAAATGGCGTTTAAGCGTTACTGTAAATGTGAAATTTCAAGGTCCTTTTTGACAGCGTATTTTTGAGTTTTCGAAAAACTTCATTTAAAGCACATTAACTCACAAATGCAATAGTGTTTACAAATCGTTTCCAATAAGCATATTAACGGCTCGTGAGAGGTATCTTAAAAGCTAGTGGTGCTACAGAATGGGATAGACTTTCTCGTACCAGTTTTCTAATTTCTTTGGTCTGTCCTTGATTTTCTATGTTGACACATACTTTTGCCCGCTACCACCTATCACCACTCAAAGAATTTCTTTTTCAAAATTTCCTCAATTTTTCGGTTTACTAACTGTGGAACCAAACTATTACATATTAAATATTAAAGAATAGTTAAACCTTGTCCAAAATGGCAATTTTTATTGCAAAATTTGTGTTCGTTTTAAAAAAAATGGCGATTAAGCGTTACTGTAAATTAGAAATTGTATGCCGTAGTTTTTCGAAAAATTTGATTCGCAGTCATTTGAAGCACTTCCACTCACAAATTTAAATTTAAAAGTCGCTAAAAATTTGCATATTAACGGCGTGAAACGTATTTCAATAATAACATTTGTGTAATTCTTGAAAAAACAAAATAATACACTATAACGCACAAAAAGTTAGAAGAAAACATTTGGAGCCATTTTTGAGAAAATGGTGATGGAGCGTTTCGGAAAACGCGGAATTGTATAGTTTTCACAGAAAACTTTGAGTTTTCGAGAAATTTTATATGATATTCTTTAAAGTATATGTACCAATAAATGTAATAATGTGAACAAATAACCATTAATGTAAATATTAACGACGTGAGAGGCTAGTCAAAAGAATTACATGTTTGTAATTTTTTTTAAAAAAACAAAAGAATAGAGCAATATGACCTATATGTCATCTCATAGCGTACGCCATTTTCTCATAAATGGCTCCAACTTTTTTCTTCGAACTTTTGGAACGGATAGTGCTAATTTCACTCTTCAAAATTAAGCAAAGTTTATTTTGAGCTATTTTTTACTTTTTCAAAAATTACACAAATGTAATTTTTTTGTAAATGTAATAACACAAATTTTGTAACAATTTGTAAACATTATATTTGTGAGTCTTAAGTACTTCAAATGAAGTATTTTGAAAATCAAAAATGTTATGTGAAAATTTTGCATTTACAGTAGCGCTGAAACACCATTTTCTCTAAAACGGCTCCAATTTTTTCAAAGAAAAATGCCATTTAGGACAAGGTTTAATTTCTCTTTAATATTCTCAAAATAATAATTCTGTTCAACTACTGAGAAACAGAAAAATTAATAAAATGTGGAAAAATGTAGTATGGGTGGCGATAAATGGCAGCTGGCAAGAGTGTCAAAACCGAATAGCTAGCCGAGGCCAAGGGAAATAAAAAACAAACACGGGAAAGTGTGTGCCATTCTGTAGCACCACTAGTTACTTTCGCGTACACGTACGTATATACGGAGTAATATTGATGTTATAGGGGAAGTTATGTAATGCAGCGGAAAATCAATTTCGAGATTTTAACGGAAATACATGTTTTGGGTCCCCTCATACGGAAAAAAATTATTTTTTTTTCAAAACGTCCGTCCGTCCGTCCGTCAGTCAGTCGGTCGGTGAACAACACTAGGGCATAACCTATACATACGATTTCTTCCAAAATGCATATTCCCCTGTCCATCTGGTTCCACTCAAGGCGCCGCGATTTTGAAAAACTTTTTTCACAATTCGGAGGTACTTTATATGACGTACCCCGGACATTTTCAAAATTTTCCCAAATTTTTTTCCCTCGAATTTTTTTCTTTAAATTTCTTGTAAGAATAGAGTGAAATACTCTTATTAATGTGGAATAGGTCAGATTTTCAAGCTTAACTCTGAATTTTCGAAAATTGCAAAAGCTTGAATTTCTTTCGGCAACTGCAAAATTGACGATAGAGATTTTTCCTTCAAATGAAATTTGATTTCAGTAGCATGCGAGCAATATGTGCAATTTTTCAAAATTACAAAAACAAGATTTTCTCAAAAATAGATACAATTCTTTAAAAAACTTTTTAGGTATAGATAGTGCTAAATGTACCCTAAGAGATGACATAAACATTAGTTTGTTCTACTCTTTTGTTTTTTCAAAAATTACAAATATGTAATTTCCTTTCCCGTATACCTACATATATAGGGTGAGTCACGTAACTTTAGCGTTTCGAGATATTTGAGGTAACTTTGTTTTTTCAAATGGGGCTATACATATTTTTTCAGTCTATCATGACAAGCGTAAAGAGACAAATCCAAAGATATCAATATTGTTATATGTTAGATAAGCATTGTTTTCAGTAATTGTGATTTTTTGCGACTAGTGTTTAACGGATATTTTCATTGTAACTGTCAGCCCCACAAGGTCACGCAGCGCTCCCCCAGCAAACGCGGGGTCGGGAAAGGGAAGGGATTTTAGTACTCGAGGATACGAAAAATATTCACAAAACTGTTGCATTTTTTCCTGACCTCTCCTTTCCATCCTGATCCATTTTCAGATATTTTGTGTTTCTTAGGGATTGAAAATACGGATTTGTCTTAAGTAGTATTTATTGAAATAAGATTATTTCTATCCCTAAGTTATTATTATATTCTTATTAACATTGAAATTGTTTGCTCAAAATACACAATATTTTTTGTACAGTTTTAATTATTTATTCTTATTGTGCTCTATTTCAAGATCCCATTAATACGTATCTTATGAAACCCCATTAAATGGAGTTGAAGTTATAAACAATTTTATTACGATACAAACGTATGACAAATCCTTCTTTTCCATCCTTTAATTCCTTCAATCAAAGAAAGTCGAAAATCTGAAAATGCGGAAGGATGGAAAGCACAGTTCAAGAAAAAACTGCAATGGTTTTGTGAATATTTGGAATATGTTTCGTATCTTCAAATCTTCCTTCCCTTGCCCGGGCGCGCATTGCTGGTGGAGCGCTGCGTGACCTTGTGTGGTGGACTATTCAAAATGTCCGTTAAACCCCAGTCGCAAAAATCAAAATTAATCAAAAAAATGCTTATCTAATATATGGTAATATGTACATCATTGGATTCGTCTTTTTACGCTCGTCATGGTGGACTGAAAAAATATGTATAGTTCTATTTGGAAAAACAAAGTTACCTAAAAAATGTCGTAAAATACAAGTGATAAAATAGAAATTAATGCACATATCTATTAGTCCCTTCCCCTCATGCACTTCCGTGAAAACTGCATTGCAATAATTTCAACCGTTCAAAAGATACAGGAGGTGCTAAAGTTATGTGACTCACTCTGTATAAGAAGTATATACAAATATACGTAGTGTAGGGAAAGTTACGTAATGCCGCGGAAAATCGATCCATCGATCTATCCTTCGTTTGCTCGTTTGTTCTTGAGGGCCCTTAACATAAACCCCTCGGGACATATTGAAAATTTTCTCAAGAACGGCTCCAAATTTTTTCTTCAAATTTCTTGTAAGAATAGAATAAAATAGAGAATAGATGTAAAGATTACAGTAGATAAATACAGTTAAAATAGAAGACTACATGTAAAGTACCCCGAAAAATGAATTTCTCAGAGCTCAGCTGAAGCGTAACACGTTGCCGCTGCCGCAGCTGCCTCCATCGTTGGTGGATCGTATTATTTATTAATTTTTAATTATTTTACGTTCTCCCAAAGTGCAGAATATTACAAAGCCAAAACACTCATCGGATATGTTCGTTTAATACACTGCATACCTTATACAACGAATTCAATGTCAGACATATATTTTCATGTAAGATTGGTGTAAAAAATCTATTGCTTGGAGCTATTTAATTCTCACATAAAATATTCTACAATTTGTAATGCGTTTTACACAAATGATGATTGGCATGTGTTAATTCACAGAGCAATTGTGGTATACAACGTATTACATAACATGTACTAAATATGAGAAAGTATGTGCTGTTGTAGCACCACTAGTTTAAGTAAAGTCGCTCTTCAAAAATGTCCAAAGTTAACTCACATGTTCCATATTTTTATAATAGACATTGGGTTTTTAGTTAATGGAAAAGTGTTTGAATAATTAAAAAAATAACTACTAAATATCACCTTTTTATCATTTGGTCCATTCAGATTTCAAGTCTAAGTTCAGTTAATTTCTTACGCGTCTACAGAAATGAATTAATGAAAAGAATGTTTCGCCTTATTCAGTAGTGTTTTAAAGTAGTCAAAAATGACTACTTTAACTTAAGTAAAAAAATGACTACGTGTCTATGTGGACCCCTTGAGTTCTTTTTTGTGCATCACCTTGGACTCAACGAGGTCGTTTTGGAATGTACCCTAGGAAGGGGTCTACGAGAAACAAAATATTCGCGCAGAAGTGAACGTCTTGTGTAACCTGAGGTGAATATCCTTACCGTAAACTCCCACTTGATGTCCACGCATGAGGGATCGCATAAGACCTCGATGAACACCTTGCTTGATGTAGCTCGGATCGGTCTGATTCTTAAGTTACCTATTACATACATTAATGAAAGTACATATAAGTTAAATACGAGTATTTTTAATTAGTACAAACGGTATCTTCATTACAAAAATATATTTACAATGAAATAAAACAGTTTTGAAAATTTATATTTTAAAAATTATTTTTTAATATTCAAAAGTTATATTTCCCTTTATGCTACCTGTTGTGAGTGCATCAGCTAAACATTGGCCCCGAAGAAGATGACTACGTAAGTGAGAACTTTCACCTTCAACGTACTTCAGTGTTATTATTCATTGGTGTTTATTGTCTGGGAAAGCGCGAGGCTCCTACCATCCACTCCACATCCTTCCTCCTTCACTCCCCCAAATCGTGAAGAGCTTCCCTTGCAGGCCAGGAACGCGAATCCTACGAAGACGCTTGTTCTCAGTCCACGTGATTCATTTTACGGATTGGTTCGTGATTCTGGGCGCGTCAACTGCTAAGTTCACTAGCGCCGTAAGTGTAATGCATGCTTTATCACAGGAGGTGGCTGAGATCTTCCCCCGCTAAGTGGCGAGATCCGGCGCCGACCTACCTGTCGGCTTCCTGGGCACTGCCCCAACCGGGTATCCTCCACCAGCAGGGCACAGCCCCAGCCAGGACCAAGGTCCACTACTACTGTAGTGAGAGGTGAGCACCAGCGTAACAAATTGAACATTGCGCTCTCTGCCATATTGTAGGCAAATGCGGGCGAGGTCATATAATACTGTGTATCTTAACACTATTTTCACGCAATATTACGGACTCAAAACTTCGATAATCACATTGCAAATGTTCCGATCAACTTTGATTAATAAATTACGAAAAATAAACGTATTTTGAGAAATATGTAGATTGAAATACCTCCCGTTGTTGACTTGAAATTAGAGCTCTTTCAACCCATGACGAATAAATGTTATATTATTATTTTTATGTTCGTGTAATTATAATTTCCAATATTTCTGTAGAGTAAAGGAACAGACAAAATAGCTTAAAAATGAACGAACTAACAATAGAAAATTTCTTGGTTACAATTGTTGTTACTTAAGTTACATTCACCTACTAACCACAAAATGCTTTTGCGAAGCTACTGTCAGTTCTGTGCAAACACACACATAAAAATCGTACCAGTAAGTAAACATTTAAAAGAATCAGTATACTTTTCAGTTAGTTTTTTTATTGATTAATTAGTGATTTCGGGCGCGTCAACTGCGAAGGTCATTAGTTCCGTGAATGTAGTTAGTGCGTGCTCAGGATGTGACGGCGATCTTCTCCCTTTAGATGGTGAGATCCGGCGCCGACCTACGGTCCACTACCGGTTTTTCTCAACCAGGTATCTCCTACCAACAGGGCACCACCGCAACCGGAAAAATCTCCGAGTTTCTAGTTGGTCTCACGCCAAATGTGGTAGTGTAATGCATGTGTGTGTGTGTGTGTGTGTGGTGTGTGTGTGTGTGTGTGTGTGTGTGTGTGTGTGAGTAAGGGGTGAAGATAGGACAAGGAAGAGGAAGAAAAGATCACGCGATTTCGGTGGTCTGTTTGTTGGGATTCTGCTTCTGCATTCGCCTGGTGTTGATAGGAGATACCACAGAAAACTACCGATCAGAGCAGCCGGCTGCTACAATTCTCCTCCAGACAGCGACAGAATTCGACCTAGCTAGTATCGAAAATCCTGCCACGATTGGGCCTCGAACCTAGTACTTCACGGTCAGAGGCACTGCAATGACATCAGCTGATGCCCTGAGCCACCTCTCCTGGCCAACAAAATTTCAAAAAAGATATTTTCATAATATTTTCATCCTTTTTTTGTTCTCCTTAGCTAATGCAGTTTCTTTTTCTGAAGCAGGGATTCAAATTATTCTTTAAAGTGAAAATGCTTTAAGTAAAGCTTGTGACACAAACAAATGAATTCTCAATAATGCTGTGAAATGATCAAAACTCATGCAATCTATCTTCCAAGTTTTAATAATGCAAACAAGTTTTCAAATGAATAAAATACTTTTGAGTAAGAAAATGTAAATACAGGGTGTCCCACCAACTATGGACCACCCCCATAACTTCTGAAGGGTTCAGGATATGGAAATGCAATTTTCGATTAACAATGCGGAATCATGGGGCACGTAACATGCCATAGAGAAATTGTCTATAACATTTTTAGTTTCGAGAAATTTAATCATCTTTGATTTTTTTAAATGGAGCTATATATTTTTTTCAGCAGCAATATATAGATAATGAAAAGAGGAATAAAATGATGTATCATATGCTAGTATTTTGATAGTAATTTGAGTATAAAATTAGATTTTCTGATATGTTATTTTGAATTATACGGACAATATTTCGTGAAGCAGCCTTTGCAACTCTCGCCTTCGGGAAGAGTGATCTTCACGACGTCAAGACTTGCGTGGAGAGAGGAGACTGAGAGGGGTGGCATTGAGGAATAAGAGGCCTAACTAAAGCAATCCAGGGTCTTGTCACAAAGGTCACATTAAGAAACACTAATTTCAACGATCAGAATAAGAGATTTTTTCCGTTGATTTATCTGCATGTAACTTGTCTTCTTTAATAATAAATATCCTTTTCAAACTTGACAAGAATCCAACCACCGTCTCTTTGTTGGTAAACTTAATTTTTAATTAAGATGATTATTCGTCCACTGCGCAACCGTACCTCTCCTGTTGTTAATAAATGTAAAAGAAAACATTACACTTCCGTCTTCTGCCGTGGATTTTCAAGTTTGTGGCAGCACGTGGCGTTATGAAGTGAGAAACTCTCCAATCAGTATTAGCAGTTGTGACTGCATATGTGCATTTGTGTTAAAGTTTATTAAATTTACACTGAGAGTCTGTCAAGAATCTTTCAAAAATTGTATTGCTTTCTTCTTTTTGTGCGTGATTAAATAAGTAGTTTATTAACAGTAAACAATAGAAGCAAGAAAGGTTTAAGAATCTGGAACAACGAAATTTCAGAAGCAATCAAAGACAAACAGGAAAAATATAAAAAAATATAAAAAATGGCTTCAACAGAACAACGAACTAACCCGAGAAAACTATAAAACAGCACGGAATAAAACAAAGTATATAGTCAAAGAAGCCCACCGGAAATCCTGGGATACATTCATAAGTAAAATTGAAAAGGACATACATGGAAGACAAAATGCCGCATATAAGATAATGAAACATCTGAACAATACAGAAAGAGATACAATAAAGATTGATGTTGGGAAGAAAGAAGAGTGGATCGAACATTATAAACAACTATGGTACGATGCACAAGAAGATAATGAAATATCGGAATGTAAAGAAGCAGAGAATAACAACAGCATTGATCCAATCACAATACAAGAGCTACAAGAATCCTTAAAAGAACTAAAGAATAGAAAGGCTACTGGAACAGACAAAATCAATGCTGAACTTCTAAAATATGGCGATCCACTCCTGCATTGGTGATTACAACATTTAATGAATCAATGCTGGCAATCTAAACGGATACCTGAAGAATGGAAAACAGCTGAAGTTGTATCAATATTTAAGAAAGGAGATCGTAAAAACCCAGAGACCTACAGAGGAATTAGCTTGCTGAATTCACCATTCAAGTTATATGCCAGAATTATAAACAAAAGACTCCTAAAAATAGCAGACTTGCTAGTGGACGAAGAACAAACTGGTTTCCGAAAAGGAAGGTCAACTACTGACAATATTTTTGTTCTACAGCAAACCATGGAGAAACGAAGTGAATTCAATTTACAAACGCATATGGCATTTATTGATTTTGTTAAAGCCTTTGATAATGTTGATAGAAGGAAACTTTGGGACATTATGAAAAATTATGGCTACCCTACTTCAGAAAAGAAAATTAAATATTTCACGCAAAAACAATTCTTGGATAACACAAGGGATTAGAACATCATGTAAAAACAAACGAGTTCTTTCTTTCATTTCTAAGCATCATAACGTATCTCAAGATTTCCTCCTGTACTTTAAAAAATACAAATCATTGTTAAGAAAAGTCATAAGGCAGGCTAAAATCATGAAACACGATCAGGATATTTTGAACTCAAATAACAAAACAAAATCAATGTGGGATATAGTAAAAAATGCGACCAAACCAACTAGAAACCTTGTAGAGAATGTTGTTTTAAAAGATAACGATAGAGATGTGAACGATCCGGCAACAGTGGCTAGTCTCTTTAATCAATACTTTTCGAGAATTGCTGTCGATCTCACTAAGGGTTTTCAGCCACAAAATTCAACATCTGACGTTTCCCTAAAAATCTTAGACACTATGTTCGTTTCCGAAACCTCTTCCTATGAAATTCTCAAAATAATCGGTAAATTAAAAAATAAATATTCGGCCGGTTTAGATGAATTTCCGGATTGTTTGTTAAAGACGTGCGCGCCAGCCATTATACACCCGTTAACTCACATATTTAATGCATCCTTATGCACCAGAATTTTTCCAGATATTTTTAAAACAGCTAAGATTAAGCCGCTCTTCAAAAAAGGCAACAAAAATGAAGTTCAAAATTATCGGCCAATTTCTCTTTTGTCAGTTTTTTCAAAAATATTAGAGAGACTTTTTTATGTGCGAATGGAAACCTTTCTCAATAAACACGACGCGTTTTCAAATTGCCAACATGGATTCCGGAAATCAAAATCTACGGAAACAGCCATTTTTTCTTTTCTTAAGGATGTTGCCTCATCATTGGATCAAAACGAAGCAACTATTGGAATATTTTTAGATCTTTCAAAAGCTTTTGACGTCATTGATCATAACACTTTACTTTCAAAATTACCTTCGTATGGAATCCGTGGAATTGCTCTAGATTGGCTATGTTCGTACCTTAAACAACGATCTCAGAGAGTAGAAATACCTTACTGGAATGATGGAACTTTATGTACACACCTTTCCGGTTCTTTGCCAATTGCACATGGAGTCCCGCAAGGATCGATTTTAGGCCCTATTCTCTTCCTGTTATACGTAAATGACAGGCCCTTAGCGATTCGAAACGGAAGAACAGTTCTCTTTGCGGATGATACAAATATCCTTTGCAACAAAGGAACCGTAAATAGTACAATATCAGACGTTTCAAATTGGTTCCGTAATAACAAATTAAAAGTAAATGAAAATAAAACTGTTTCAATGCAGTTTTCCATATCAAATAAAAAATTCTGTACTCCATTGAAAATGAACGGTGTGCCATTGACTGATGTAAAGGTAACAAAATTTTTAGGTCTATCAATTCAGTCAAACCTCAAATGGAATGCCCACTTAAATGAATTGAACACAAAATTAAGTTCATTATGCTACGCGTTCAGAATTCTTTCAAATTCCGTCAGCCTTCATACAGCTCGTTGTGTATATTTTGCCAATGTTCACTCCCGCCTGAGATATGGCATAATATTTTGGGGAAACACATCTTATAGTTCACAGACTTTCAGATTACAAAAAAGAATTGTACGAATAATAAGCAAATCCAACCCACGTGATTCTTGTAAGTCACTCTTTATTAATCTAAGAATTTTACCATTACCTTGTCTTTTGATTTACGAATCAGTAGTTTTTGTCAAAAATGACTTACTTAAGGGCGGGAATATATTTTCAGCAAACGCCGATGTCTATAAGTATAACACACGACGTAGTAATCATATTCACCAGGTGGCAGTATCAACAGCTCACTACAAAAAATTCACATACAATTCATGTACATTACTCTACAACACTTTGCCAGAAGACATTAAACGATTAAATTCAAAAGAAAAGTTTAAGTCCCAAGTAAAATCTTTTCTGCTGCATAACTGTTTCTATACAATTCGAGACTATACCGAGCATCAAAAAGGAAAGTAGAATTAATTTTAATAATGATAGTTAATGTAATTATTTATCATTTGGACTGTATAATTCTAAAGAACCTGTAACAAGTATTGTACCACAGTTTCTGGGTTGATGGCCCCCATCTCGATCAGGTTTTTCGTCCAGTTTCCCTGATCCTTGAGCAAATTCTGAGATGGTCCCTTGTTTTGCTTCTGGACATAAATGTAACTTCATTATTTGTGCACGTCTTCTGAATTTCAGTGGGAAATATAGTTATTCAAATTATCGTTTTTCATATTATCGCGGCAAAAAGTATTATTCTTTCATGAAGAACATGAGGGTTCAGGGCAGAAATTTATAGCTAATTTACCTTTGAAAATATATTTTATTATATAGGAGCGAATATTTTGTCAACAAAACTTGAAAAAAAACTCTCTTTTCTGTATTCAAAATTCGAGTAAAATATGGTTTAGGATAAAGACCACAGAATTATGAAAACGTGCACAAAATTCACTTCTCCCCATAGCTCGTCATACGCAGTTCTTAACTGTTTTTTGACGTAAATAAATAAATAAATAAATCTTATAGAAACAATTAAAAGCATGTATAATAATTCAAAAATAATTATTAAGACAGATTCCATTAAATCAGAAGAAATTTTAATTAACAAAGGTGTTCGACAAGGATGTTCAATGTCGCCGACACTTTTCAACATATATGTAAATGACATATTTCTGAAATGGAAACAAAATATTAAAACAGGAATAAAATTGACTAAGAAAAATATTTAAACCTTCTACTTTACGCAGATGATGCTGTCATAATCCAAGAAACGGATCTACAGTATGCCCTACACCACTTAAATCAGCTATGCAGCTCTTACAACCTAACCATCTCAAAAGACAAAACCAAAATATTAGCGTTTTCGGGAAAAGAGATTATCCGTTCAAAAATAATTCTAGACAATGTAAGCTTAGAACAAGTTTTAAATTTTAATTACCTAGGATGTGACAGAGAAGGACAAAAAGACATTGATAAAAAATTAGCAAGATTTCAATCCATCTGTGGGACCATACACAGAACTCTTAAAAACAAGACCCGAAAAGATACCAGAATAAAATTTTACAAAACATTAGCTCTCCCGATATTGCTTTATGGCGGTGAATGCTGGGTTCTAACGCAGAAAAGAATAAGCAAAATTCAGAGCTCAGAGATGAAGTTCCTTCGAAGAGGGATGCTGCATCTTGGAAGACCAGATAAGAAATGAAGAAATCAGGAGAGAATTGAAAGTGAATAGCGCAAACAACATAATGGAAAAAGTGGCTGCAGCACTTAGAAAGAATAGAAGAAACAAGACTGCCAAGATTAGCATATTTCTACACACCGAGAGGGAAAAGAGATGTGGGAAGACCCACGAAAAGATGGAAAGATACAGTGGAGACGGAACAGGCGTAAGCCTAACCCGTGAAGTGTAGAAGAAGAAGATTAACAGTAAATAATAATAGAAAATATCTACCTATCTATTATTTAATGAATTAATCGAGATATTACAATAAAAATCTTTAATCATTCATTCCCTTTCCATGTTTTAAAATGAGAGTGTTTCTGCAAACACACTGAGCTCGATTCTTGTAAGTTTGAAAAGAACCTTTATTATTATCGTCCTTCCGCTACAAATTATTTTTATTTTGTTCTTTTTGATTATCGTTGCTTTGGAATTTCAGTTGAAGAAAATTTCAATTCAGATGAACAAACGGCAAAAATCTCTCATTCTGATCGTTAATGTTGATGTTTGTTCATATGATCTTCATGTCAAGACCATGAATTGCTGTAGTTACGCCTCTATCCCACTCAGCCGCCCCTCTCACACACCTTGTCTCCACGAAACAGTCTCGACGCCGCGAAGGCCGTCTTACCAACGACTACTGTTGCCAGGGCTGCTACAAGAAAAGACCGTTTACTTAAAAATAACGTGTCAGAAAGTCTAATTTTATACTCAAAACACCATCAAAATACAAACATATGAAACATCATTTTATTCATCTTTTCACGATCTATACATCGCTGCTGAAAAAAATATATAGTCCCATTTAAAAAATTAAAGATGATTAAATTTCTCGAAAACGAAAAATGTCAAGGACAATTTCTCTACGGCATGTTACTTGCCCCATCATTCCGCATTGTTAGTCGAAAACTGCATTGCGATATCCTGAACCGTTTAGAAGTTATGGAGGTGGTCCATAGTTTGTGGGACACCCTGTATAGTTTATACACACAGTGTGTAGATATGCTAGGATCAAATGAAAGAATAAGTTTCAATTAGATGAAAAATACTCATATGTTACTAAATAAAACATGTCTTGGTTGTATCATTTGGGTTTTTGAAAGTTTGCTTCTTATAACCCTAATGCAGCTTCATTTTGGCCTTCAGGTTGTAGAACCATGAAGCTCTCATTATGTATTTTTATTGTTTATTTTTGTTACATTTTATTCATAAATAACAGTCTTTGTATAGCAAGAAAAAGCACTGCAAAGTAATAATTTACATGGGAAATACCCAAAACTCTCGTCATCTACGTACACACAACACGCCTGTCAGCACCTGCCAGGGAACTAGTTGCCTACAATATGGCGGCCTTCAATTTGTAACGCTACTAGTGTATCTAACTAACTAGCGCTACTTGTGTATCTAGGTAGTACTATCCAATATCTTTGGCCAGGACAAGCTCGAAGCTCCCGACATATGTGGAAGAGTTCTGGATGTGTGCGAGTGTGTGGGGGTGAGAATAGGACAAAGAAGAGAGAAAAAGCCGGCGTTCGCCTAGTGTTGATAGGAGAAACCACGGGAAACTGCTGGTTAGGGCAGCCGGCAACTACAATTCTCCTCCAGACAGTGGTTGAATTCTACCCAGCTAATGTAGCTAGTGTCGAAAATCCTGCCACCACCGGATCTCATATTCCCTGACAGAGGTACTGCAGTGTCATATATTGATGTTCTGAGCTACCTAAGCCGGTTTTCAGTACATTTAAACTCCGTGTGAGGAAGATGATTTTTAAAACGAGAAACAATGAAAATTGTTAGCTTGTTTAATGTACGTAATTAGTGTTATTTCAATTTAGGAATAATAATACCATGATATTTTCGTCTCTAGAGTTTCATCAATATTTATGTGGGAGTGCCTCATATAGACTGTCATTTTTTAAGACAGATGAACCGCACTTTTTTTGTAGCAAGTTGAGTATATGATTGTGTTTTTGTAGTAAGTTGAGCGATAGTTGATTGACGGACGCGAGTAATGTAATGTGATCTGATATGTTTTTGTTGTATTTGGGAGAAAATAACAAGTAATTACAAGTTGTAATTTTAATTAAATAAATGGAAAGAATTAACACTTTGATATTTAAACAAAAAGATTTATAAGTTTAGTAAAATGAGGAATAATAATGCAAGGTAATTGGATTACATTTTGTTTTCGGGACATTATTATATTTTTTAATGGTTCTGCGTAAATATTAATTTCCCTTCTACGTTTTAATTCGAAAAATTATCATTTGAAAACTGAAGAGGTATTAGTGATATGTTTTTAATTGGTGTGAAATGTAAATGGTAGGTTGATGAAATAGGATGGTAACAATGTTACAAGATGAAGCAATGCGGGCCTCCCAAGGTGAGTAAACAAGTAAACTGCATAAGCCTACCGAATTGTTAATTATATATCTATAGTAAACAATTACACATGCAATTTACAACTCAATAACTAATTCAAGATTAATTTAGTGCACTTAATGACGTGAACCATGAATAAAGAAACATTGCCAATAACAATAAATACCACTTAAGCGTCCAGAACATTATCTATGTTATTCTGGAGTCATTTTTATTACTTACACCCAAGAGAAATCATCACATTATTTGTAGTATTAGTATTACTATCACACAATCAATTTATTATTATTATTATTATTATTATTATTATTAATATTATTATAAAGAATCAGTTGAAATCATGCTTTTGTAAATGGCAATGTTTACATACGGACAATGCGGTCATTTTAGTTCTGCTCTTTCACGATGACCACTTGTAGACTTGTAAACATTACAATTTTGGAATCTAGACTGCAAATGGACTTCACTTAATTTTGCAAATAATGTTATTTAAAAGGAGTTGTGATTGTGTAAAGTGAACAACAGCCAAACAGTAAAGGAACAAACCCATCATAGCAGTGACGACTGTTCTATAGAGCTTCTTTGGTGTATTAAAGACGAAGTGTTTTAAATAAAGGAAAAAAACAGAAGTGCTTGGGGCAAACCATACATCACAATACTTGTATGTGGTTGGACAAGCAGTCATATCGAGTATTTGTAAAGAGCACGTTCCACAATACAAAACCGAGCAAATGAAACAGATTTGTCAACAAATAAAGAACATCAAAATACCCCACGACTCAGTGTTATTTGTAACTCTACACAGATTTCTAAAATTATTTTTCAATCCTAAAAACTTATTATAGTATTGATATACTTTCGGTTTCAGAATAGTTTGCGGCTTAGCACAAAGAAACGAATCACACTGTACAAAAAATAGGTCATTACCTGCATTTTCTAACGTCTCCTTCTCCTTCTTAACAGGAAATGCCCATGATCCTTCTTCGGGGTTTGCAACATTCGCAAACGCGGCGAAAATAAGAAAAAAAACACAATATCGTTCACTCATAGTCAGAACTGTCTTTGCTTCGCTCTTCAGTTTTACAATGTTCTGTCAAGTTTGTCGGTGCAACCACAGATTCCTGTTTCCTTGCTGGGTTGACGTCACTTGATATCAAAAGCCTTTCGCGGTTGCGCAAAGCTTAAGAGGAAACTTGTGGATGTTCCGTCTCTGACTGGTGGCTAAGGCCAATAAGCTTTGACCGTAGTGAAGTCCGGTTCAGAATAAAAAAATAGATGAGAAAACACTTGCATGCAATTGTAAATATTTTAAGTACGATAGTATGGCACACGAAAATAACTTTACATTTATTCTGGACAATTTTTCCTTTCTCGAATTCCTCTTCACACGAAGAAAGTCACGTAATGCCGCAGTGAATGCGAGTTCCGATTTTCCGCCGTTGACCCCTCCTTCCCTTGGTGCTTTTCAGATTCCAGCGGAGAGGCATTGAACTTGTAACTCTTAACTAGCTGAACCCGTACGATTACATCGCACAGTAGTAAGTGGTATAGGAAAGTTAGGACAGAAAATACTGCATATCCACAACAATAAATTAGTTTCGTATTTATCAAGATCTTTAAGACCGGTAAATATTCACAGCACAGTTGTCGTGCAGATTGAACGTACAGAAAACGTACAGACTGCACGATTTTTGCCTGAAAACCTTTGAGCATGATCATAAATTTTCATGCTGAAATCTTATAGCGTTTTACATTCGCCGCACTGGTGCGCACTCAGTGCACACTCAGGGCAGCTTTCGTGTTCCATTCGGCCGCTAGGGCGCACCAGTGCAGAGAAGCCCATGTTCCATTCGCACAATGACACGGAACCAGGGTGCACTCGGGGCGCCCTAACCTGCACTGACGAGCTCGACGGTGCAGTCCATTGCACCGGGTCATTTTGAGGTTAGGTACGGAAGTTATGAATGTTGATTTGGATTCGTGGTGAAATTGTAAAGGCAATTGAAGATCGCCTGTCACACAAGGACACTTTAAATAATGGAGTATACCATGTTTTACAAGAAATGCTTTAAAATAACTTTGTGACTTCCTCGAAGTTCGGAAAATCAGTTTGTGTTTTCGTAAAATTCAACCGTGAATTACTGCATGTTAATAAATTCAGTGCTACTTAGTAATCAAACCTATCCTCTTACAAAATCATTCAAATATACAATGTGCTAAGAACAGTTTCTTGCATGCGCAAGCGGAAATGCTTATATTAATATTTTTATAGTCTTCAATAACCAAATAATTCTGCAGAAGCATTTCGGTTCGAAATGTAGTGTACTATGTTCGAAATCAATCACTGGCAAATCTCGAGAAATGAACTTTCGACAGATTCGCTTTTGAAGTTTTCGGTAGTTTTTAAATAATCACACGTTAATACTTTATGAATTAAGGAGTAAACAATTACCAAAGACTTCGTACAAAATGTGTTAAAATAATAATAATTATCATAAAAATTATAACAATGATCACAAATCCAAAATTCTTATTTTTCGAGTTCTGTCAATGTGGCAGACGAAGAACAGCTGTCTATAATCTCATTGCGTAGCGTACACGCACCGACTCAGTTCCAAAATACGATTCATTTGTGGCTGCCCCACGACTGCCCTTCACGCGTGTGGGGCAGCACTGTTGCGGAGCGATGACGTATTTGCCCTGCACTAGGGTGGGTTTCAGTGCAACGAATGGAAAACGCTATTAGATTGACTCAAACGTCTCTAGCTGGAAAATTGCTTACAACGGATTTGCTAACCCACGCGATGGTAATCGTCCATTTCGATTTTATGGTTATGTGTGTCAAAGTGCAATTGTGTCAAGTGATATTATGATAAACTACCTCTCTCCCCATTCCCGCCTTCCTATTTTTCTCCTCTATAATCCTCGTGGTTAATTAATACTTTATAAAGATCATAGCAAAAACGCACGCACAGAAATACTGCCACTGAAAGTACTCAATTCAATTGTTTCCCGATAGACCCCAGCAGAATCTTGTGGCAAATTCGTACAGAATTCATACAGAAAACATACAGGCCAAGTATGCACAACTTTTGGCTTTTAAACTTCTAGTTTGAGATCCTGAAGTTTCTGAACAGAAACTTTTTGAGAATATGAACGGAAACAATACTGTGTTACATCATTAATACATATATTATTTACTCATGTTGTGCACGACAAAGACGCCACGACTTTTAGAACACATCCTTTATTATTAGAGATCTACAAACTAAACAAATGATTAATGAAATATCAGGTGTAGAGAAAATACTAAACAATTAAACTCACTGTCAACGTCGATGTGATTGTTTTCTGAACATTTCGTCATAATCTGAAAACCCTCCCAAAATCACACGCTTCGATGCACTTCCGCCCATTGGGCGATATTCCGCCAAGTCAATTTTTGTCCCGTAAAAGAGACAGAGCCGTTTTCCAGGGCAAAAAGCGGAATTCCGCCCAATCTGGCAACCCTGCGCCGAAAATGCGGTACCTCTGGCAACGCTTTTCTCATACCTCGCAAACAAAAATAATAGCGAAGCGCCCAAAGAAAAACACTTAGCACCATCGAACAACTTTCGCAAACTCAAAATTTAATAATTCTCCATTTAACTGTATCATTTCTACGAACGTAAAGAAATTATAATTAAAAACGATAAAATGTAATTTTAAACCCTAATTTTTTATTTTCTTTTATTATAATTTCATTCAAATGAAGCCGGTGCTACCACTGTTACTATTAATAGGTATTATGATTATTGAATTATGATATGCGTATTTTTTTAATGTTTGAAGGCTTGGCAACTAAGGCCTTTAGCCTTTTACTGTTTATTATAAAATGTCACATATACAAGTACAATTTACAGTTACATTTCAAATTTTATGAAACAGATTTGCTTCTTTTAGGAATTTTAACGTCCTGCCAGTCGCCGTTGTGTCCGTTCCTAGGTCCTCCTTCAGATCCCCCTTCATTTCACATCTGTCTCTGATTGTTACGAGATTCACGCAGTCCGTTAGTATATGCTTCACTGTTAAAACTCCATCGCAGTCGCAGACAGGTGGTTCCTCATTCTTCAGCATGAATGAAGATGTTATTCTTGTGTGGCCTATTCTTAGCCTGGTAAGGCACACTTGTTCTCTTCGAGTATAGCTGACGTGTGCTGGCCATTTATTCACGCTTTGCTTGATCGGCTTTAATTTCGTTTCAATGCTATTCCATGTGGTTTGCCATGCTCTGAAAATACACTTTAAAGCGGCATTTCTTGCGTCTTGAGGTCGTATTTCCGTATTAATTTCTAATGGTTTGTTTGCGGCATTTCTTGCTGCAGAATCAGCTTCTTCGTTGCCTGAAATACCTATGTGCCCAGGGCACCAGATGAATGTGACTGATGCTCCTCTCTGACTTAATTTATGACATGATAGAATTATCATTTGAAGCATCGGGTCCACAGGTAGGTGTCTGTCTATGGCGTTAAGGAAACTGAGTGAGTCTGTGCAGATGACAAATCTTCTTGGGCTTAGAGTTTCACAGTATCGCAAAGCTTGCAATACTGCAAACAATTCAGCTGTGTACACACTCGCTTCTAGGGGAAGGGTCCATGCTTTTGATATGCTTTCAGTTACAAATGCACTTCCAACCCCATTTTTGGTTCTTGATCCATCGGTGTAGATGATTGTGTGATTTGCGATGTATTCTTCGAGAACTAATTTAAATCCGATTTTTAATTCTGCGGGAAGGCATTCTTTTTTCTTTACACTGGTTGTGTCGAGTCGAACATCTGGCAGTTTTAGCGTCCAAGGTGGAACTTCATAGGTTTTATACTTCAAAACCGATGGTAGAACGGTGTTATAACATCTAGTTATTTCGATTGCACGGATGTTGGCTGGACGAGTGGCAGTAGGTCTTCGATCGTAAATATATGCCAAGTTAGGTCGAGTCATCAATGAATGGTTCAAATGCTCTGGCAGTGACAACATTTTTTATCTATATCTGAGTAGTAGTGTTTGTCGTCTATGATATAGCGACATTGTACTGGTTTCACAATATAGACTTAAGGAAGGACTAGTGCGGAACGCTCCAGATGCATAACGGAGGCCTGCGTTGTGAATAGGATCTAATTTCCTTAAGCTTGACTTCCTGGCTGAGGAGTACACTGCGCATCCATAATCTATTTTGGACATTACCATTGATTTGTAGAGACGGAGTAAGATGTCTCTATCTGCTCCCCAATTTATATGCGAAATGCATCGTATTACGTTCAGAGCCGTTATGCATCTAGACAAGGTATAATCTATATGCTGTTTCCAAGTTAAATGTCTGTCAAAGATCAAACCTACGAATTTTGCCGATTCATTGTATGCCAGTTGAACACCATTTAATGCCAGATGAGGATCTCTGCATCCTTTCCGTTTTCTACAGAAATGGACGCATTTGGTTTTAGCTGCTGCAAATGAGAAGCCGATATTTTCCGCGTTCTGTTCTAAGGTATTTATGGTGTTTTGCATTTTCAATTTGATCATTGCCGGTGATTTGGCTGAATAAAATAGAGCAATATCATCTACATACATGCATTTTCCAACTGATGTTTCTATGCCGTCAAACATCTCGTTGATCGCTATGTTAAAAAGCGTACCACTTAATGGAGAACCTTGTGGTACACCATTCTCTAGTGCGTGGCTTTCGGAGATGGACTGCCCAATACGGACTTGGAAGGATCTGGTACTAAGAAAGCTTGATAAAAAGTTTGGAAGTTTTCCTCTGATTTGCCAGTTGTGTAGCTGTCTCAGAATGTTGTAACGCCAGGTCTTATCAAAAGCTTTTTCCAGATCGAAGAATACAGCAACCATATGTTGTCTTTTGATAAAGGTGTTCTGAATTGCGTTTTCCAGATATATTAGCTGGTCAATGGTGGAATGATGCTGTCGGTATCCGCACTGATATTTATTCAGGAGGTTGTATCTCTCGAGACACCATGTTAGTCTGGTGTTGACCATTTTTTCTAGAATTTTTCCTAGACAGCATGTCAGTGATACCGGGCGATAGTTTTCGGGTTTCCATGGGTCTTTGCCAGCCTTTAAAAGTGGAACTATTATCGCCTCTTTCCAGCATTTGGGGTAATTGCCTTGTATCCAGATGTTATTATATATATTTAACAAGATGGAGAGTATTTCTTCTGGTAACCGACGTATTATGCTGTAGGGGAGGTTGTCTGATCCTGCTGCTGTGTCTCCAGCTGCACTTATAGCGTCTTGTAATTCTCGCCTTGTGAAAAGAGCGTTATACGGCTCATCTATATCAGTTGTAAAATTTAGTATTTTTCCTTCTTCTTCTCGCTTTTTCTCTAAGAAGTCTTCAGGATAGCTGTTTGTGTTGCTGACTTTGGAGTATTGAGAGGCAAAGACGTTGGCTATTTCGTCTGGGTTGCAGATTAGTTGCCCTTCATGCTCTATGCATGTAATAGGACTGAAAACATTTTTCCCGGCGATTGACCTGATCTTCTGCCATACCTCTGTTACTTTGGTCGTCCTGGTTATGGTTGTCACGTATTTCTCCCAACTTGATCGTTTTGCTGTTAGTATTTTTCTACGAGCAAGTGCACGCAAACGCTTGAAAGCAATAAGATTGTCTTGAGTTGGTGAACGCCTATATCTGTTGAGAGCTCTTCTTTTCTCCCTTATTGCTTCTTTCGTCTCCGTATTCCACCATGGTACTGGCATTCTGGATGAGCGACCAGTACTTTGAGGAATGTATTTTCCAGCAGCAGAAATTACAGAGTTGGTGAAGTCTGTAACGTCTCTCTCTGTGTTTCCACTGGCATTTATTGGTTTTATGTGTCTAATGAAGCTGGACCAGTCTGCACGGTTGGTACACAAACGTTTTGGTAAATATACGTCGTTCTTTCGTATGTTTGAAGAAATCAACAGAGGGAAGTGATCGCTCTGATGAAGATCTGGAAGTGGATTCCACGTCAAACGTGTTGCAAGATTTGGACTACATATCGAAAGATCTATGGCTGAGAATGTACCATTTCTAGCGTTAAAGTGAGTGCTTGCACCTGTGTTTAAGAGTACGTATGTATTGTTAACAGGTCTTCAATTCTTCGACCGGCATCGTTTGTTCTAGAGCAGCCCCACGTGGTGCTATGAGCATTAAAGTCGCCTAGAATAAGAAATGGAGGTTGTAGTTGATCGATCAGATCTTGTAGTTCTTCATTTTGCCATGAGGCGTCTGGTAAGTATACGCAACATAATGTCATCTTCAATGGCTGGTATAGGGTTACTGCTACCGCTTGTAGAGGTGTATTGAGTTGCAGACGACTAACAGGACGTGTGTTGCTGATCAGTATGGCAACACCTCCTCTAGCTCGTCTATCAGGTTCTACGTCACTGCGGAAGGTCTTGTATCCTCTTAAATTGAAACGGTCTTGTGGCTTGAAATGCGTTTCTTGTAAGCACAGACACATTGGCGTGTAATTAGCCAGTAGCAATTTCAGCTCACAATAGTGCGAGATACAGCCGTTGATGTTCCACTGAATAATATTTTCCATAGTTGGAATGGAGTTCTCTGTTGTGGGGTGGGTATGTCCGGCTTATTTTCTAGGTTTTCCTTTTGGCCATCCTTTCTTCTTTTTCTTCTTGCGGGGGATTTTGCTTGGATCAATGGATTGGTATTCGTTATTTTCCGCACTTACCATCGAGCTTGTCTCTGAGCAAGTGGTCGTATCTTGATGATTAGTGGTAGATGACTTAGTTTTTTGTTTTAGGAAGTCCTCATTGGTGTGTTTTGAAAGACGGGGCGATCGACTTCGGTAGCCTGTTGCCGATTCGCCTTTACTGGATGTAGCTGCGGGGGCAGCCACTGGAATTCTTTCTGTCTCATTTGGCGGGGGTTCCGAAGATTGCTTTTCACTTAATATTTCACATTGAGTGTTTGTATGTAATTCTTCCGTGTGGATTTTCTTGTTATAAATTTCATTAAAATACTTTTCTATGCAGAGAGTTATTGCAGGCATTAGTTCTCTTACTACTAATGAAGGCACTGATGTGCTTTTAGTGACTGCTTCTACGTACGTGATGTTTCCTTTACTTTCAGGGCACACAAGCTTTTTTGCTTCAGGATAGCTGATTTTTTGTGTGGCTTTTACTTTTTGTATTGCTGCTTCCTGCTTGTATATTGGGCAGTCCCTTGACCTTGTTGAATGCTGTCCACTGCAATTGATGCATTTGATAGGATCTATGCACGGATCATCACTATGAAATGGCTTTCCACACTGACATGCTTTGATTCTCGCACATCTAGATGCTGTGTGTCCAAAACGTAAACACTGAAAGCACTGCATCGGTTGAGGAACGAACAATCGTACGCTCAGACGATGAATGCCAGCTTTAATCTTCTCTGGCAACGTACTACGGTTGAACGTCAAGACATGGGATGCTGAAGGGATTATCTGCCCGTCCCGCCTCATTGTTAGCCTGCGACAGGCGATGACTCCTTGAGAAGCTAGTTCTCGAGCTATTTCCTCTTCACTGCAGTTCAATAAGTCACTGCAAACTACTACACCTTTGCAAGTATTCAACGTGCCATGAGCATTTACTTCAACATCGATAGTGCCTATTTTCTTCAATTCTAGTAACTTTTGTCCTTGATTTTCATTAAATGTTTCTAACAAGAGTCCAGTTGGAGTTTTCTTTATATCTCTTATGGCAGATCCAGCCCAAGTGTTAATACACTTTTCTATTAGCAATGGGCTTACTTTTTCAAAATTCCCTTCTTTTCTTTTAACTGTAAGGTATTTTGGTACTGCTGTTGTGTTCTTAAACAAGTCATCAGGGTTTACGATTCTTCCAGTTTTCATTTTTTTTCGCTCTTAAGTCAGGACTTTTTTCTGGACGAGGGTTTTTAAGGGATCCCTCAACCCTGGAATCGCAAACTTCCATGCGAGTCCCGCGAAGTTTGCTATTACTCGTAGCAATATCTGCCAGGGATGCCGAGTGATCCACACCCGTGGCATTGCAGTCGCTGGCTGACGACGCCCGCTTGCCTGCTGGCCTGCTTGCTCACCACCGACCGCCGGTACTGGGGCTCCGATCCCCTGCACCGTAAGCGTCGATCCTAAAGGACCCTCCATCCCGGGTTTATATTCTGGGTCGCCTTCCCCTAGCGTTTTTGAGCTACCGCCAGCTAAAAGGAAACGGAAGAAGAGAAGGGGGACAGTGAAGAATAGAGTTAGAATAGAAGGGTAAAATAGAAACGACTCCCTAGCCCTCGCAAACCTAATAGCGTCGGGGTCAGAAACACAAGAGTTGGCCGATGGGAAGGTTGGCCCACAGGACAGAGAACAGAAGTGTGCCACAAGTAAGTAGAAGTAATGACACACGAAGTTAAAAGTGGGAATTATAGGATGTTTAGGGGAGTGACAGCGGACAGCTGCTCCGATTAGTCGCCTTCTACGACAGGGGGAGGTCCCATGGTGTTATTCTACTAAAACCCCCGACACCACACTGGGTGATATGCGTATTATAGATATTTCTATTCAATTAACAATTAATTTTGGGGCGCGTTCCGACACCAAAAATTCTATAAATCAAACACTGATAGTATTTATCATCTAAGTACTTTCAACTAACAACTTACAGAACATTAATCACGCAAATAATTCAGCTTACAACAAAATAAAATAACATACACCTCATCTCTATTTCATCAATATTATTATTATCAAATCAATAGCATTAACCAATGCCTATCAATAAATTTTACCTAGCAATTCAAAATAGCAAAAATTTACAAACTTCCCGTCGTTCAATTATGATTAGTAATCATGTATTTTTTACATAAATACACATTACATACTGAAACGAATTATTATATTATTATTATTATTGTTATTATTATTGTTATTATTATTATTATACGTTTAGCAAAATGAAGCGGCGGCCGACCCTGTTCAAATAGCGCGGCAGTCGCTTGACCCGTTCCGAACGGGTCAGGAAAGCGCGCCAGCGAGAGCGGGAGCGCGGTCATGGAATAGTCAGTGGGTAAGAGAACTCGGTAAAATACGGACAGGCGCGTTGGCTGGAGTGATTTTGGACAGTAATCTAGGGACTGAGGAAACGTTAAGTGTAATATTGGACAGTGGACATAGTAATAACAGTGTGTAGATGAATACGATGAATATTCGACAGCTAACCGAAGTTCGAAATATGAAAAACTGAGCAAGTGCGAAATATCAGTTGAGAAGCTAGTTTCGCCTCGGGTCGGTGCATGTGATTATAAAACATTCGGCGAGGATTGGAAATTGAGTGCTTATGAGCAGTGTGTCCACCGACTAGACAGTGTGAAAGGGATGGACAAAATAAACATAAATAGTGCTTGGAAGAAAAGTGTTTTGGAGGGAGCATTGTACGGAGGCGCGTGGGCCCCCGAGTTGCAAGCAGCGGCGTCCGGCCGTGGCTCCGGGTAACGACGCCGACCGAGGGCAGCCGAGCAATACTGATCTGGAGGGAGGACGGCGCCTCGCCTGCCTCGCCTGCCTCGCCTGGAAGCTAAATGAATCGCCCACATAAAATATCAGGTTTCCTTTTTCCCTTTGTGTATGGAATAGTGTTTTAAGAATAAAGAGGAAGTGTGGTTGTGATTTGTTAGCAGTTAATATTAGAAACAGGGAAAGCACTGCTGTGATTTGTTAACATGTAATATAAGAAAAGTGGAGAAGTGTCACACGGAGTGTATGAATCGCTGTAAAATAAAGTATTGTCCAAGTTCTTTATATTTCAGTATGTGTGTATTTCTGATGAATGTGCCAAAACCCAGAGCCCATTCGCGAACGAAGATCACCTGTCCCACCCATAAAAACATTGTTGCAATGAACTCGAAAGAGGAACGTTTCAATACTTAACATTAAAATTTCAGCGATGACATTAAACACCTCGGTCATTACGATAAAATAAGTATTTGTAATCCATGTATGTGTAAAGATCTTGAAATGAAATACTTTTTCTGGTAACTTTTCTACAGTTCTTCTTCCGTGCTATGAAATAGCACGGGTTTAGCTGGTATATAAGAAACTTCATTAAATACTTATCATTGACAATAATCGTAATTTCATTGGTATTAACAATTGTAGATCAAGCAAACACTTGCAACACAACGCAAAGCAATACGTCTCAAAGTTCCGCCTTCTTACTCTAGCACTTCACTCCAATTTGCGAAGATGCGCATGACGCCGTATTCTCGTTTCCATTCTAGCCGCGCATTTCAAACAACACAAATTTGGAAGCTTTTTATTAATAAAGGGAAGCTGCTATCTATTCAATATAGACTTTCCTCCACTCTTAATTTTTTCTCTTTTTGGTGCCCGGATTGTTTAAAACCATTCACTGAATGGTGAATAGGAGGGACATCAAAATCTGCCATTTTACAGAAATTATATATACGTGATAGAAACGTTAATAGAAATAATGTACTGTAGTATTTGTAACTAGTGGTGCTACAGAATGGCACAGACTTTCCCGTATTAGTTTTCTATTTCCTTGGGTCTTGGCTGGCTATTCGGAATTGCCACAAACTCTTTTTTGCCAGCTACCATCTATCACCGCCAAAAGTATATTTTTTGTCATTTTCTTAATTTTTCGGTTTCCTATTGGTAAAACGAAAATATTAATTTTAGAATATTAAAGAACACAAAAACCTAGCCGTAAATGGAAATTTTCTTTTACAAATTGTGTGCCGTTTAAGAGAAAATGGCGTTTTAGCATTACTAAAAATGCGAAATTTGAAGCTCATTTTCACAGAAAATTTTTGAGTTTTCAAAATACTTTATTTGAAGTTATTTAAAGCACTTACACTCAGAAACATAATAATCTTTACAAATTGCGGATAATGTGCATATTAAAGATGTGAGAGATCTTTCAAAAAAATTACAATTCTGTAATTTTTGAAAAAACAAAAAAATAACTCAAAGTAAACTTTACGTCATATTAAAGAGTGTACTTATCACTATCTATTACAAAAGTTACAATAAAAAATTTGCAGCCATACATGAGAAAATGGCGTTTGAGCATTTCTGAAAATGCCGAAATTTGAGCTACTTTTCACAGAAAACGGTAGTGGTTTCGAGAAACTTTCCTTCTTCTTCTTCTTCTTCTTCTTCTTCTTCACTTCCAGGATTAGGCGTCTGCCGGTTCCGGCCTCACAGAACTTCTCTCCATCTCTTTTTCGGCCTCCCTATATCTCTTGTTCCTCTTGGTTTATATAGGATGGCCAACTTCGGTAAACGAGAATTATCCATCCTTTGTACATGTTGTAGCCACTTGTTCCTGTACTCCATCATTCTTTCATTGAGGCTCTTCACATTCAGTTCTTCTCTTATTTCATCATTCTTAAATCTATCTTCTCTTGTGCAACCTTTAGTTCTTCTAAGAAATTTCATTTCTGCACTTTGTAATCGTGTGTAAGTGCTCTTTTTAGGGACCCAACTCTCACTTCCATAGAGGAGGACAGGGATGGCCATTGTGTTATAGAACTTTATTCTCGTCTCTTTCCTTGTTTTGTTTTTCATTGTCCTATAAATTATACCACATACTGATTGAAATTTTGACAGTTTCTTATTGGTATCTTCATCATGTCCTATTTCACACCCTAAATAGTTGAAAGAAGAAACTTGTTCAATGATTTTGTTGTCTACTACAATCTTTGTTCTAACAGGTGATTTTCCACAAAAGGCCATAACTTTTGTTTTCTCTTTTGAGATTTTTATGTCATATCCCTTGCATATATTGTTTAAGTGGTGTACTGATCTCTGTAAGTCATCCTCTCCTTCTTGTAGTATTACCGCGTCGTCAGCGTATAATAAAATATTTTAATAGTCATTTTCTGTAATACATATTCCTTTTTTTATAATAAGCTTCCATTTTTGGATTATGTCATTTATATATATGTTAAAAAGCGTGGGCGATATTGGGCACCCTTGTCGGACTTCTTTATTAATAGGTATTTCCTCCGTCTTCTTTCTTCCTGTGTTTATTATAATTTTTGAGCCTTCATACATGGTTTTCATTACATTTACAATGTGTGCTGGGTAGCCTTGTTTTTCCATTATGTCCCATAATTTTGTTCTATTAACATTATCAAATGCTTTTTCAAAGTCTATAAAAGCAAGATGTGTTGGCAGATTGAATTCTCTCCTTTTCTCTAAAATTTGCTTTAGGATGAATACATTGTCGGAGGTTGATCTACCTTTCCGAAACCCATTTTGTTCTTCTCCCAATAAGGCTTCAGATATTGCTTTTATTCTTGCATTCACTATTCCGGCATAGACTTTATACATTGTGCAGAGTAAACTTATTCCTCTATAATTTTCACAATTTTTCTTATCTCCCTTTTAAAGATGGATATTACTTCTGCTACTTTCCAGGTATTTGGAATCTTGAGTTTCTGCCAGCAAGTGTTTATTATGTGTAGCAACCTCCATTGTAAAAGCATCCCACCATACTTCAGTAATTCAGAATTAATTTTATCTATTCCAGAAGCTTTCCTATTCTTTAACTGTTTCAAGGCTTCTTGTAATTCTTCAATAATAATTAGGTCTGTAGTTGTTAAATTTGTGTTATCCCAGTTCATTTGCACGGTGTTCTCTTGATACCATAACTTCTTGTAATGATTTATCCATTCGGTGTCTTCTATTACTTCTATTCTGGCATCATCTTTTTCAGACCTATTGAAGTTCTTTAAAACTTTATATGCAAAATTTTGCCTCCCATGTCCATCTTGCTCTATTTGGCTTATGAAGTTATCCCAAGAGATTCTATGTGCCTCTCTCACAATTTTAGTTGCTGTATTTCTCTTCTTCGTGTAGTTTTCTCTTGTTTCTTCATTTTTTTGCTGTAACCATCGGCAATATGTTTCTTGTTTATTTTTTATAGCATTCTGAATTTCATCATTCCAGACTCTTAACCCTTTTCTACGTCTTATTTTTTTCTTTTTACCAATGGCTTCTGATGCTGCTTTTTCTATGCAAAATTTTACATTATCCCATTCATTTTCTATGCGTTCTACTGTCGGAGTTTCCAGATGATAATGTTGCAGTCTTTGTTGGTATAGACGTTGAATGCTTTCTTCTTCCAGCAAGTAGGTTTTGTAAACCTCTTCCTGTATTCTTTGTCTTGATTTTTGAGACTTCCACTTCATCCATATTCTTAATTTTGCTACTACCAAGTAGTGGTCAGAGGCAATGTCACATCCTCTATATATGTTGACATCTATTATCTGCGGTCTCATTTTTTCATTTATTAAAAAATAATCTATGATTGATCGCAGCCCTCTTGCACTCCATGTGTATTTGTGGATGTCACGTTTTCTAAAAAATGTGTTGGAAATTTTTAGATGGTTCATTGTGGCAAATTGTCTCAGTTCTTTCCCATTCAAATGATGTTCTCCATTATCTCCCATTATTTCCGGAATTAGTGTATTTCCAACTCTTGCATTAAAATCCCCACATAAAATAATATAATCATTTTTGTTGCTTTTTCCAATTGTTTTTGCAGCTGATCATAAAATATTTCTGTTTCTTCACGTTTTCCTTCTTCTGGAGCATATATTCCGATGATTGTCTTATATCCTCTACTGATCTTTAGTCTTAAGGTAACTATTCTTTCATTTATGAATGCATAGCTATCTATTCTTGATTTCCACTTTTTATTTATTATTATTGCTACATTAGCTTTTGCCCTAATGTTTTGAGGTACACCATTGTATATCATAATATACTCTTCTAGTTCTTTTGTCCCTTTAAGCTTTTTCTTAGTTTCAGTTGCCACCAAGATTTGTATCTCTCTTTCTTTAATTATGTTTTCTAATTCAGCCTCTCTAATGCCAATTCCTCTCACGTTCCATGTGGCTACTTTAATGTGTTCCGAAATTCCAAGTCCTTTGTCCTTTTCATACCTAGTTCGTTGTATTGTTGGGGTAGCCATATTAATTCCGTGAGGTTTTTCAGTAATGAAGGATTCGTCTGGCCGCTTTACGAGGGCTGCGCAGATATAGTTGGGTGGTGGGGCTGCCACCTTACAGCTTCCCAACTTGCATGGTTTATATCGGGCTTCCTTCCCTAGACAGATTGCCTTCACTACGGCTGGGAGCTCTGTCCGCCCCTCAATCTGCTGATCCTCTTCTGGTCTTGCTGAGGTCCTCTTCTGGAGTACTTCTTTGTCTGACCCCTCCCCATCGACCTGTCCGGCAAGGGAGGCCCTACCAGTAGCTACGCTACCGCCGGCATAGCTCTCAGGGTCATTGGGGTACACAAGCCCCTCCACCAGCGTCAAGGTCATGTACTCCCTAGGGGGGAGAGAAACTTTCCTTGACATTATTTAAAGCATATATACTCGTAAATATAATAATGTGAAAAAATCGCCGGTAGTGAAAATATAAACGACGTGAGAGACAAGTAAAAAAATTACATTTTTGTAATTTTTGAAAAAACCAACCGATAGACCAATATGGCTTTTATGTTATCTGATAGAGTACATTTACCACTATCCCTACCAAAAGTTTAAAGAAAAAATTTGAAACCGTTTTTGAAAAATTCTTGTTTTTGTAATTTTTTATGATTGCACGTATTGCATGCAATATTGCGCGAAAAAATACTAAAATTTTTAAAAAATGTAGATGACCTTAAAGAAAGAACTTACTACGATGAAAAAATTTTATATGAAGGAATAACCTCTATCTTCAATTTTATAGTCGGAGAAAGACGCCGAAAAAAAAATTCAAACTTTCACAATTTTCGGAAATTCAGAGTTATCCGTGAAAATTGGACCTCTGCCATGTTAATAAGTGTATTTTACTCTATTCATACAAGAAATTTAAAGAAAAAATTTGGAGCCGTCTTTGAGAAAATTTTGAAAATCCCCGGGGGGCTTCATATAAAGTACCCCCAAATTTTGAAGAATCTTTTTCAAAATCTCAAAGCTTCGACTAAAACCAGATCGACAGTGGAATATTCATTTTGGAAGAAATCGTACGTATGGTTTAGGCGCTAGCAGTGTTCACAGACGGACAGACAGACGGACGGACGGACGGACGCACGTTTTCCTTTCAATTGGTTTTTCGATATCAAGGACCCACAAAAGAGGGTTTCTGGCTATAGCACGTGTTAGGGGATTTTTTTTTTGAATTTAGCAACTGGTTTTATCCACTTTTTCCTTTTCACGGCCCGGCAATTAATTTTTTTCCGCCGAAAATTGGCCATTATTTCGCGCATTACATAACTTTCCCTATACTACGTATATCACTCCGTGTATACGTACGTATACAGGAAAGTAAAAAGTTTGTAAACTTTAAGTAAAATGTCTATTTTACGTTCTCACATACAACTTAAGTAGTGTAGCGAAAGCATTGTTCGGCAGAAAAACTCGAATTGTCGAGCCCTTGTTCTGAAAAAGTGGTTATATCTTGTTCCTATATGTTGTACATTACTTTCTCTAACAAATTATATACTCAGTATCAACATTTTCTTGGTTCTTGGTAAATAAACCAGTGGCGCTAAAATAACACATACTTTCTTTATTTCTAAGTGGTCCACTCTACTACATAAACATGCAAAAGTGTTTTTTTGTATACCAGCACTATAAACAAGAATTTCTGTTGCAAGAAACCGTTCATTAATGGGCGTTTTACGACACAAATGATGATGTATTATCATTTGACGGCACGAATCATTGCGTCATCACACATTCAGCCAATCTCAATGAGAAAAACATACGGAGGTAACGGTAAATGGAAAAGCCGACCACCGTTTTCTCGCATAGATGTCAAATACCCGAGACGTTACAAGAAAGTTATTTCGCAAAATCAATTTTGGTTCTTTTATAAATATAACGCAGTTGTGCAAAACAATAGCGTATGCGTTTATAATGTTGCTTTATTGTATTCGTACAAATTTGAAAACTCTCTCATAACGTCGCTCATTTTCAAAACATGTACTAATGCAATAAAGCTTAGCATTATAAATTAATTGCATAAGCTACAATTACAACCAGCAAAATTATTTTCCGTACCGAATTCTGATCCTCCCGAGTTACCTCGCCCTCAGTCTAGACCTTCTAGCCTGCTCTTGCGCCGAATGACGTTATGAAGACTGGCTGGCAGGAAATGCGTGCTATCCAAGCGGCGTACTCTGCAGTTTTAAACAGTGTTCTAATTCTTAAAATTAAATGGCAATCCATAATTGTTTAAAGTAACACGAGGAAGCATTAAGCCTTCTGGACGCTCTAGGAATTTATTTTCAGTTATTTTGAAACAGTACCCTTTCTTATTTAAAGCTTTACGAATTGTTTCATTAAGCCAAGCTTAATGTTCTTGATGATGTGAGAGATTTTGCTGCCACATTAAGCCAAGCCAGATGTGGAGAGGTGGAAGCAAAACTTCAGAAGGACTCGCAAGGCAACATTCTTACAATCGACTTCCAAACGTTCTCGAAGTGGCCAGTCTTATTCCAGTGATCAAATAGTGTCCACATGCAAAGAAATTACGGATATTTGGTAAAGCCAGATTGTTAATCCAGTAGCATCGTAATAACTTTAAAATAGCCACAAACATACTGGTTGTGATCACTGTGGTTTACTCCCAATAAAATTAGTTGCACATTTGTGTACGATTCTTTGATGATCACTGAATAGGCAACAGGCACAGAACCAAAAACGTTTCCATTATGAAGGAGAAAACCATTTAAACTTAGCTTGGAAGCATTAATAACTAGTGGTGCTGCAGAATGGCACAGATTTTCCCGTATTAGTTTTCTAATTCCATTGGTCTCGGCTAGCTATTCGGACTTGCCACATTCTCTTACCAGCTGCACATGTACTCATGATCGCCGCCCAAAGGATATTTCTTTGGCATTTTCTTAATATTTCGGTTTCCTAATTGTAGAACACAAATATCATATTCAGAATATTCAAGAACAGTGAAATCTCGTTCTAATGGCAATTTTCTTTGAAAAATTTGCAGCCGTATTTGATAAAATGGCGTATCAGTGCTACAGTAAACGAAAAAGTTTAAGCTCTTTTTCACAGAGAATTTTTCAATTTAAAGCTTCAGATCGTCCATAAATAAAGATGATTTAATGTCTCATGATCTGATGAAGTAATTTTGTAGCCAATGATACTATTGTTTAACAATGACGACAACGGATTTAAGGCCAGACAGAACCATAAGGGTGAAAGAGAGTCTCCTTGGAATATCCCACTTTTAATGTTCATGGTGCATATTTTCTCCTTATTAGCATGCAGATTTACCCTCCATGTTAGCATCAATGACTGTAGAGTGTTTATGATCTTCGGAGAAATCCAAGACTTTCTTATCAACCAGTCATGAAGAACCGAGTCAAATGCGTTTGTGTAGTCTATTCAACACATGTGAAGGTTTTTCTGCTTACTCTGGACTTGTTTTAAAACTACAGAATCCATTATACGTTGGTGTTTGCAACCTAGAGCACCTCTAATACATCCTTTTTGTTCCTCTGCTTAACCCATTTCTTTCACAATGCTCAAAGATTTTTTCACTGATCAAGGGTGTAAATAGTTTGTAAATAGTAGACAAACACGTTATTGGTCTGTAGTTTTGTGGTTGCGAAACATCACCTTTTTTGTGAAGCAAGAAGGTATTTCCTTCGGTAAGATGAAGTGGGATCTTCCTCGGGTCATTTAGTGCTTCTGTCAAGCAGATGGCCAATGGTTCGTGGATTGCTGTGAAATACTTCAGCGAAAAATTTTGAAGTCCATCTGGTCCGAGTGACTTCCAGTTATTGGTCTTCTTAATGCTTCTTCGTATGTCTTCGGTCGTGAAACCAGTGACCAACATAGGTGGTATAGAAGCACTTTGCTCTTCGATTTCCCTAATCCAGTCTACGTTCTGGTTAAAATGCTCACTTTTCGACCAAATTGATCTCCAATAATCCTCAAACTCACCGGACTCTAGATTTAGAGATGAATCTGCCTGTCTTTCCGACTCCAGTTGTCTGAAAAACATTTTCCTGTTTTTCTTGAAATCGATATGCTGCTTTTTTCTGTTATATAGAGCATTATACCTTTTCAATCGTGTTCCTTTCAGCTTAGCTTTCTGTCGGTACTCATCCTTCAGTTCCAGAAGTCTTTGCCGACAATTAAGATCTCCTAGACTAATTTTTGTCTGAGCACATATCACAGTTATCTTTTTTAATATTTTTCAGGAGCGGGTACCCTTCAGAAATTCATTAATCAAATCTGCCCTTGCTCGGAAGTGATCAACACTCATTTCAAGTCTCATCTTCCAGAGACTTTTTTTTTCTTTAACACCTCGTTGAGCTTGCCTCCCTGGTGCGTATGTCTTTTGGCCATTAAGTTTGATTACCGTTGACGCAGGACAATATAGTGCTAGGTGTACTTCTTCTGATTCCACACATTGGTTCAAGTGTTGTTCCAAGATGGAGTTGATCCTTGTTATTAATAATTTGGCTCTTCTGATGTTCTTCAAAATAGGTATTCGTGGTCTGCTGGAGGATTGGGTACTTCGATAGAGCTCCAAAAGACTTTGGAAGCATTCTGCCGCTTCATCCAGTCCCGTGTCCTGGATCTCTCTTGTATCTGAGGCGGCTTCTAAAGTACTCTCAATATCATTTGATGTAGTACTCTGGATTGGTTGTACTATATTTTCGTCACTCAAATTCAATTCACTCGCAACCTACCTACGGATTCCCTCTAACTCAGTTGATGTTAAATAGCCTTTGGTGATAATGGCTTTTCTACGGTCAACATTTTGTTCTGTATGTTGCATGTTTGGTCTAATTCTCCCATACTCTTCGTGGAAAAGACGTCTGTAACCTGTACGTGACGTATCTTCGCACTTGTTTACACGGTAAAATGCCATCATGATTTCCATGTTCATTTCTCGTGTCCAACTAATTCGATATTTGTTTTCGGTGCGATGTCCTCCTCTACGAGAAGTCTCCCGTGTATGTCGGGCAGACAAGCCAGCCGATGAACTGGCATAAGAAGTACTTGCCGCGTTTTCTTCCTCCACGTTGTCCAGGTTCTCACAATTAGACGATGTCATATTGGGGGCTGTCGCATATTTATTGATAGGGGCCCGCCCTCTCAGCACCCTGTCGCCGGCGTCCCGCATGCTGATCCGTCCAGCCCCGGCTCCAGACGGTCCCTGGCGCTTCCCAGGCAGAGGTTCTTGTTCCGCGGCCTTCCGATTTCTTCTTTGTGACTCCATATCTCTATGGGCTGCCTTTTATACCTACGGCCAGGTTGATGGAAGGGGAAAAGGAAGGACAAAAAAGGAAATTCTCTAAGATGGTTAACGGGAACTTTTGAGCTTCTCGATCCACCCTTTCGCTCCCGTCGGTAAGGAAGGGAATATTGGCGTAAAAAGAAGGATAGCACATAGAGGTAGGGAGAGCGGACAGCTCCTCCGATTAATCGCCTTTTACGATAGGGGGAGATCCCGTGGCGCTATTCTACTAAAAACCCCGACACCACACAGGGTAAAATAATAATATTATACTATTATTATTATTATTATTATTATTATTATTATTATTATATTTCTTCTCAAAATACAGAAACAAATAAATCTTTTATATATAAATTTGAAGATCCAGGAAATAAAATTAAATATATATTTTTTTAAAATTTGTCCCAAGATTGGGGGGTAGTTGTTCTCCCTTGCCCCCCCCTGAATCTCGCCTCTGGCTCCTGACTAACGAAATGAATGCGGATATTACATACGTTTTGTTTGAATTGGTTAAACTGGATGTTTTTAAAAAATAGTTAAGGTGTTAGTGGCGAAGCTGCAATATTTCAATATCACTTGTTTCCAATAACGCCAGAAATTATGTTGTTGAAGCACTACTAGTTTGTTTGTTTTTTAATTAAAAAGCTCCAGGATTACAATAATGTATCTTCATTACGCAAGTACATCGCAGGCAAGAAAGTTAAAAAATGTTTTCTTAAATTAATTGCATTAGTAAAACGGTTAATGACATGCTAATGAACTTTATTTGTCCATCTCTGTGTGTGAATTTGGGGTAACCACGCCATCTGTTGAGGATTAGCAGAACTTCATCCAATGTTTCTCGAGACACCGTGTACAAGAGACATCTAGTGACAGCGAGATTTACTACTAAGTAGCAAATCTAAAAATGCTTTCGTTTAAATCCTTATCGAAGAGACATCGGAAGACTATGTTAAAGAAAGCTTAGCTCTGCAGAGAAAATGATAAAATTTATTTGAAATTGAATCAGGTCAAAAAACGATATGTATTCCTAAAGAAATTTATAAAATCTTTATCTGCATTGGACATTTTTAATTTTGTATATACTTAGTTTTAAATTTATTAGTTTCTGTATATTTAAATGTTTACTATTCAGATCATATTCAATAATAAATATCCGTTTCGCAGATTCTGACCTACAAATTGAGGTAAAATGTTATTGCTAGCAGGAAAGGGCCCAGTAAGGCAGTAAAAACTTCCAGAGGCAAAATAAAGAATTTTTAACAACAAATTAGTGGTGCTAAAGGATGGCACAGACTTTCCCATATTAGTTTTGATTTCCTTGGGTCTGGGCCACCTATTCGGAATTGCAACATACACGCGCAAGCTGCCATCTATCGCCGCCCAAAGTACAATTCTTGTCATTTTCTTAATTGTTCGGTTTCCTAATGGTAGAATGGAAATATAAATTATAGGAAAATAAAGAACAGTAAAACCTCGTTCTAATGGCAATTTTCTTTGAACTAGTGTTTCTACAGAATGGCACAGATTTCCTCGTATTAGTTTTCAACTTCCTTGGGTCTGGTCTTGCTATTCGGAGTTGCTACATACACTTGACTGTTGCCATCATTCGCCGCCCAAAGTACATTTTTTTGACATTTTCTTAATTTTTCTGTTTCCTAATCGTAAAACGGAAATATTACTTTTAGAATATTAAAGAACACTAAAACTTCGTGCTAAATGGCAATTTTCTTTTAAAAATTTGGAGTCCTTTTTAAGAAAATAGCGTTTAAGTGACAGTGAAAATGCGAAATTTGAAGCTCTTTTTCACAGATTTGTTTTAGTTTTCAAGAAACTTCATTTGAAGTTATTTGAAGCACTTCCGCTCACAAATATAATAGTGTTTACAAATTGCTGGAAATGTCCGTAATAAAGGTGTGAGAGATCTTTCAAAAAATTATATGTGTGTAATTATTGCAAAAACGACAAAATACACCGAGTTGAACTTCACGTCGTACTAGGAAGACCCGGCTGAAGTTCTTCTGCCCTTCATCGCCCTCCTTCCCCTCCCATCACAATTTATCACTGTCTCCCTCCCTTCCTCCCGTACCCTGTTCCTGTCTGTCTCCGTGTGTCTCTGTCTCTGCCGGTCTCTGTCCCTCTCATTCACATTTACTTGCAGATTCAGCATGTCTCTGAGCAGGTGAGGTAATATTGGGAAGCGCCGGACCAGCAAAAACGTATTAGAATATTCAGGAAGAATGAATATTCATTCATTTCATTCTGTAGATTACAGTGTGAGAAACGTTTCTTTGGGGCCTTTGGCCTCAAAATTCTAATTTTTAAGGCCCTAGAACGCCTCGTTTAGGAGTTATTTGAATTTATAGATTCAAAATGCTGCCGAATGTGTTGCAGGGTGCATTTTACGTGATTATGTAGTGGATATGTAATGCAGTTTTATGTAGTGCCATGTGGTGGGGTTACAACAGAATTAACAACACATAAACCTTCTTGGTGAAAAAACACGTAGCCAACTTTCATGAAAATCGGTCCAACGGTGTCAAAGTTTTTCTCTTATATACATACCAACATCCTGTTTTATATATAGAGATTAAAGAGTGCAATTAGCACTATGCGTTCCAAAAGTTTAAAGAAAAAACTCGGAGCCATTTATACGAAAATTACGTTTGAGCGTTTCTGAATATGCTAAATTGTGAGCTAGTTTTCACAGAAAACGGTTGAGTTCTAGAAACGCTTTACTTGACATTACATAAAGCACATATACTCGTAAATATAATAATGTGAATAAATCGCCACTTATGTAAATATTACCGACGTAAAACAAGCCAATAAAATACATTTTTGTTATTTTTGAAAAAACAAAAGGATAAAGCTAAATGGCTATTATGTCATTTAATAGAGTACATTTAACACTATAAATACCAAAAGTTCAAACAAGAAACTTGAAGCCGTTTTTGAGAAAACCTTGTTTTTGTAATCCTTTTAAATTGCAAATATTGCAGGCAATGCGCAAATATTGCGCGAAAACTACAATAATTTTCGAAAATGTATACATTACCTTATTGATAGATCTCATTTTTGTGTAGCAAATTTGATTTGAAGGAAAAATCTCTGTCGTCTCCTGTATTATTTTAGTAGTATACCTTTCCGTTGCGACTTTCACACGCAACCAATCTCTATAAATGAGTAATCTAAAGAAAGAGAATTTCAGGGAGACGTGACGAATTGCACTTTGACTTTCAAAATATGGACGATGTGCTCAAAAAAACGCATCGTAATACTCATAAAAATGCAACCCGCATCACATGCCAATCTACCTCTGCAAATAACTCCTAAACAAAGTGATTTAGGCCTTAAAAGGTACGATTTTGAGGCTACCGGCCTCAAGAAACGTTTTTCGTATCATAATCTATAAGATGAGATATTCTCGGACATTCAATTAAATTTTCGGTTAGACGCTTCAAATCTACTAATGCGACCTAAATATTTCAGCCCTTATTGCCGGTAGCCATTTTCTGAACGTTTAAAAGGCTTAGATTCCTCAATCTTATATTTATGCTTTCTGTATACACCGTGGTTTGTGCAGTCTGACGAGGTTGATTTGCATAATAATTAATTTAAGATTTGAAACAACTAGAAGAATAATTGCTTGATACCAATGAAGATTGTTTCTTATGCGTGTAGTGAAACCATTCAATCAACGTTTTGCCGTGGTCTGTAAGTGTTGTGTACCTAATTATGGAGGGATGTGGATTTACAGTGAAGAGTGAAAACAGTGTTTGTGTTTTACCTGTACCTGTATTTTCGTTATCATTCGATGAATTTTTTAAATCAGCGAGTTCAGAGACGTAGGTTTCTCAAAATCAAAAGATAATATTTTTTGTGACTATCGCGAAAGGCTAAAAGCTAACTGTCAAAGAATATTCAATAATTACTTGAAATATTGTCTTTAAGGAAGTGTTATGAATTGTTCCAAAAAAATTCTCCATGAAACAATAAATATTTATTGAAAATTTCTTTCTAACGTCAATTGCTTTTATTATCAATTCAATATATTCAATTGCTCTTTTAAACATCATTGTTTTTATTTTTATTAAATATAATGTTAGTACATTGCTAGTTACCTTTATATATTTTTTAATAAAGAAACAAGTTACGTTAACTACTTTCCCAATTAGAATGGAAATAGGATAGTGATGAATGTGAGGTCTAACATGCGGGAGTTCTCGCACGGGTACGCGAAGGTAGTAGGGGAAAACTTGGGCCATAGCACAACGTGTGCCATAGCACAACATAAAGAACAATATTTTTAAATTAGCTAAAGTAAAAAAGGTTGAAATAAAAGAAAAACAAATATCAAAATGCGCTAACCTACAATACTACACTGTCAGAAATTACATTAAATTTATGTAGTTTAAAGCACTGTTTTACATTAAATTTAATGTACCGTGTACATTAAAACGGCATTAATGTACATGTACATTAAATATAATGTGTATATTAAAATAAATGTAGATTAAATTTAATGTACCGTAAACGTTAAAACGATATTAATGTTTGTGCATTAAATTTAATGTTAAAATTAAAATCAATGTAGGACTACATTAAACGTAATGCACCTTGTAAATTAAACTGATATTAATGTGTTTACATTAAATTTAGCGTTTAAATTAGTATTGACGGAGATAATGGAATGTATGGAAAATAGATACTGTTTAAAAATTTAAAAATTGTTTTCTTCCGCTATTTGAAGTTACGTGTAAAAAATTTAAAATATGTTTTCAACATGTATACAAAAAAATATAAATTTTTAAAATTCGTATTTACATTCAAATTGGTAACAAATAAAATTGTAAAAATCTTTATAAAACAACTGTAGCGATGTACATAGTACGCTAATTCCTTAGTTAACAAGTTTTTCAAATTCTCCGGAAATATTTAAATATTTTCAAAGAATTGTCACTGTGACAATGTCAGAATCTAGTATTCTTTACGGCTATGAATCATATTTCCGGGCGTCAACGCGTCCAAAACAGGTGAATAAGTAGTCACAATTATATATAATATACATTATTCTGTAGACTTAATACATATTTAATATATATTACGTCTAAAGAAATATGTTCCGGAGACGTAAAGAATATATTGTACATATCATAGCGGGCAATACATTAGGCCTAAGAACCTGCTGAAGCTCAGTGGTTACAGCACCTGCGCGTAAGCCAGAAGTCCCGGGTTCGAATCCCGGTCGGGGTGACTCTTCGTTGAACAAATTTAAATATAAAAATACATTTGTTACTCAGTACCAAGGTCAGAACTTGGTATTCTTTACATCTGCGGGACATATTTCCGAGCGTAAACGCATTCAAAAATGTGACAATTGCATAAATCCCAACGGGCAATAAATCAGGCCTAAGAACATGTTCAAATAATTGTCTCGATAGGATAGTGATTAGAGCAACTGGGCGTAAACCAGGAGACACGGATTTGAATTACAGTCGGGCTGACAATACTTTGAACAAGTTTTAAATATTGAAGTTAGTACATGTACTGTAAATTTCACGCAGAAATACAGTAATTTCAATGTAAAAGTACATTAAAGTATAATGTACGTAAATTAAATTTATTCATACAGTAAATTTAATGTACACGCATATAGTAAATTTAATGTACACGCACACAGTAAATTTAATTGTACACGTACATTACATTTAATACACACGTACTTTAAAGTTACTGTGCGTGTACATTAAATTTCATTTACGTACATGATACTTACTTTAATGTACTTTTACATTAAAAGTAATGCGGAAATTTCTGATAGTGTACGTATAGTAATTTAAAAAAGCAACTAAATTTAAATTATAGTAAGAATAGCACAAGTCACCCAAATGCCAACGATCGCAGTCCAAACGCACGATTTAAATGTTGGCGGTATCTGGAAGTATGTACGTACATCAACGCCCAGCTGCAAATTCATATTGTAAATAATACACCGTTTGATATTAAACACAAGATGCCTGTTAAGATATTCAATATTCAAACATCGTTTGAGCAACATTCCCATTTACCGAAGTGATGTCTAAGCCTACTGAATTGCTTCTAATGTAACAATTATTAGTATTTAATACTCAAAGTGAAAATATTAGTAGATTATTTTGGGGCTCGGAATTGCTTTTCTTGAGTTATGTAAGAACGCAGAAAATAATCCAATACTTGTATACAAATAAGTTTTTCAATTTTCGCACTCCAGCAAGCTGGCACCCTGACTCTCCAAAACCCCCTCTGATCCTCATAACAAATCAAGAAAAGTTAAATAACATTGCAAAGAGTAGGGTTGCACTTGCCCGATGCGGTATTTTCAATACTTTACAATTTTAATACTTTTCAATACTTTACATACAATACTTTACTTTTCTTTCTCAAGAGTAAAAACCTTTTATTTTTGTGACTATCAAGGAAAGCCAAAAGCTAACTCTCAAGTGAGTTTGAATAATTTCTTCAAATGTTGTTTTTAAAAAAAGTGTGAATTATTCCAAGAACATCTTTCTATAATGCTGAATAAACATTTATTGAATATTTGCTTCCAAAATCTATTCCATTGTTATTTTTGTTTGATAAGTACATTAGAAGTTAGAGTTATTCATTTTTTAAACAATTAACAACTTTCCTTCTTAATGGAGAGGATATAATGTAAAGGGAAAGGTTGGGGTTTGAAATGCGAGAGTTATCGCACGGGTACGCTGGTATTAAATATTGTAGTTGTAGGAAAACGCCGAATAAAATTCAAATTTTTTCAATTCTCAAAAATTCAGAGTTAACCGTGAAAATCGGACCTATGCCAACTTTATAAGTGTATTCCACTCAATTCTTACAAAAAATTTAAAGGAAAAAATGTGGAGGAAAAAAATTTTTACAACAAATTTAAAGGAACAATTCAATAATTAATAGAACATCAAGTAATAAAATTTCAATCTAAAAGATAATTTTTTATTTTTTTGTTTTCAATATGTATATGACTGTCAAAAATAAAATATTGACAAAAAATTAACATATTTATTACACCAATTAAACACACACTTCTGTAGTGGCTGATAACTATTAAAATTAACTAAAAATTGAAATAACTATTTTCACTATTAAAATTAGAGTGTTATGTTAAAGAGAATTTTGAAATGCATGTGGGATTTGAGTAGAGAGATACGATGCCACTTTCTCAAAACCAAATTACAATGTGGCTAATGTCACCAATCAACTGTCACAGGTTACAAAAAATGACACAATATTAAAGTTAATATTCCAGAAAAAAGTATAAGAAATTAGGCTACTAATCATCTATATAACCATGCTTCATTCAAAAACCATCAATATTTGATGTTCTGGCAATTAGATTTGTCAAACAAATATGAGTGACATGGACCCCTTCTTCCACTCATTCCTTCTATAATCCTTCTATAATTTACAATTCCCTTTCCATGACAACTTTGAGTTTGCTTTAACCTAAATAAATAATACTTAGGCTCAGATGTGGTTGGCCTATCCATTAATATGCATTTATTAATAAATTAGATTTAAAAAAATAACAATAAATATAATAAAATTAGTGTTAAACAAAAAATACTAAATAAGAAAACAAACCTTTACTATTAAAACAATCTCAACTAACTCTACTGTGATTATTGATGAAAACAATTGCAAAATAATAAATGAAAATAACAAACGCGTAGTACTAAATTAATAAAGTAAACGAAATCACTTAATGCAGATTTGTTAAAAAGAATAAACAGCAAAATGCGAATCGCTAGCAACAGTACCAAACTAGCACAGCACAATCCAACATAATTGGCTTGAATATTGGCGGAATCTAAGGAACTATAATGACGGTATAATTCCGTATAATACGGAAGTGACATTTTACAAAAGTAGTTACGTTAGCTGACCAGCACTATACCGCGTGGTTATTTTTAGTCTACGGCACCATAATTTTCTTCCATAAGGATGGCACCCAGATTGTTAACAAACAAGCAATATGAAATGAGAAGGTTGTGAATTTCTGAGATTCGAAGTATTTCACAGGTATTTTTTTAGTAAATTTGTAAATTGCCTTGAAACAGTGAATTTGAAGAATAATAAGTGAATTAGAAGAAAACCAAAACTGTAAGTGGTACAATTTAAGTGGTTAGTTCGCAACGCTGACAAAACATTTAAACTGAACAAAGAGGACTCTGAACCGAAGAAAAAAAGAAAAGTCAAATAAGTTTAAAGCATCGGCGACGCCACATTCAGATAGTGTTTAGTATTATACAATTGCTCAATAGTAGCCATTACGTCAATAGATCTACCTGCATTAATTTGCAGAACTTTAAAGTCCATAGTCAGTTCTAGCTATTTCTCACTCCGTGTTTGCTTTCATTTCCGGACACTTCTCACTGATGGCCTTATGTCCTGTGTTTCGCCTTTTTGATCTCTCACAATTTGCACTCTTAGTTATTGCATCTTTGGAGCAGGCCCCTTCGTGCTCTCGAGCGCAATGGCCGTGCAGATTGACACATTGTTCCTTGCAGACGGGTTTATGGTGTCCAAATCTCAAGCAATTTATGCAGCGCATAACTGCAACATGTTACACACATATGAAGTCATATCAGCAAACAACCGTCGCTTCGAATCAAAATATTTCCAAATTCTTGGCGGTACTATCAGCACCCAACTTCTGTTGAGTTTTGCCTCATGATCCTTCCCCATTTTAAAAAAGAACCCTTATGTCTCTCACATCCTTTTCAAGTTTGGTACCTTCAAAATTCCTCGTGATAATATCAACAATTTTTTCATCCGCAGTCCTTGGAACTTCGTTGATAATCACCTTCGGAAGAAATTTTTTGTTTTCTTTCATCTCAACTTTCTCACAGATCTTAACTCCTCCTTGTATCGTTTTTGCTGCGTCCTGGTTCGCAGCTTCAACCATGAGTATACCGCTTTTAGCGTTATACTAATCGTGTCCTATTTTCCTTTTCCCCCATCACCTTCTGACTTACCTCATCTATCATACCTTGGCAGGTTAATTGTTGCCCTTCTTTTGGCTTCACAATTATGACGTTTTCTTGATTCTTGTCTTCCCATCCCTTGGGTTTTAATATTTCAGAGGATTTAGGTTTAGTTGGCTTAGCAGCAGCTGCTGCATATCATGAATTAGTGAAAACCATTGTTTGTGAATCTCATGAATAGGTTTGACAACAGCTTCCACAGTTGCGGAGACTGCTCTTTCAACATCTAATGTAAATGATGGCTTCCAAGCTTTAATCAATAGCCCTTTACAATGTCTTAATGTAGCCAAAATTTGATCTTTTTCTTGTTAATTAATCGTGAACCGTGTGAAATCGTGTGAATTTCTTGTGAACCTTTCTTTATTTCCCACTCCAGGTGTCTCGCAACAGCGGGGCACCCAACAGCTGGGACAAGCTCTAACCCTAAGCTCCTTAATGTTCTCCTGATGTGTGTGGTAGTGTAGTATATGTAAGTATAAGTAATGGGTAAGGATAGGACAAGAAAGGGAATAGAAATATTGCACGCGGTCCGTGGCCCATTTGTTAGGGTACTGATCGGAGAAATCACGGTAACCATCGATCAGAGCAGCCGGCCACTAGAATTCTCCAGTACGCGGCTGAATTCTACCTATCTAGCTACAGTCGAAAATCGGACTCCGTCAGTACTCGAACACTAGAACAGTGCTGTCAATGTCGATGCCACGAGCGGGTGTCCTTGGCACGGGTGCCACAATGAAATCGCCCCTTCACGCAGTTCATTTCCCCGCCACTAGAGAAAACGCCATCCCTATTGTAAAACGGCGGGGTTACCAATAGTTTCCTTTCCCGACGCCAGTTGCGCAGGGAGGCTCGTGGCATGCCACGGTCCCACGGCGCGTGCCACTGCCAACAGTAGAAGGCCTTGACACCACTGCACTAGGACCTCCCGGTCAGAGCCGCTGCAGACAGCGGAAATGCTGGGCCTGAGCTCTGGTCAGGCGGTACCTACTCTCAGGATCCAACTCAAATTCACGAGGTCAAGATAATAGAGCACTGTTATTGAACAGTTATTTTCTATTATTTTTATTCATTTTCGCAATTCTATTAATTTGACTTTTGTTGTATGGACGTGAAGGCGGGTTGCAGCCCCCTTCCTTTTGTGTGAAAAGCGGTTGCACAACCTTCCGCTGGCCTTCCCTGCTGCTGCGGTGGAGAAGCTGGCCTCCAGCGGGCGCTGCTGTTGCGATTGGCTTGGTTGTAGACGAAAATAGCAGAGAGACCTCGTGGAATTACGGCGGGGGGGGGGGGCTCCGCCACATCCACTGCCCATCCGCATCCGCCAAGAGAAGGCGGCACTCGTAAAAGTGTCAATGCCACGAACGCCCGAGGAAGCGCAGCCATCTGCCTGGAGTTTGAGCACATTACAAAGCATGGAAAACATATATTCAAATAAAATGCGTGCATCTTTCACCTCTATGCAGAAGTCCATTTATATGAATGAATGGGAATCGAGCAGATTCCGCTGAATAGAACTTTACGTGATTAGATGAAAGCTAACCAATAAATAAAAAGTAGTCCAACTTAGTACGAAATAACTTTCTTTAAATTTTTACTTATTTAAGGTTGCTTTTCAACTACTAATATCATACAGCGGCCATTGTAAGTAACATTCGGGATAATGGTGACGGACACACACAAACATCCATGCCCCAAGCGGGATTCGAGAACGCGACCCTTCAGGCTTGAGGCAGCTGCAGCTCGTCAGTCTTAAGCGATCTCGGCTATCCAGACCGGTCAAAATAATTTTAATTCATGAAATTAAGTTTAATAAGCACACATCCAAAAAATTACAATCTGCAATCTCCAATCATGTAACATTTTTTAAACATCATATTCCAAATTCTGGTCTCTAATTTATGCTAAAATTTTATTTCATCCTACAGGATCACGTATACCTTATCTTAATACCTATCATTCCTGAAGTGACCTCCTCTGCTTAAAAATTACATTTTTAACATTACAGTAGCATTTTTTGCTACTCGATTCTCTTTTTGAAGTTAGAATCCTGTGAAGGAATGCAGATGTGGTGGTAAAACCTACCCCTAAGCGAAATACGGAAAATAGTTTGAACAATGATTTTCACTGAAAAAGAACTACTTTTCAACTCTCTTAAGTACTTTTTAAATTTTATTATTTTAATGTCAAAGTGTCCATTAAAAAACAAAATTTTACGTGGTTTTAAAATATGTTTCTTCTATAATACAATTTTTCCAAATATTTTTATTTCAAATTTTAATTTGATCCCCTACATCGCACACTTTCTCTGACTATAACTGTACGTAAGACTGCAATATTTTAATGTCTATTCTACAGCTCGAATACGCCAAACATCATTTGAATTGCGCTTCGTTTGGTTATGTTTCAAATAGGGTGAAGGAAATGCAGGACGGATCGACTGCTGTAATCATTATTCCCGTAAGTGTAGTGTATGTTTCGATCACGGGAGTTGGCTGTGTTCTTTCCCCGCTGGATGTGACATCACGGAGGGCGCTACGCTACACGTCGACTTGCGGGAACAAATTCTAAGCTCCCGACTGTTCTACCCACTTGTGTTGTTAGTGTGGTACGTGTAAGAGTGTGTGTAACTAAGGGAAGAGGATAGCTCCGGCATTCGCCTGATATTGATCGGAGAGCCGACGGAAAACTTTCGATCTCAGGAGCCGACTGATGGAACTCTTCTCCAGATGGAGGCTGAATTCTCTACTGAACTATCTAGCTATTCTTCGGTTTTTCTTTCTTGGCGCGTGGGGGTGCGACATCAAAATGGAATATCTCACGATATTTCGCGTCATTCTCGGTTGTGCCGCTAGGTTTGGCATGATCGACAGCACTGCTCGATACAGTCGCGATCATGCAACTCCTAGTGGCACAACCGAGAACGACGCTAAATACCGTGAGATATTCCATTTTGATGACACTTCCCCACGCGCCGAGAAAGAAAAATCTAAGTATAGTGTCGAAAATCCTGTCACCGTCAGGACTCGAAGCGTAGGATCTCCCGGCGGTCAGAGACACTGCTGTGACATCAGTTGATGCCCTGGGTCTCCTCAGCTGGGAGGAAATGGCAAACGTTTGGCAGCTCTGGTCATTCAAATCAAAAACGTTATATGCACATGCGTGCTATATCGACGAGTCCGAAATAAGAGTTAGTTAACTGAACAATATTTTGGAATGGACATGCAGTAGTGTCCTTTGCTCCTGCCGTCGAAGCATCTTATTCTGTAAAATGTTAGCTGACCGTTGTGATTGTAGGTATACGAGTAACACTGCAGACTTGTTGTACAAAATGAAATCCATCTTCACAAATGAAGAATATTCTGATATTTGTATTCGAACGCCTTTTGTGGCATCGCTGCGTAAAATACTATTGACGTTTTTCGATGCGCAGAATTCTGGATCACAGATGTTTTCGACGGTATTAACGGCATTTCGTGAATGTGGCACTATATTCTCGTCTTTTGTTGCTTTGATGTCACTTGAATATTTTTGCTTTGACAAAAACGGAAGTCATATTTTGTTGGACTGAAGCTAGCTTTCAGTTAGTGTCGGGAAGTACTTATCATTCTTCAGGACAAAGGAAGAAAAAGATGGGGCAAAACATTGCCTACTCTTATGTATTAAAGGAAGTTATTTAAAAAACATTCTTTTTATATAAAAATTACCCGTTCATCTTTTTTCCTCGCTGTATCACAATTATTTGTCACTCAATACCATACGCGACGTCACAATTTTATGAGGAAAATACAAGGAAACAGCTATGGACGTTTTCCTTTATTTAGACACCGGCCAAGAGTAAAGGATCACGTTTCTGCGTAAAGGAAGGCCAACCATATCATTTTTACTTTCCCATATACGTACGTAAGCACGGATAGTATAGGGAAAGTTATGTAATGCTGCCGGAAAAAATGGCCAATTTTCGGCGGAAAAAAATTCATTGCCGGTCCGTGATAACGAAAAAGTGAATAAAACCAGTTGCTAAATTAAGAAAAATATCCCCTAACACGTGGTGTAGCCAGAAACCCTGTTTTGTAGGTTCTTGATAACGAAAAACCAACTGAAAGGAAAACGTCCGTCCGTCTGTCCGTCCGTCTGTCAACACTGCTAGCGCCTAAACCATATGTACGATTTCTTCCAAAATGGATATTACCCGGTCGATCTGGTTCTAGTCAAAGCTTTGAGATTTTGAAAAAGATTCTTCAAAATTTGGGGATTCTTTACATGAAGCCCCCCCTCGACGTTTTCAAACTTTTCTCAAAACCAGGTCCAAATTTTTTCTTTAAATTTCTTGTAAGAATAGAGGAAAATACACTTGTTAAGGTGGCATAGGTCCGATTTTCATGGATAACTAAATTTTTGAAAATTATGAAAGTTAGAATTTTTTTCGGCGTCTTTCTCCAACTACAAAATTGAAGATAGAGATCTTTCCTTCAATTAAACTGTGCTCTCCAAAGTGAGTTCATTGTTCAAGATCATTTACATTCTTTCGAAAATTTTAGTAGTTTTCGCGTAATATTGCGTGCAATATGTGCAATTTTAAAAAATTACAAAAACTAGATTTTCTCAAAAAGGCTCCAAATTTTTTCTTTAAACTTTTGGTTGGGATAGTGCTAAATGTACCCTTTGAGATGACATAAACGCCATATTGCTCTATTCTTTTGCTTTTCAAAAATCGGAAAAATGTAATTGTTTTGACTTGTCTCTCACGTCGTTATTATTTACATTAGCGGCGAATTGTTACCATATTTTTATTATATTTACGAGTATATGTGCTTTAAATAATGTCAAGTCAAGTTCATCAAAAACACAACCGATTTCTGCGAAAACTAGCTCAAATTTCCGCATTTTCAAAAAAGTTAAAACCCCATTTTCTCGTAAATGGCTAAAAAAACTCTTCAAACTTTTCGATCGGATAGAGCCAATTGCATTCTTTAATATGACTTAAAGTTTATTTTGAATTATTTTTTTGTTTTTTCAAAAATTACACATACGTATTTTTTTTAAAGGATCTCTCACATCTTTAGTATTCACATTATCAGCAATTAGTAAACATTATTATATTTGTGAGTGTAAGTGCTTCAAATCACATCAAATTAAGTATTTTGAAAACTCAAAAATTTTCTGTGAAAATGAGCTTCAAATTTCGCATTTTTAGTAGCGCTAAAACGCAATTTTCTTTAAAACGACACCTACTTTTTAAAAGAAAATTGCCAATTAAGACTAGGTTTTTGTGTTCTTTAATATTCTAAAATTAATATTTCTGTTCTACCAATAGGAAATCGAAAAATTAAGAAAATGACAAAAAATGTACTTTTGTCGGTGATAGATGGCAGCTGGGAAGAAAGAGTTTGTGGCAATTCCGAATAGCTAGCGAAGGCCCAAGGAAAGAGAAAAATATTACGGGAAAGTCTGTGCCATTCTGTAGCACTACCAGTTTAAATTTATTTTCTTCCTGTTCAGCATAAAATGCCTTTCAGTGGTTTTAATACACAATCTAATAATACAGCTTAATTTTTGGCCTTTCTGCTAACAGTATTTGAGGTAGGCCACACGGCTACTTCTAAAAACAAGTCTGCAGAGCAGTAAATCAGAAGAGATTGTTTTAAGTTTTATTAGCGTTTAAGTGAAAGTAATCAGCTTTGTAACTATAATAAATTTAAAATGGAAAAGAGACAAAGACAAAATGCTTTGCGCCGGGCGAGAGAGCAGGGGCATTGCCTCAACTATTAAGGAAAACCCGATCACAAGGGCAGAACTAAATGGTGAAAATAAGTAGACGAGAAGGATATGTGTACACGGCAATGAAAAAAAAAACAACCCGCCATGATGTCTACCCTGGGTTACTATCGCCATTCGCCAGCATTTCCGCACCGTTGCGTCGCCGTGCCTGAGACAAAACCACATCCGCATTTTGCGGCATGCTCATTTCGTTATAGTCACGTTTTTGTGCGCATCTTTTCCTTCAGTTCCCAGAAATCGGAATTAGTGGAAATAATATATTGTACACGTGTCATCGCAGATGCGTTTCACATGCAAAAACTTTATCAATAGTTCGATAGACATAATGTACTTTCATCAGAAACGAGATACTAGTGCGAAAAGTAATTTTTTAGTAGACCAAGAAAGTTTTTCCTTTCCTTATTTTATCCCTGTAGCTTTTTTCAATCATTTATTTTGTGTTCAATTAAATATTCCTTTTCGAAATGTGAAAACTTTTAAATTAAACAACTTTGTGAGAAGATGCCGGAATGTTAATTTGAAAAATTTATTTACCAATTTTTAAATTAAATTTAAAAATTGAAGTAAAACAATTTAGTTATTTTAAGGATGTAGTGTACGTGGTAATGACTGGTTTAAGCGTTAAATAAAAGAGAGATCGCGTTAAGATGAATAGACACTTAAATTTAGGGAGGGCGAAAAATGTCTTCAAGAAATTGTGAATGGAATGCGAAGAACACACTAATTTGGACCCAACGTAAAATGTGCGGAGAGAAAGTGGTAATTTATTAGAGAAACATTGAGTTTGTTTAGTTATAAATGTTTTAATAATCAGTATGCAGCTCTCTATGAACTTGTTTCTTTGCTATGAACCAATCCACTTTTAGAATTTTGTATTATAATTTATTTTGTAATAATTGTATTTTCTTAAGTTGAACAAAAGAGCCATTACATCAGATAGACAAGCCTATGCCAGAAGAGCGAAAAAAACATATTAAAAATCGAAATTCCTCAATCTATTCTTAATATTTTATGGCCATTAAAGAGATAGTACATTTTTTAATTTTTTTGTTACTCGTAAATTTTGTTAATGATCTTGTGAGCATATGACTTCCAAGTAAATGGTTGGCCCAAATTCCATCATAAATAGTTAACTCGCATAATATTGTCATGCCAATATATATATTAATGTTGTTGATAATAGGGAAATTAGGTGTAATGGGTCTACAAGAGTTAACATTTTTGTTTGAGTTTTAGTTGGATTTATTAAAATTTACCAAAGGTCAGTTCATATATTTTTTATTACAATTTTTCAGTGCAATACTGCAATTTTTATGTTTATGGGAAGCAAATAATGGTGTGGGTCATTCCACGCAAAATCGGACGAATTTGAAGGAAAATTGACCTCGATGTCTGATATCTTTCTGATTATTTTTTTACACATTAATGAAAACAAACTATGAAACACTTGGTTTTTAGTTTTGCTCAAATATTTATATTTTTCGTCATTTTATTTTTTTAAATTTTCCGTAACTTCATACGCACTGACGTGTATAATATTTTGTATCTCAAAATCATTTTAAAATTTCGGTTTTGAGTTCCTCTTAAATCAAAGCTTATATCTGTACCTTTCATGAAATTTATCTTATTGTTTATAAAATTTTATTTTTTAATGTTAATTTTTTGTTTATAATTTTTTATTTATAAAATTATTAATTTTAACACGAATTAAAAATCTGAAAAAAAACTAAAAGAAAGTTCATACTTTCTTCTAAAGGACTGCGAAGTTTCAAAATGGCTTCTGTTAAAATAACTTTTTGAGAATTTTTTAAATTTTTCCTCGTTCACAGCGTCGCGAGAACCTCATGCGCCCGTCGTTGCATGTGCCACTATCGAATGAAACGCGGGGGGGAACAAGCTTCACAACAGGAAGAAAAGTGTAAATGTTCACTGAGCAATGAGTTTTAAAGTTCTTGTTAATATTCCAAAACATATAAAATATGAAGTTGTATCAGATTTACGTCTTTTTAAGTTTCTCTTTATATAACTTGGACAAGATGTGCACTTTCTTTCAAGGAACATGTTTTGATTATTTCTTTGTCTTCATAAATAGGAACAAAGGAATGTAACGAACGTGTACCACGTAGCCATTTTGCTGCAGTTCTATGACTTTTAAGTGAATTCTTTCTTCTTCATGATCTTCATTGGTGAAGGAGAAAATCAGTATGTTTTTGTACCACTCATAGAGCTTCTTGGGAGTCGTAATCGGATCATGATGTACTTGAATAGTTCAACGTGAATCCACTGCCGATACGTCACTCTGTCAATCATCCTCTCTTCAAACTTTTCCTGCAACATTTTAAGTCGTTCTATTCCAGGACATTTTTCACACCTTTTAAAGTAACAGTCAGCTCTTGGAGTGTCAAAAATAACTTTCCGACAATCCTTCAATGCATCAACATCATATGTTAACTTTGCGAACCTCCTCCGTCAAACATTAACTTTACTCGTCGTTTTCGTGATATACACAAACACATACTGTATGTGTACCGTTAGCTCGTGGTAAAATGCAGTGTTTCAGTCTTAATTCAGCGAACTTTGAAAATCTGATCTTTAGATGCGGAGACTTTTCTTTAAAATGCCAGTAGGTTTCTTTCATGTAGCTCAGTATAATCTTCTTTTGTTTGTGAATATCCCCCATTCTCTCTTACTGAAATAAAATTATTTTTTCCCTTTATTTACTCATTATACGGCTAACGTCATCTGAACAATAAAAAGCCACAACATATTGGTGTACAGAAGCGATGATAGCTCTTCTGGATTTCACATGTGGAGTTGACAATATTCCTTTGTTGCTAGTTGTTTTACAAACAGTTATCATGTGAGTAGATGTATCGAAATGTTTTTTAACTTTAGGAAAAGACCAATCTTCGAAAATCGTTAAAATTTTAAGTTTTATCATCATCAGTAGTTTTGTATCTTTTTTTAAATTCTTCGATGATGTATTCATTTTCTTGTTCTTCTTCTACCTCTTCTATATCAAAGTTCTTCACTAGGAGTTAGATCACCATTATCTCTCATTTCAATGTTCAATTACGAATTATTGTCTTCTTCTGAATTTCTACTCTGATGACTTGTACCAGGTTTGCTGTAAAATGTTTCAATGGTACCTTTAGAAGTTCGACTTTCATTTTATAAACCATTTTGAAGTTCTCCATCTGCATATGTTACAAATTTTCAAGTTCGGTGAAATTTGTAAGTATTGTGTGCCCAACTTTTGAAGGATACTTCGTATTACATGTTTTAAATTTTTACATTCAGTTCTACCATACTTTTCTAGATTGAAAGGATTGAAACATGAATCAAAGCGTACCTTCATTGTACCTGACATCTTCAATTATTTTTTGTCACTCTCCTAGAAAGAAGCGCACGGGCACTCACACACGCGTCACAAACGAGGATATTATTTGCACTGTGTCACACACTCTTCGATGTAAACTGATCCCAATGTTTGTATTGCTTGGTCGACTTCCTGCCATTGCCTTGGGTGGTAAACGACTTGCTGACATCGATGAAAGGGCGTGGGCAGTTTTGCGCAAGGCCGTAAGTCCAGTGGAGGAAGACACAGGGAGCATTGACAAAGCGGTATGGCAGCGGCGCGCCGCGGCGGTCGAGAAAATGCTCTGCGCTCCGTTGAATATTATTTTTTTACATGAGTTCTAAAACAGAAGCCATTTTAAAAATTTGCAGAGATGGAGATGACAGTCTAAAGAATTTATTGCCGTCGAGTTTAAAACAAAAAATCATGGGGATCATCTTAAAAAACTCGTTTTAAAAATTATAAACAATTTAAAAAACACAATATAAAAATATGCAATTATTTATCAACACTTGTTGAAAGATTGCTTCTTTAGCTTTAATTTGAGATCAAGTTTAAGTTTTTACAAGCAATACATTTGGAGTTAAAAATTATTAAACATCTCGACATTGGAGAAAAATTAATATATTTCAATAATTGTAACTTCAAAAATAATGTATTCTCGGCTAAACAAAAAAATACGTGTCTCTTACTTTTCATAATAGATAGTGTAAAAAAATATTAGAGAATTTGAAACACCTCAGGTTTTTTTCTGTCCGGTTTTACGTGGAATGACCCATGTGTTATTAGCTTCGAGAGCAATTTTAGTAAAAGTTTACCGGGAAATAACAGACACAAAAATTAAAGAGTTAAGGAAAAAGAGTTGAGTCTTGAAAAATCCCTCATTGATTGGTCGTATTTGGAAAAAGAAGAGTCAATTTTTACTGCAAAATTACGATCAAGGAAAACGCATTTAATAATTATGAATAAATATATTGAAATTCCTATATAATTTAATCAAAAGGGATCAATAAATTTTAAGTGACTGTCTGTGATGTTCGAATTTTCAGCTTTTAAATACTTTCTCAACTTACATATTTAAAATTACTAAAAGGAATTATATCATTTACTAGAGTACCCGTGCGAGAACTCTCGCATATTAAAACCCACCCATTCCCTATCCATTTGTCTATCCTTTCAATTAAGAAGGAAAGTTGTTGATGAAACGTGTTTATTTTTTTAATGTATAAATGTAACTTCTAATGTACTTGCAGAATATCAAACAAAAATAACAACACAATTGAGGTTGAAAACAAATTTTCAATACACCTTTGTTCAGCATTATAGAGAGATGTTCTCGGAACAATTCATACTTCTTTAAAAACAACTTTGAACAAATTATTCACTCCTCCTTGAGAAATAGCCTTTCGCTTTCCTTGATAGTCACAAACATAATAGAAAAGATTTTTACTCTTTAGAAAGCAAAGCAAAGTATAGTAGTGCGTAAATACCGACAAGTACAACCCTATTCTTTGCAATATTATTTGACTTTCCTTGATTTGTTATGAGGAACAGAGGGCGTTTTGGAGAGTCAGGGTGCCAGCTCGCTGGGGTGCGAAAATTGAAAAATTAATTGTGTATTAAAAAGTATTGGATTATTTTGAGCGTTCTTACGTACCTCAAGAAAAGCAATTCCGAGCCAAAAAATAAACTAATATTTTCACCTTTGAGTACTAAATACAATTTGTTACCATTGCAAACAATTTAGTAGGCTTAGACTTCACTTCGGTACATGGGAATGTTACTCAAACGATGTTTGCATTTTGAATATCTTAACGAACCGACACCTTGAGTTTAATATCAAACGGTGTATTATTTACAATATGAGTTTGCAGCTGGGCGTTGATGTACATACTTCCAGACACCATCAACATTTAAATCGTGCCTTTGGACTGCGAATGTTGGCAGTTGTCGAGTGACTTGTCCTATTCTTTCTATAATTTTAAATTTACTTGCTTTTTTTAATTCATTCACGTAGTATTGTAGGCCAGCGCGATTTGATTTTTGTTTTTTCATTTATTTCAAGCTATTTTACTTTAGCTAATTTAAAACGTTTGTTCTTTGTGTTGTGCGATACACAAGTTTTCCCCTACTACCTACGCGTACCCGTGCGAGAACTCTCGCATGTTAGACCCTATGTTAGTTCCATATTCTTATATTTCCATTTTAAGAGGGGAAGTAGTTAATGAAACATGTTTATTTGTTTAAAAATATATAAAGGTAACTTGCAATGTACTAACACAATATCAAATAAAATAAAAAACAATGCAATTGATGTTTAAAATAAATTTTCAATAAATATTTATTCAATATCATGGAGACTTTTCTTGGAACAATTCACAGCACTTCCTTAAAGACATTTGAAGTAATTATTCAATATTCTTTGACAGCTTTTAGCCTTTCGTGATAGTCACAAAAATATTATCTTTTGATTTTGAGAAACCTACGTGTCTGAACTCGCTGATTTAAACAATTCATCGGATGATAACGAAAATACGGGTACAGGTAAAACACAAACACAGTTTTCACTCTTCACTGTAAATCCACATACCTCCATAATTAGGTACACAACCCTTACAGACCACCGCAAAACGTTGATTGAATGGTTTCACTACACGCATAAGAAACAATATTCATTGGTATCAAACAACCATTCTTCTAGTTGTTTCTGGAGAGCAAATCTTAAATTAATTATTATGCAAATCAACCTCGTCAGACTGCACAAACCACGGTGTATACAGAAAGCGTAGTTCTTTGACAGCTAGCTTTTAGCTTCCCGTGAGTCACAAAAATATTAGAAAATCTTTTTAATTTTGAAAAAGCTACGTGTCTGAACCCGCTGACTTTAAAATTTCATCGAATGATAAAGAAAATATTGGTACAGGTAAAACACACAGTCTTCACTCTTCTCTGTGCCCCCACATCCCTCCTCAATTAGGTACACAGTACTTACAGACACCGGTAAAACGTTCATTGATTGGTTTCACTACACGCAAAGAAAAAATCTTCATAGGTATCAAGCAACTATAATAGTACTTCTAGTTGTTGCTGGAGAGCAAATCTTGAATTAATGATTATGCAAATAAACTTCGTCAGACTGCGCAAACTACGATGTTAACAGAAAGCGTAAATAAAGATTGTCGAATCTAAGCCTTCTAAGCGTGTCGCCACAAAAATTGCTACCAGCAGGAAGGGCTGAAATATTCAGGTGGCCTTAATAGTATTGAAGCGTGGAACAGAAAAGTTAATTGAATAGATCGGGGAATGTCTCATCTTGTAGATTATGGTGTGAAAAACGTTTATTAAGTAGTTATAAGTAGTTGTAACGTAGTTATTAAGGCCATAAAACGCTTTGTTTAGGAGTTATTTGACGAAAACTTTGGCAAGTGTTGCTGGTTGCATTTGACTTGAATATTGGGATGCGTTTTTTAAACAAATCATTCATATTTCCAAAGTCAAAGTGGAATTCGTCAAGTATCCGTGAAATTCTCTTTCTTTAGAGTCCTCATTTATAAAGATTGGTTGCGTGTGAGACCCGGAACGCAAAGGTATACTACTGAAATAATACAGGAGACGATTATTACTAAAAGGAATCCCACGTTAAATGAATTGTCTGTCTCACCGTCCGTACGAACCGATTTAACTAAAAAACACTGAAGCTATCAACATGAAATTTAAACGTATTGTAGACACCACCCATAGGACCAATTTAGTTTACGTTTTTTCGTAATTGATTGATTAGTGATTCCAAGCGCGTTAGCTGCTAAGATCATTAGTCCCGTAAGTGTTGTACATATTTTTATCTCGGGAGATGGCGATGATCTCCTTCCCCTTTGGCTGGCGAGATCCGACCTAGTCCTATGTGAGCATGTGGGGATTTTCCTCAAACAGGTAGCTCTCACCAGTGTGGCACCGCCCCAGCTGGGGCAACCTCTAAGTGTAAGTTCCCGACTGGTAGTAGTGAAGAGCATATGAGTGTAGGTGTGTGTAAGGGGTGAAAAGGTGAAGAGGAAGAATAGATAAAAGGCGGTCCGTCGCCCATGTGTTAGAGTGCTGCTTCGGCATTCGCCCGATGATCACGGAAAATTATCGAAACTGGCCGCTAGAATCCTCCCCCAGACAGAAACTGAATTCGATCCAACTATCTAGCTAATGTCTAAAATCTTATCACCATAAGGACTCGAACCCTGGAACCTTCCGGTCAGAAATACTATAGAGACATCAGTTGGTGTCCTGAACCTAAGGGACCAAGACTGAGGGACCAACAATGAAAAAATAGCGTAGTTGAGATTCAAAATGTTTACCTCCAAATGTTTTTGTCCTTTTAATTTTCAGATAAATTTAATTCTCAATCCATCTGTGCTTCACTGTTGCTGGTCGTTGCCGCGTGACGCGGGAAGACGCTGAGCAGGACTGGCAGAGCTGGTGGAACGCGAGGGGCGGAAGGAGGAGATGGAGGGGATAGACAGCAAGGGACGAGCGAAACAGAATAAGCAAAAAGAGGAGCGGAAGGGAGAGGGAGGGGCGGTGCAGGGTACGGAGGTGGAGCGAAAACGCAGGCAGAGAGGAAGGAATGGGCGTGGCGGAAAAACGGAAGAAGCAGGAGGCACGTCATGAGCGAGAGGAACAGAGAGCGGAAGGAGCTGGATAGGTCGGGCAGGGGGCGTTGGCAGGAGGCGTTTGTTTTTTCTCGTCAGAATATGCTGTAAGGGGACCGTTATTTAATGTAGGAATTGGGAACTAATTGTCCGTTAAGTTTTTTTAATAGTAGGACAATGGGGTTTACTATTAAGGGTAAATTGATTTTCATTTGTAAATTTATCTAATTCATAATTAATTTAATGGGTCGAGATACTTTATTATTAATGTCAAGTCAGTGAATCTGTTGCCAATATATTATTAAGTTATGTTTAGATACAATTAGATTTAATGTATGGATCATTCTATGTCAATTCTGGAGATGTGCCCGGAGCGACCATCTCGAACTTGGATGAAATTGTGTATACCAAGTGTCATAGATCTCTAAGTAATTTTGTAAAGTTACTTAGTATCTTGATAAATTAAATAACTTCTTAGATACAGCGATTTGTTTGACACCGTTCAGCGACGTATTACAGAACATCCATGAGATTTTCGCAAATTTGTGATACAATATTTCCATCTTCATTATTGCTCAACAAACATGACTGAGGTTACATGTTTAACTACGTTATACTCAGTGAAACTAATATCAATTTTGCCTTCATTCACACATAGTAAGTACTTTGTAACTCAAGTAAATATCGCAAAAATATCGTTAAGAATGTTCCACGTCAACATTGAAAAAGCTTCCTTATTAGTTCAGTAAAAAAATAGAAATTGCTCATTACATTTTAACATTACATTTTTTTTCTCAAGACCTAATTTCATCGTTCTAGTTTTTTCCATTACTTCATATATTCAGTTGAAAATTGATGGTTGTGGCACAGTGTCTCAAAATAAGGAATATTTAGCATTCTTTTACACGTTCTTGAAAATCTTTCAAACATATCTCATTAGAAATAAGAGATTTTGAAGCTTCTAAAAAAGTCAATTTGATTTTTCATCGGAGGCATGTCTCAAAATGTAAAAAATTGAAGCAATGTTGGCGAAAATAATTAGTGATCAATAAAAATTCCAGAGTTTATTTTTTCTTAGTATTCCCAAATATTCAAGTAAGAGTAATTGAAATTTAGCACATAATATCTAAAAACTGTGTATTTGAATGGGAATTTTGGACCTCCCTGGTCTAACCGCAAGTAAAAATTAGTGGTGCTACAGAATGGCACAGACTTTCCCGTTTTAGTTTTCTATTTCTTTGTGTCTGGACTAGCTATTCGGAATTGCCACTACTCTTGTCAGTTGCCATCTATCGCCGCCCAAAGCATATTGTTTGACATTTTCTTAATTTTTCGGTTTCCCAATGGAAAATATTATTTTAAGAATATTAAAGAATAGTAAAAACTCGTCCTAAATAGCAATTTTCTTTGAAAAATTTGGAGTAGTTTTTAAGAAAATGGCGGATAAGCGCTACTGTAAATTCGAAATTTGGAGCTGTATTTCACAGAATTTTTTTGAGTTTTCGAAAAAAATTCATTTGAAGTAATTTCAAACACTTAAAGTCACAAATACAATACTGTGTACAAATTGCTAGAAATGTGCATATTAACGGTGTGAGAGATCTTTCAAAAAAATATGAACTTTACGTCATAATAAAGAGTGCAATTAGCACTATCCCTCTGAATAGTTTGAAGAAAAAATTGGAGTCATTTATGAGAAAATGGCGTTCGAGCGTTTCTGAAAATGTGGAATTTCGAGATAGATTTCACAAAAAACTGTTGAGTTTTCGAGAAACGTTAAACCGTAGCCTATCAAAGGCCATCTCCTTATCAGTAGCTGGAGGGGTGCGGCAGGGAGGGTGTCCCCCCTATCTGGTATGGTGATGCGCGGGGGGGGCAGAAGCGAATGGACAGAGAAGTTTTAGAGACGCCGAAGTGAGAGGCAGTAACGAAGCGGAGATAGTGAGTTTTTGGAAGGCAGGTGTTGTGGCGATGGTAGCTAGAGGAGGCATGTTTGACGGAGTGGCTACGCATGTGCCCCTTCAAATATCCAGAACGTTTTGAAAAATCTGTTGCCCATGGGTACAGAGAAGCTCCTCACTCAATTAGAATACTACGACGTCACTTTTGAGCTGAGTGAAAAGTTGAACAAGGCAAAAGCACTCGAGAAAATACCAGCCACATTGGTAGAGGATACGGGACAATTTCAAAATAGGGATGTTGAGAATAGTGGAAAAGGAGACCGTAATAGGGACTGGAAGAGAAGAAGTAGTGGCTCGCCTAGAAGCAGGTCGCCAGTAAGAGAAAGTAATGGTCAACAAGGCATGAAAGGAAACTGAAATGGTACTAGGAATGGGGAACCTGGAACTTCGCAACAAAATGAAATGGAAAACTTCGGCGGATTGCACCGCCAAATCATTCCGGAACAAACCTACTCAGAGTAAATCCTGGCCAAGAGGTGACAATTTTGTCTACTGAACTTACTGAATTTAATGCGTTTCGTGGGAAGATGATATAAAAAAAACTTAAAGAGTCCAAGTGAAAGGTCCAATAAGAGACACTATCCTCTGATTCAGGTGGAGAGTTGTGGCAAGATCACGCAGGCCTTAGTGGACACGGGAAGTATGTGCTCGGTCATTTCGAGTGAATTGTTTGACGAGATCAGCAAGAGGGTAGTCTGTATACCTGTCCTAACTTTAACGAAGTCCTTTTTAATAGGAGCTAACAAGAAACGTTCAAGTCCTATTACAAAACTATTTTTAAATTAGAATATTAACATTCGTATATGATGTTATTTCATTGGTGGTAAGATATTTATTATACCCTCTGATCGTCGGAATGCATTTCCTCAAAAGCCACAAGGTGTGATAGATCTAGGAAGAAACACGATCACAATTGATGAGCAAGTTGACGTAGGTCTCGACTATGAAAATGAAATTTGGCAAACCTGGGAAGTAACTTGCTTAAAGGACGTGGATCTTGGAAATGTTATCATCTCGACCGTACAAGATAATGACAGTCTAGATACAGCACAAAAGGAAAAAAATAATTGGATTACTCATAAGTACAAAAGGGTTTTTGACGAATGTAAGGCCCCTGTTCGAAATTTTGAATTCGTAAAACAGGTAAATGATCCGACGCCGTTCAACAGCTATGCGACGAAGGTTCCGGAAGCTGATAAGATCGAGTTAGATCATTTGGTAGAATGAATGTGTAACGACGGGAGTATAGAGAAGGCCAGGACATTCTATATTAATCCACTTGTGTTTGTAAAAGCAACGGGCGTTAAGGCTATGTCTTGATGCCCGCTAACTAAATGAGGTGACGATTCCGTTCCGGGCCGCCCGCTAAGGATCGAGGAAATGACGTGCAAACTTGGAGGCTTTAATTGGTTATCTAGTACTGACTTTACAGCTTCACACTGGCAAGTTGCTATTAAGAAAGAATCACGGAAATACACCAGATTTATTCATAAGGGCATTACTTACGTTGTTTATGCCTTGCGGCTTAAAAAACAGTACGGCAGCGTTGATCCAGTGCTTAGACAAAATCATCAGTAAGCATATTTACGAGTATACCATCGTTTATATTGATGACATAATAATTTATTCAAAAACCTTTGATCAGCATTTGCAAAATTTAGAGAGATTATTCACAAAAGTGATTGAAAATAACTTGAGAGTTGAATATAGAAAAGACGAAACTTTGTACAAAGAAGATAAAATTCCTTGTATTTGATTTAACTATAGAAGGGATAAAAATGAATTTTGAGAAGTTAAAGGAAATTGACAAAATTGCTCCTCCAAGGAACCAAAAGGAACTTAAGAATATCCTTGATTGTACTAATTATTATAGCAGGTTTGTTCACAACTATTCCGTCCACACCGAAATATTCTTGTCATTACTTAAGAATAATGCGAAATGGGAGTGGACCGAGAGACATACGAAGGCGTTTGGCAACATAAAGGCAGAATTTTACTAATCTTGTGTACATCCTTTGAACACGAGTTCACCTTGCAAACTGACAGCAGTAATTATGCCATGGAGCCATATTATATCAAGTCATCGATGGAGTGGAGATTGTTTCACTAATAAGCAGGGTGTGCAAAGGACCGGAGGTTAGATATACCACGTTGGAGAAAGAGATAAACTCAATTGTGTGGTCTGTCTACGAGCTAAGAGAGTACCTTGTAGGTAGAAATTTCAAGATCCGTACTGTCAACGCACATCGTTCTCGTCGGAGCGACACGGTGTGAACTGCGCCGGCCCGGTGGTAGCCCAGTTCCTTTTGAATTTTGGGTGGTGGAAGGGAGTTGGCGGTTCGGCGGTGCCGGGGAACACTACCCTTTTGTCTATAATTCTATTTTATTATAAACTAATCTCTAATGTGCCGCCACATCAGCCTTCCCCTCCAGATACAGAGAGACAGCGTGTTTTTTAATTACTCGTAATTATGACAAGATTTCTCTCTCGTCATAGAATAAATCAGTGGTGGCACAAAGACATAAAAAAATATAATGTACATTGAACTAAATTGAAATACCCTAAATAATCTGATCCAGTGATTTTCTTACACTAAATGCACCATAATAAACTAAGGAGGTTATGTGCTAAATACTTATTAAACTGGATTATAGTTAGAGTTATTCGTCGTTCGCAAACAATCCCGGAAGAGTCTAGGGTACTGGCGAATAGTGGTCAGAGATAAATAAATGCCCTGCTGGATTCTTTATTTCCTTATACGGCCTTAAGTTGAAAAAATTAAACTTTCCTGCTGGGAGGTTGTTTCCGTCCCTCAGGCTGCATACATTTGGATGAGGTATTGCATCCACTACATATGGGCCGATGAACAGTGGGAAAAATTTGTAGTAAAGGCCCGCAGGCTGGTCACTTGCTCTCGGCGTTCTAACCAATACTTTGTCGCTCACTTGGAACTGGTACGGGTGTTTGATTAATTTTTCCCTTTTTCGGGCAGTTTTGTTTAAATTATCGAAGACAATCCTATATCTGTCTTCGTAATTTAGCACAAGCTGCCCAGATAATCTGGCTAGAAGCGGGATATCGTGCTTCGGCTTTCTTCCGAAGTAAACTTCGTAAGGAGACATGCCGGTGGAATCGTGAACCACATAATCAAGCCATTCATTAATGTGTTTAATAAGCAGCGGTCATTCTTTATGGTTTTCGGACACGTAAACTTGGAAGAGGCGAGAGATCTCTCTCATAACTCTCTCTCTCTCTAGGATTCGATTGTAGGTGCCTAATCGATGAAAAGATTATGGAAACACCCTCTGTCTCTAAGGTTTGTTTCCAAAGGGCGCCAGTGAATTGTGAGGCGTGGTCATTAAGTATCTTTTTGTAAGTTCCCGCTGTCTGAAAAAACTCTCTAGTCAGACGTCTTAAGCAATTTTGAGCATTAGAACTTGTGATTTGGGTAGAGCTGAGTGAATTTAGAAAAGGCGTCGATGACAACCATAACGTGTTTGTAACCCTAGCGTGCAGTAGGTAGCGGTCCGTACAGGTCTAAACCAGCAATTTCGTTTGGTGCAGTCGGAATGATGTGTCCCTTGGGTCCGTCATAGTACCTGTTTGGGAATTCTGACCAGTCTCACATTTGGAAATGGTAGTCCTAGTCTGCCTAGCCTTGTTTTTCCTGTACGAGAAAGTCTTCAAAACCTTTAAAATTTTGTTCCCGCCAAAGTGAGCATGCTTCTGATGCACATGGGTGATTAATTTGCCTATGATTTGTGTCGGTATCCAAATTCGATACTCTGCCGGCTGTTTGAGAGTTTAATTAATTCAGGATCCTGTTCCAGTTTTGAAAATAAGGGGTCACTCTGGTCTAGCTGGTTCTGAATAAACCTTTTCGCCCTGCCTATGATGGGATCCTCCTCCTGCAATTTCTGAAGTGCCCGTGGTTGCATTTCGGGAAAGGTGTGATTCCTAAACTGATCACATTAGCATAAAAGATATTTTCATCTTGAATCTTGTGGTTGGATGAATAGGGGAGCCTACTCAAGAAATCAGCTATGAAATTATTTCTGCCTACACAATATTGGGTTTCGAAATCAAATTGTTGCAGCCACAGTACCCATCTAAGCAGTCTCGCGTTGGAGAAGTGACAGTGTTTTAAGAAATCACCTTATGGTCGGTGATAATGAAAAACTTTCTCCCAGAAAGATATCCCAAAATTCTTTGCAAAGCCCAAATTATAGACAGCGCTTCTTTTTCTGTAATTGAAAATTTCTGTTCATTAGGAATTAATACTCTGCTAGCAACGGCAACTATTTTGTGCCCAGGACTGTCATCAGCTATTTGCGTGAGCATGCAACCGATACCAACGTTTGAGCTATCTGTTTGTAGGTAAAAGGGTTTCGTGAAATCCGGATGGTTCATCATAACTGCGTTCTTAAATGCTGCTTTGACCCTATTAAACACCCTATCGTGCTCCTCGGTCCAGTGCCATTTTTCCCCTTTCCTGAGCAAATTACTTAACGGAGCGGTGAGAATTCCGTAACCGGGGATAAAACGAGACTGGTACACACACATGCTCAGGAACCCCTTCAGTTGTTTCTGGTTTTGCGGTCGAGAAACTTGATCGACCTTACTCGGGTCTATTTCCACCTCGGTAGTATCAACAATGTACGCCAGAAAAGTAATTCGAGACGTGCAAAATTGCGATTTACTAATATTTAATTTCATGTTGTGTTCTTGTAAGCATCCCAGAAGTTTTTCTAAATGATAATGATCAAGGTGTTTATCAAAATTTTGAGAAGAAATGACGATGCCATCAATATAGGGTGTCTCGAACTGTTTAATTTTGTCTCCCAGTTTCTCATCAAGACATCTTATAAATGCGGCACCGCTATTCTTCAATCCGAAAGGCATCCGTATTCACATATAAGTTAGCCCATTGTATAAAAATCCAGTGTATTTCTTAACATCTGGGTGGATGGAAATTTGCCAATATGAGCTAGAAACGTCAAGTGCTGAGAAAATACTCGTCCGATTAAATTCCCATAAGATCTCATCTAAATTTTGTGGCGCTTCATTTTCAGGTACCGTTACCTCGTTAATTCGTCGAGCATCCAAACAAATTCTAACCCCCCCATCTTTTTTTTCATGACCACTATCGGGTTCAGATACGCCATAATACCTCTCTCAATAACCCATCATTGATCATATCTTTTATTGTCTCATCAACTTTCTCCCTGAGCGATTGCGGAATGGGGTAGTCACGCATTTTGAAAGGGTGTGTCATCAGTAACTTGAATTCTAAAACTAAAATCTTTCACAGGATGAACGGGACGGGGAAAAACATCTAAAAATTTGAATAGTATACACTGCAGCTTGAAACGCTCGTGGTCATTCAACAGGTCATTGTGCTGCACATACTGGCAGATGATCCCATTCACGTCATCCCCCAAATTCCAAAACGCGCACAGGATACTTGGTTCTACTTTGTCCTCACCGCCATCCTCAATAACAATTTCCTTACCCCCACTAAAACTCATAACATCCCGCGAAAAATCAATTATTCCGTCGTTCTCTTTTAAGAAATCAACTCCCAATATAATGTGATTAAGATCTTCCATGACTAAACAAGGTATATCAAATAAATTCTCGTCTACCTGAAAAGAAATCAAAGCTTGCTTCAAAATAGGTTTACTTTTTTGTTCCCGATACCGACAACATAACACTTTACCGTTGGTAGGGTAGGCACTGGAATGCGTTCGCTAACGAGACGCGAATATAATTTCTGGGAAATAGCATTAATTTCGCTTCCCGTATCCACTAATGCACGTACCGGAATGTTACTAATCTCAAATTCTAGAATAGGGCATTTTGGGGCACGTTCTTTAACATAATTATCATTATTCCCCTCCAGATCGTGAAGAGCATAACTAACAGACATTGTTTCAGTAAATGGTATCTCTGACACACTTCGCTTGAGACCCAGATACCCACAGGACCTAAGTAGTTTTAGTTTGACGGACCCTGTCTCGCTATGTTACTAGCGTTGTTAGGTGGACACTTCCGGTCGGTTTGATTGTTTGGCCGGTTACCGGGCGGCGGTGATGGGGGCGTCTCTCATTTCCGTCGTCACTTTGTCTCCTTCCGTCACGATACCAGAGTTGTTGGTTTCGATAACCTCGATTTCGGAAGATTCGGGGGTTCCTATCTCGATCATCATCGAAATTTACAGGTCTAGTACGGTCAAATTGGGCCTACAATTTCTGGAACCTGTCTAAGTTTTCACATCCTACGCTGTTGATAAGATTCTGAACGTAACTTGGAAAATGAGCAGTTAGTAACCAAATAATTTTCTTATCACTCGCCTCGGGATCGCAGAGTTTTATTGCCGATATTTTCCCCATGGCATAGTCAAAGTAGGACGGACCGTCACGCTTATCCCACCTGCTTTCTAAGATCCTCCGCTCAAATTCGTAGCGACTTTGTTCGCCCCAAAACCTAGCCAAAAATTTGGTGCGGAACTCATCGTAATCTTTAGGGAAGGGAGGGAGCGTCGTCAGCCAATGCGCAGCGTTGCCTCGCAACAACTCCTGCATAAAGGGTCCCCCCGGATAAGATGGTAAAAAGTTCCCCTCAACCAAATTACATATGAGTGGTTACACTATAATTCTAACATAAAAATAATATTTTTGAAAGGTTTCTTAGCCTCCGTCCCACCACCCACACCCTAATACAGCCAAAAACGTGTTTTTTGAATTTCAATTTTTTTAGACAACTGAACACTATTTTATCAGACTGAAAAACATATGATAAATAAGAACACAACTTGGACTATCAGAAAAACATTTTTTAATTTTTTCTCAGACCCAAATTCAAACATAAAAAAACATTTTCGAAAAAAAATATCAAGAAATATTTTTTACTGTGTCTTAGAAGCCTGGAACAGGCTCGAAAAAATGTCAAAGGTTCCTCTTTACACACAAATTGTTGTGTATTTTTTTCAGATTTTTCCGATTACTGGGCTGCAGTTAAAAAAATAAAAACCATTTTCCCGCCTTTAAAGCACCTGGACTTTCAATATACTTTGAAACTGACTGCAACGGTTCTCTGCATTTATTTTAGTGTTTATTATACATTTGTATACATTGTTGTAGTACCCAATAAATGTTTTGATTTTGGAATATACTTAGAAATTGTAATTTTTTAAAGCTTTCTAATCCTTTGTATAAGAATATCATACGCTAAGGAAAGATAATAGTGTTTGGCAGTTTATTAAATAATAATTCGGTTATATTTGAGAGATAATTGGGGGACATGTGGAAAAATGAAGAAGAATACGTTAGACACAGATTTACAAGAACTGTTTTACTTGTCTTAGAACACAGGCACTGGCACGAAAATAATCTTAAAACTTCATCTCAGAATGCTTTCAGAGTGAATTTTTTCATATTTTTTTAAATAGCTGGGTCATAGTTTAAAAAAAAATAAGACATTTGTAGTCAACCACTTGGCAGTTCGGCAGTTGCCGCGTCCTAAGCACGTGCGACCTTGCTTGAGGAGGAAGGCCACAGAATAGCAGCTAAAACGTTGACAACTGAGCCTAGAACGCGGCGCCTCCCGGACAGATAAATAGTAACGCATTGGTTGCGGAAGCCCGTGGTCTCACGTCTGTAGATTGTTTCAGACTAGAGAAAAAGTTGTCTTTTCCTTTACCTAAGTATTTGTTCTTGTATACGTATAAATATGGAGACACACGTACAATCTGTACACGTGCGAAAACTCTGCACTTTGTAAATAATAATTGTACGAAAATTGAAAATTGATTTAATGTGGCACCCAACTGCAAACGCTCATCCCCCGAAAAGTAGTTTACGGCATTATAGACCCGGAGAGAATTCATTCCAAAATTGCTGAGCGTTGAGATAAAAATTCGCAGAAAATAAAATAGTCCCGTTAATTTTATCGTGAAAGATAATTTCAGTATTTTCCTTCAATTTAATTTTACATTGATATTGGCTTCTCTTTTCTGTCCATCTGTGCTACGGAAAAGGTGCACCCAAAAGAACTAATATGGAAAATTGTAAAATGGGATGATCATGAAAGTGGTATTTTGAAAAATACATCCCAACAACATAATCGGGGCCTAATATATTCCCCTTCACTTCCCCATTGTCCCCCATCTATCCTGCACACGAAATGTCCTTTATCATTTCCCCATTTGTCATCTACCCGTCACCCAAAACATGTGTGTTAGAATTTACTTGTTCTCAAAAAAAAGGGCGTGTCCCCATGAGACAAGCAAACCTGGTTTAAAAGGCCTAAGAAGCATCGCTTCCGAGTTATTTACCATTATAATGGGTGTTGCAATAATCTTTTTTTGTATGTCATAATCTGCAAACTTCTATTTTTTCTTCTAAAATGTGTTTGATGTAGGATGGGGTGTAATTCTTTATCCACCAGTATCACACTTACAAGGTCTTGTGTCGATTGTTTCTTATAAATTGCCAAAACTATCGTCTTTCCGTAACATACGATTACTTATGCAAACGATTAGAAAGCTTTAAAAATGATACTTCGTAAGTATATTCCAAAATCAAAACTTCATTGGGTGATACAGCAATGTATACAAATGTATAATAAACACTAAAATAAATGCAGAGAACCGTTGCAGTCAGTTTCAAAGTATATTGAAAGTCCAGGTGCTTTAAAGGCGGGAAAATGGTTTTTATTTTTTTAACTGCAGCCCAGTAATCAGAAAAATCTGAAAAAAATACACAACAATTTGTGTGTAAAGAGGAACCTTTGACATTTTTTTCGAGCCTGTTTCAGGCTTCTAAGACACAGTAAAAAATATTTCGTGATATTTTTTTTCGAAAAAATTTTTTTGTGTTCGAATTTGGGCTTGAGAAAATATTGAAAAATATTTTTCTGATAGTCCAAGTTGTGTTCTTATTTATCATATTTTTTCTGTCTGATAAAATAGTGTTCAGTTGTCGAAAAAAATTGAAATTAAAAAAACACGTTTTTGGCTGTATAGGGGTGTGGGTGGTAGGACGGAGGCTAAGAAACCTTTCAAAAATATTATTTTTATGTTAGAATTATAGTGTAACCACTCATATGTAATTTGGTTGAGGACTTTTTATCATCTTATCGGGGGGGACCCTTTATAAACAATTTCCAAATTTTGCAGTTCTGAAGAGGAAAGGGCTCCCTTATATTCCAGAACCGAAAACTGCGAATTAACAATTTTTCAACAATTAACAATTTTATAAACAATTCCGAAACGTGCGCTATACGGAGGAAGGGTCCTCAAATTGTCTTTGAGGTGAATATTGCAAAATAACAATTTTGAAAAGCGATGCAAAATTATTACTGAATACCTAGTTTAATTGTTGCAAAAACCTTAAATTTCGTAAACACTGGTATTTGAACACTATTACTTCGCCAAAACTTCCAACTCCCAATTATTTTTCCGATCCTGGAGCCGCCTTCGCACACTTCATTTCTTCGTCTCGGATCCGTAATATTCGTTCACGTTCTTAAGTTGTTTTGTGTTAAAAGAGGGGATATTCAATTGATTTTTTTGCAAGTAAATCAGAATTAAAAATTTCCAAATTTCCTTTTCAAATCCACTAATTCTATTGCATGTGCTGAACTTTTTATGTCGTATTGTATGATATTATCTTTATTGATATATTTCTTGTAGACGATCGAATGGCTTGCATGACGACGCGATGGAGACTATCCTCGCCCCCCTGTGCCTTCTACGCCAATACTCTCAATCATTCGGATAAACACGCGTATTATAGAGAACGTTCAAACTAGAGATCATGATTGCGGGAAATCTAGCCTATCAGCTTCTCAGTCGTTGGCAGTTGGTTCCGAACGTTCTTTTGTAATAGTTCACTATGAAAGAACTAGATGGCGTTATCGTCCGTACAGTGTGCCAGAATGCGCGGAAAGACGGGCACTTCTGAATTTGGCCGTTACCCATTTTATGTGTCGAGAACTGTACACGGACGTAAACGGTTGTAAAATATGGAATATTTATTCACAATGTGCACCGACACCTGAAATCCCTATTTACAGATTTTACAATGGATAATATAACCGACTGTTATTAGAAGAAACTTTACCGCTCACCACGACTGCTTGCCTAACGTCACGACGCATGCGCGGCGGCTTCATCCCCTTGCCTCCGTAGCCAGCACAACGACGTGCCATGAACCGCACCACCCACGACGACCTACGGACGACCCCAAGAAACAGAAGAAAGAGTTTTCGGGGCCGTCTTATATACCTTCTGGCCTGGCTCCGGAAATGCGTCATATTGCCGCTTCCGCCAGCCGCATTTCTCCGGCCAGCATGGCCACGGGGTTCACACGCCTGCGCCCGTGGCAGCGCACGTCCGGATGTTTCCTCGTCGCCCAAATATAGCCTTTTGTTTTGCGAAGCATCCCTTCAGCACGCGCCGGCAACTCTTTCTCACGTGCATTTCAAGTCTCTGAAATGCACGTAACTAATTTTGTACAAGGCGACTGTTATGACGCCACATAACAGCGTGTGGATACCTAGAGAGATGAGGGTAGGGATTATTTGGCTTTGTCATACTTACCTAGCGCGTTTCGAAGCAGACAAGATAGACTGGGCTATGACAGAAGTTAGGCGTAGGCGGGTCAAAGAAGAGATAGCCAAGTACCCCGTGTGCCAAAAGACTAAATTTCCTAACCGAAACTTTGCAGAGACACAAGACATAATCTCAGAAAGAGAAAATGAACTTGTTGCCCTGGATCTTTAAGGGCCTTTGCCGAAATCCAAATTGGAAGATCGTCATATTCTTGTTTGTCTGGACGTGTTTTAAATTTTTTGCAGGCTTATGCCATGAATAAAGCCAATACCGGTAGCTGCCTACATAGATTAAGCAAGTTTTTTTAGACGAAAAGACGCTACCAAACCGTCCTCACCGACCACGGATCTCAATTCACTAGCAAGGTTTGGTCTAGAGCGATGACAGTCATGAATGTTCAGCACATCCTCTAGTAATGAGGGAGTTGTCCAGAATTTTCCGTGTGGATGTGCATCGCAATCACCAAGATCGGATGTTATTGCCACACATTAACAAATGGCTTCACCAAACGCATCACGATTCCATCGATATGACCCCTCACGAGGCTCATTTTAAAACAAGACCCGATCATCCTCTACAAGCATTGATCCGAAAAGAGAAGAACCACTTTAAAAGTATTCGAGATATCTTACTACAACTAATAAGGGCAGCTGAGAAGAGACCGACAGGCACCGAACAAGACTCACAGTTTTCAGGGAAGAGACAAAGTTCTGTTGAGAGTACCAAAAGTGTCAGACACGTTGAGGCACAGTTAACTGCAATTTTCGTAAACAAAGTACTACGACAATTAGTCATGCGAAATCCATGAGCTCTCCCCTCTGATGTAACTTTATGTGCACTCCTCATCTCACCAGGGATCTCATTTATTCAATTTGTTGAATTTCAATTTATTTCTTATCACTCATCAATATGACGTAGTGTTCAATTTGGAGTATTTTTTCAAAAATTACACAAATGTATTTTTTTAAAGATCTCTCACATCTTTATTATGAACATTATCAGTAATTTGTAAACAGTATTGTATTTCTACCATTAGGAAACGACAAAAAAGAAAATGTACTTTGGGCGGCGATAGATGGCAGCTAGCAAGAGTATGTGGCAATTCCGAATAGCTACCCCAGACCCAAGGAAATAGAAAACAAATAGTCCGTACCATTCTGTAGCACCACTAAGTAGTTCCATTTCAAGCGGATTGTTTCCCATTGTGTTGTTTCACATTTTTAATCACGAATCTGATAGCAACTCCATTGTCGTAGTCGTCTGGGAAAAGACTCAAGCCTTTAACAAAATACTTTTCAAAAACCTTGCTCACAGTTAAATACAACATACTAAAAAACTAGAAACAAGTGTTTAAAAGTAGTGCTACAGAATCGTACAGACTTTCCCGTATTAGTTCCCGGTTCCTTTGGTTTCGGCCACCTATTCGGACTTGCCACATACGCATGCCAGCGGCTATCTATCGCCGCCCACACTACATTCTTTTGGCATTTTCTTAATTTTTCGATTTCTTAATAGTAGAACGGAAATAATATTTTAAGAATATTAAAGAACAGTAAAACCTCGTCCTAAATGTCAATTTTCTTTGAAAAAATTGGAACTGGTTTTAAGAAAATGGCGTTTAACACTACCGTAAATTCAAAATTTGAAGCTCATTTTCACATATTTTTTTTAGTTTTCGAAAAACCTCATTAGAAGTCATTTGAAGTATTTTAAATTACAAATAAAATAGTGTTTACAAATAGCTGGAATTGTGTATATTAAAGGTTAGAGAGATCTTACAAAACAATTACATTTGTGTAATTTACGGAAAAACAAAACAATACCTCAAAATGAACTTTACGGCATATTAAAGAGTGCAATTTGCACTATCCGTTCACAAAGTTTGAAGGAAACTTTTGGAGCCAATTATGACAAAATGGCATTTGAGCGTTTATGAAAATGCGGAATTTGGAACTAGTTTTCACAGAAAACGAGTTTTTGAGAAACTTTATGACGTATTTAAAACACATGTACTCATAAATATAATGTTATGAGTGCATATATAATGTCATGCATATACTAACGACGCGAGAGACAAGTCAACAAAATTACATTATTTAATTTTTGCAAACACAAAAGAATAGAGCAATATGGAATTTATGTCATCTCATGCGCGGAGTATATTTAGCACTATCCCTACCAAAAGTTTAAAGAAAAGTTTTGGACCCGTTTTTGAGAAACTTGTGTTTTTGCAATTTTTTATCACAGTACATATTGCACGCAATACTGCGTGAAAACTACTAAAATTTACAAAAATGTACTTTGAAAAATGTAATGAAGGAACTAATTTTGGAGAACAAATTTCATTTGAAGGGAAAATCTCTATCTTCAATTCAAATCAGGCGCCGAAAAATTCAAACTTTTGCAGTTTTCGGAAATTCAGAGTTAAACGTGAAATTATGACCTATGCCACCTTAATACGTATATTTTACTCTTTTGTTACAAGAAATTTAAAGAAAAGATTTGGAGCCGTTTGTGTGAAAAGTCTGAAAATGTCCCAGGAGTTTCAGTAAAGTACCCCCAAATTTTAATGTATTTTTTCAAAATCCCAAATCTACTCGAGTTAGATGGGCAGGGGTTTCTTCAATTTGGAAAAAGTCCTACGCATGGTTTAGGCGCTATTTGTGTTCATCGATGGACAGATAGACGAACAGACAGACGTTTTGCAAATAACCACTTTTTCGGTATCAGGGGACCTCAAAACGAGTATTTCCATTGAAATCTCGAAATGGATTTTTCTCAGCATTACATAACTTTTCTATACTACGTATACAACTCTTACTCCGTATATACGCATGTATACGGGAAAGTAATATGGAAAAATTGTTAAAATATTTTTTTCTCAAAAATGTCTGATTCATGTGGAATTCTGAGGACGCCAATGAAATTTGAATCGACTAATACAAACAGTTTTTCTCTGGTGTTGGCTATTGTGCTGCTTTCTTGCCATAAATCTTTGGTCACGACCATATGAGAGAGCAATTTCGCATTATTGCAGAGGAAATGATAACGGAAATGGCAATTACTATAGATCAGGGTACACAAACTCAGCTTAAAATGCTAATGGAATCAAACGATATAATTTCGTTGATTAAATATAACCCGCTGCCGCTGCCATGGCAATGTCATTCATTTTTACCATTAACTTGAGGTGACGTATGCCAGCATAGGTGTGACATAGGGGAGCAAGAGGGGCGATTGTCTTTCACAGGATTTCAAACTTCACTGAATTTTCACAATCGTGATATCTGTTAAAAATACACCTTGAAACTTTCAAATTTCTATCGATTTCTTTTTAAAAATGTAGAAATGTGTGGAAAAGAATTGTTTAATTAATAATTTGGAAGTGATATCTTTTCCATTACACGAAATAATATAACATTTCTGCAAAGCGCTTTAGACTTATTGCAAGCGATGCAAGCGTAGTTCCGTGGGCGTTGACAACTTCACTGAAGTGACTGTTTTTCACACATCTAGAGAAGTGTTTTTCACACACCCAGTGGGCTCTTCACAGTGAAGGAAATAATTTATTTTCGACAGCAACTGAATAGCTTGGCCAAACAAGAAGTACAATTTTACTAAAAATATTAGAACTGCGTTTTTAATAATTGTTTCGTAAATTTTATTATTCACAAATTATTTTTGTAGAAAGTTACACAACAAGAGGGCAAATCACCTCACGCACGTGTTGAGTCCACTATTTTTAACACGCCATTTTCGGAAGATGTTTTACACACTCTTCACAATATTTTGCGCACTCTTTGTAATATTTCGCATACTTTAGTTAGATGGGAAAAATAGTCGTTCGCCCAGGGAAAAAAAACATGAGAAACTGTGCTTCGCGTACGGTGTGATAAAAATATATTTTGAGGGAAAAAAACTACTATTTGATATTTGATTTGAATTACCTGGTGTTGTAAATCATAAAACCGTTCAAAAGAATCGTATATTCGCTCAGTTCCTATAAAAAATAACTAGCAAACATACACCGGTTCTAACAGTATATGAATTGTAACTTAAGAAACTCTTTGTAATTTTTCAGCGTCAGTAGATTTAACATCATCCCATTACATTTGAGTGAAGTAAAGAAATAAACGTTTATACAGACTCCAATACCTGTGTCCTTAATTTTCACAATTTTGGCAAGTGTTATATTATTAATCTGTTCACTTGACAAAGTATGCATCATGGAATTCTATGTAAAAGTATAAAGTTTTCAAGTGTCATTGAAACATTTTTCGTTTCAAAACTCAATTCCGTGCTTTAAAAGGACGAATGAATATATCTCTGGCCAAGGTTGGAATCAGTTACCCAACTCAAAGACAGTTATAAAAGAACTGCAATGACATTGACGTGTGAGATAAGGAGTATCCGGATATATATTGCGTGTTACCGTCAAAGCCTAAGTTTCTGCTATTGTACATCCTGTTTGTGGAATCCTCAGAAGAGAAAGCACGTCTAAGGAGATGAATGGGTTGCGAAAATGACTAAGCGTTTTACAGGAGTATAAAATTCTATATAGGGCGAAAAATCTCATTAAATTATTTAATTGTTTGTCAGGACATCTACTAAAGTTTGGTGACCTCTGGTTGCTAAGGAGGTATTTAATATGAGTTAATCGTTTGAAATTAAGTAAAGACAAACTGGTTCATATTGGAGCCCAATGTTTCTATTAATATTATTTCTAATAACAATCTTTGCTGCAAAGTTGGGGCACCCTTCAAAATTGTAATAGAACGTTCAAAATTTCTGCATCACGACCAATGGTTGCTAAAAACTTATTAGAGTAAACTACTCACTTTTTATATCATTGGTTCACTACTTTAATATGAAAAAAAGCGAACATGTAAGCATTTCTTAACCGATGAAATTATGTACTTGTTTGTGAGTTAATTAGTTCTGATAGCCCAGTTCGCAAGTGTTTACCTGGAGAAAGACGAAAAAAACTTTTTCTTTGGGTGTGTTGTATATACCCAGGCAGTAGTATTGTAGTGTAAGCTGAAGGCTGTACCAGTCCTCCTTCGATCTCTCACAATCAGACCTTTTAACTACGAGAAACCGGGAAACCCGGTGTTTCCTCAACTTTCATCTCTATATCTATAATTTTTTCACAACTCTTTAACGTTAAGATCTGTAGAAAAATATTGAAGATAATTTTAAAATCCATACAATTCCCTATATCGTTAGTATCAAATGTTTTTTAGACAGCCACATGTAAAAACAGTTCTTTCAGCAGAGCATAGCATATTAAAAGATCAATTTTATACAATTTTTAATATAATACTTAAAATAAAATGAAAGTCAGAAAGACTGTCTACAAATCGTGTAGTCTGCACGTGGCCATAGCGATTTTATTTTGCTCCTCACACTATTGCGCCATTCGACTTCTCAGCCTCGTGTCGCAACCTTTCCTATTAGCAAAATAAAATGTCACTTTTACCACTCAAATCATAAATAAACATTTTAAACGCAACACCTAGCAAGATACACCCGTTTACAAAAAAACCTTATATTATCAAGGTTGACATGCGGTGATGAAGTCCTGTTGGCCACATTCATTACAGAAGTCTCGTACGTATTATATTTTAAGTTTTCAAGATATTTTTCTGTTTTTAATTTTATAAAACTAGTGTTTTAACGTTATAGCCTTTGGTTCATATATGATAACCTTGTGATTAGCATATTAATTTTTGTCCTTACATAGGTATGCGACTGTACTTTGTGTCGAAATGTAGTGTTATGATATCAGCTTGATCAAGAGACCAGTGTTTTAAATGACAAAAGGGTTTGCGAGAATGTGAGGTATTTGCAGGTAAAATGTTAAAACCCTTGAAAGGCATAGACGCTGATTAGGTAGAAATATTAAGTAAATGAAGTTGTTATGAAAAAGAAAAGCTGCTGGGATTTAAGATTCCAAACGAAAACCATATTCCAGCTATAAGATTTTTCTGGCGAAGATTTGCCGTTTTCCGGCGCACGATAACATAACTTTATCTTCTTACGAAGTATTCGTAAGGCGAGAAAGTAAAAACTGCCGAACAATTTATTGAAACGGTTGGAGCGATATACTGTTCATGGTGCTTGTCAGAAAAAAAGTACTTGTTGCAGTACTGATAATGTCACTGTCGTAAATGTACTTGCATTACTCACACCACTCTTTCTTAAAAAGACAACATTTATTTAAAAAACCTAAAAAGGGAACCCGAAATCATTCAAATATGACCAAAATAGATCTTTTAATCTTTTAGGAGTGTGAAACATCTTAGGGTAGAAGAAGAATAAATTTTGTAGTGCGTCTCAGAAAGGCAGTAATTTATCTGAAATAATCAATGAAGAATATGTTGCTGAAAACAGTGAAAGCTTTTTCTCACTTCGAACTGCAAAGATATGAGCTCCAAGTCACGGGACGATCTCCCTAAAAATAATTTTCGAAGTCGGTGACAGAACCTAAGTTACAGTAACATAGATGATGACATGGATTTCGCATCGACAGTCAAATCCAGACATATTGGGAAGAGAAAATGATATTTTGTATTGAGAATGGAGGTCCACCACATCAACACCGTATTAAGCAGGAGAGGTGGCTCAGGGCAGCAACTGATGTCGCCGCTGTACCTCTGACCGGGTGATCCTAGGTTCGAGTCCCGACGGTGGCAGGATTTTCGTCATCTGGGTCAAATTCAGCGCTGTCTGGGGGAGAATTCTAGCGGCCGGCTGCTCTGATAGGTAGTTTTCCGTAGTTTCTCCGGTCAACATCAGGCGAATGCCGGAGCAGTACCCTACCAAATTAGCCACAGACCGCGCGCTATCTTTCCTTCCTCTTCCACGTCCTATCGTCACCATTCACATGCACTACACTACCACAATCACACATGCCGGGAGACCGGTCGGGAGTTTAGAGCTTGCCTCGGCTGGGGCAGTGCCCTGCTGGTGAGAGATACCTGGTTGTGTATTACCTCGTTAACCGACGCGACGGTAGTTGGCCGCCGGATCTCGCCATCTAGCGGGGAAGATCACCGTTACCTCCCGATAAAAACATGCACTACACTTACGGACTAATGACCTTATTAGTTGTCGCTCCCGGAATCACTATCAATCTCTCAATCAATATCAGATTAAAAATACACAATGCAGCTCCAGAACTCTTGCTGCAAACAATGATGGGGTGTTCCGGGTCATTCTCCTACAATAAAGCTGAATTGAAGCACTTTTCTCTGTGCAAACATTGTTCTGAGCAGGAAAGTAACAATACTGAAACGCTATTGACGCTGAGCATGACATTTCCGTCTTCGATAAAAATTTTGCTCGGAGGTTGGCGTCAGAATCTTAAGTTGTAGAAAGACAAATTTGATGTATCATATGAACCAAAAAGATCGAGACTAATAATTTCGTCAATGACTAATTTATTTCACTTTCTAGTATATTATACTAGTTGGGTACGTGCGAAAACAACGCACTTTGTGAATATTTGTTTTAAAATCAAAATGATTTAACTTTCTCAAAACATTACCTCTGCCCCAAAACCGCGAAAACATGATTTTATCGGTCTAGAATCTATCTTTGCTTCGATTCATCCACGATTGTAATGTGTTGCAGTAACCTGTTTTGTTTGTTATATTCTGCAAACTCCTATTTTTTGGCTCTTTGATCCAAGACTGGGAGTAATTATCTATCCAGCAGAAACACACAATGTTTTGTGTCCATGGTTTCAGATAGTTAAAAAAATATATACTAACTGTATATAGTATAGAGCATTTCACTTCGTTATTTTCATCTTTCACTCTTGATCCATTGAATTTCTCTGTATTTACTTGTTATTTATCAAACAGAGAATGAGTTGTTGATCAAATGTATCATTTTTTTGTAGTTCTTCCAGAGGACTTTTGTAGTTATTGAGAGAAAATTCAGAGTTATCCGTGAAAATAGGACCTATACCACCTTAATAAGTCTATTTTACTCTATCCTTACAAGAAGTTTAAAGAAAAAATGGGAGCAGTTTTAGAGAAAATTTTGAAAAGTTCGAGGGGCTTCATGTAAAGTACGTGAAAATTAAAATATCAGTTTCAAATTCGATGGACCACGAGCTCAGCCACATCGATCGGAGAGTATCAAATTTGGAGAAAATAGGCTGAGCTGTTTAGTCGCTAGCGTTGTTCACAGACGGACGGACGGACAGACAGACGGGCAAACGTTTTGCTTTTAGTTGGTTTTTCGGTATCAAGGACCCACAAAACAGAGATTCTGGCTACACCATGTGTTAGGAGATTTTTTTTCTTAATTTAACAACTGGATTTATCCACTTTTTCGTTGCCAGGGCCCTGTAATAAGAGTTTTTCTGCCGAAAATCCGCCGTTTCTTCGCGCACCATTACATAATGGCTTTCCCTATACTATACGTACGTATAGTATAGGGAAAGTAAAATGGATATTAGTATTTACAGATGTCCGGGGAGGAAACGTCGAAACTTCGAAAATAAGCTCTTAAGACAATTCTAAGTATATTTTGTCTAATAAACTACGTGGATATTCCAAATGGTTGAGCCGCAATGAGCACTCAAAAGTTGTTTTGAAAAATTGATTTCTAGGCAAAAATTGGTATTGTAGAAGCATAGAAATACTCCAGAAACATGTAAATTGTTTATTATTTACAAAAGAAATGAACATATTTGTTCAGAAAGAGAAATTAAGTGATAAATAAAAAAAGCGCCCAATTTATACTATTCGATTTCGCATAAGTTTTCTCTAGTTAGGCTGTATCAAAAAAAATAGAATTCAATGGCTTAGTGAAAAAAAGTTTGTTTTCGATGCAAGAAGAACATCGAACTACAGTGTTGTAGTAGTCTAAAGGCACCAATAAAACAGATTATAAAATGTGTTTATGGGGTGCTACAAACCCCATAAACACCCCACTTTTCGGTCTTTATCGCTACTTTTTAGAAAATAAGTAATAAATATTATTCAATGTGATTTTTATCAACGAATTTTTGGCTGAAGCGTTGCCCACGTTACCGCGCAATAATTTTGTGATCATCAAACAATTCTTATTTGACTCAGTGTGCAACATTAGCTCAAATGTGGCCAATTTTACGTTGAAATCAGAGAAATAGACACTTTTCAACTGATCATAGCTCCATAAATTTTTATCCACAATAGTTTTAATTTAGATACGATTAGAGCTCAAAATCTCTACTTTATGAACTTTTCATCGTACAATTTAACTATTTCACTGCAATCGGCTAAAATTGCGTCGCGCGCCATGTTTTCTCCTTGGGAGGTGTCGTTGATCTTCCCCTGCTGGACAGTGAGATCTAGCGGCGACCTACCGTCGACCAGCAGGGTTTTCCCTAACCAGGTATCTCCCATTAGTGGGGCACTGCCGCAGCCGGGACAAGATCTAAGTTCCCGACTGGTCTCTCGGCACGTATGTAGTGTAGTGGTCGTAAGTATATGTGTAATTAAGGAGTGAGGATAGGCCAAGGAAGAGGCAGAAAAGATAGCGCGCGGTCCGTGGCTCATTTGGTAGGATACTGCTCCGCCATTCGCCTGATGTTGACCGGAGAAACTACGGAAAACTACCTATCAGAGCAGCCGGCCGCTAGAATTCTCCCCTAGACAGCGCTGAATTTGACCCAGATGACGAAAATCCTGCCACCGTTGGGACTCGAACCTAGGATCACCCGGTCAGAGGTACGGCGGCGACATCAGTTGCTGCCCTGAGCCACCTCTCCTGCTTAATACGGTGTAGCTTGGGACTACGTTGCAGAAGGGGTGGCGCAGAATCTGTGGCTTACATATTAAAGTAAATTGCACGGAATCTCACTGTAGTAAGGCACAATATTTGACTTTTTACTTTTACATTTTTTCCAGAGGACACAAACTACAACATTGAGTTAGAATTCTTGTGCTACGGAATGACCTTTATGTTTCTTCCACATTGGGATCTTACTAAAAATATTATAACCACGAAGGCCAACTTCAAAACTACACATTTGTACCAGTCACTGAAGCATACGCTAACTTTTTTGTAAACAGCTAACAATGATTATATTGGAATGTATGCAAATTCTTTTGTCTCACCTGTCTTGCAGTGTACTGGCAAAATAGTTAGCTCTCTATTGTAGCGAGCCTGAGCTCGCTAGGCCCCAAACAATTATCGATAAGAAAAAGATCGTTAGCAAGATTCACCGCGCGCTCGCGCCGCCTTATCAGTGGTCGGTGGAGGGGTGGCGCAGGGGGAGAGTTGTCACCCCTGCGCGGTGGTGACGTGCGTGGCGAAGGAGGGGCGGTGACAAACGGTCAGAGAAGGACAGGAAGTCACGAGAACTGGAGGTGTGAGGTACGAGGAAGTGTAGAGAAGTACTGGCGGGAGATTGTACGGGGTGATAGTGTACTCAGAACTTGTATTAGCGATGATTGCGTAAAGCGAAGTATTCAGAAACTGAAAAAGGGAGGTGGAGGTGGCGAGAGATTGTAAGGGGTGATAGTGTACTCAGAACTTGTATTAGTGATGATTGCATAAAGCGAAGTACTGAGAACTTGTATTAGTGATGATTGCGTAACGCGAAGTATTCAGAAACTGAAAAAGGGAGGTGGAGGTAGTGCTGGTGTTTCGCAGCTGACTGCAAGAGTAAAACTTAAAAACAACCCGGTGTTAACGGCGCGAGTAAGATTTTCTGACCATTGGACTGTGGACGGAGATGAGCAGAAGGTGCGCGTAACCAGGGAGGGCGAGCCGAGTTCCAAGGGCGGCCGGTGCTGCTAGGGGAGTTTCGGGCCTTGGTCCTGCGGCCGAAAGCAGCACACCAGGTTGCGAACGTTTTTGCGCCGTTACCAGTTCGTCGCCGGAGTCACCTTGCGGCCACGAGAATCTGATGCCGCTCTGCAAGGTGACGTCACGGCGAAGCCAGCAGCAACTCTACGCTTTCACGATAAGTACTCCAAAGAAAATTGATTTTGTAGATGCGTTGCCTCAATCATTTAATCTGGACTAAATGAATTGTTGAAAAGTCAAGACTTTGATGAAAATCTTGAGAATTTCAATAGTGAACTAGACATTGTAAGTCGAGCAAGTGAGAGCTAAGTAATATGTGGTGTAGTAGTGATTTTCCTCATTTGTGAACGTTGTTTCGTGTGAGGGGATTAATGGTAAAGGGAGAAAGAATTGAATAACGGAACTTCATTACATTCACATGGGCGTAACTTGAATGAAGACCCTGGGATTATAGATGGAACATTGCGGGTTTAAATAAAGCCATACAGACTCAAAGTTCATCATCAGGCCGCACAAAAGATTTTTTTCAATGAAATTGTTTCCTGTAATTCATGGTGGTGGGAGGTTGTAGTGATTAAAGTATTTTATAATTAATGTGTCGGATTATTTTGGAAGGACCATCGTGCGACATTGTGTTGAATCTTTGTATTAATTTATGTGAAACGTCTGATTTTCTGGTATCAAGGGAAGTTGGTTCCATGATCATTAGTCATGACTTTGTAATTTTTCACATGCCTTGTTGGGTATGACTTCATTCTAAGTTATTGGGCTTCACTTTCTTTTTGGATAAGTGAGAAGGAAAGTTTTATAGGGGATTAATATTTGAATTGTTGCAATAATGCCAGTGTTGATTTGAAACTTTGGTTTCATGCTTTGTGAATGAATTGTAAATTCAATTATCTGTATGCAGTATGAATTGAAACCAAAGACAGTGCCTTGGGCACAATGTTTTGTATTATTCTCATGCCAGTTGAGGTATTCATAAGCAGAGATGGCTTAAAATCAATATAATTTCAGGGAATAAAAAATGTTTTCATGTGCCCTTCTTTCTGATGTAACTTTGTGGGCATGTCTCACCTCACTAGAGATATTTTGTATTCAATTTATTTGAATTTCAAATTAATTTTGGTCACAAAGAACATTGATGTGATTTCAATTTGTGTCAATTCTAAAAATGATTAATGGTATTCTGTATAATTTCATGTGAGTACTTCAATGCTTTTCAAAACTATGATTGATTCAATTTATTTGAATTTCAAGTTAATTTTGGTCACAGAGAATATTGATGTGATTTCAATTTGTGTCAATTCTAAAAATGATTAATGGTAATTCTGTATAATTCCATGTGAGTACTTCAGTGCTTTTCAAAACTATGATTGATTCAGTGTATTTGAATTTCAAGTTAATTTTGGTCACAATTATATTGATGATTTGTGGTTTCAACTTTATGTTGTTGTTTGTTTTTTTCTCAAAATTTCAAAGAACCACGTTCCCACTGAAATTCCTCACAGCCGACCTACACGTTCGGTTACACTATAAAACGTACAATCTGTGGTTAACCAGAGTATATTATCTTACATCTGACGAAACCTCGCAGTTTTGGCCAGTACTGTCAATTTTGCAGTAGTTTAAGATATTTTTGGTAAAAACATCACATCTAGAATTGGAAAAAAATCTCAATTACTTTCCAAAATGTATAAATTAATATTTTTCAACACCGTATGACTTCATATCCATCATATTTGAATAGCTGAAAACATGTAATATTTGCCAACTTTTCACACTAATTTCTTGCAAATAATCAAAGTTTGGATTGATTTTTAAAAAATGCCTCATCACTCTCCATCTTTGTTAAAAATATTAATGCATCACATATTATTATCATTACTGAAACGTATTTGTGAAGGGGCAATGTTTGAAACGACTGCTGAACATTGCGTTCTTGACTTACTCATCTTTAAAAACACTCAATCTTCGAATGTAAAACACTCTTCGGTGAGTTTTTGGTGAATGTAGGATCTCTCTTCGGTGAGTATTTGGTGAATGTAGGATCTCTCTTCGGTGAGTATTTGGTGAATATAGGATCTCTCTTCGGTGAGTATTTGATGAATATAGGATCTCTCTACGGTGAGTATTTGGTGAGTATAGGATCTAACTTCGGCGACTTTCAAGCTCGTCCAATGCACAGATAACTTGCGCGAACTTTACACTACACGTATTTGAGTATGTAAATCACTACATAATAGAGTAAGAAAGATCCACTTTCTCGGTATCAGAGACACTCGAAAGGAATTTGTGTTTCAAAAACGGCATATTTCTTGCACCATTACAATAGCACTTTTTCTGTTACTTCTTTATTTGTTCTACACTCTAGAGTAGTATTCGAGAAAGTGAAAAATTTACAAGGCGTGACTACGGTAATAACCGTCCAAGTGCGAAGTTATCTCAGAAGTCGATAGTTGTCTAGTGCAATTTTGCATTTTTTATGACAAAATTAGTTTTTCTTGAGTGTGTAACCTAATTCTTTCTGATTTCTACAATCTCGTAAATGAATTTAGAGAATTTTATATTATAATTTTTCTTTACTTGCATGTGTTCTAGAAAAATATTGGGAAATATTTCTGCAATATACTTCCACCAATGTAGGATATACTCAGCAGCTTATAGTAGAAAACTAGTTTTCGTTTTCCTTGTTTACAGGCAAACAGCATTCCTGTAATAAAACCAGAACGACTTTCACTTTCATGAAAATTAATTCGTCGAGTATCCGAGAATTGTACATTGTGTACAGGCGCAAAAACGCTTTTCTGCAAGGAAAAACTGTTGAGAGAAGTTATAATATTTTCTTTGTATGAAATAGGCAAGACTTCAAGAAGAACAACATTTCTGTGTTTATGAACACTCAAATTGTGAATGAATGAAATTGTTAATTGGACATGAATTTGCAAAGACAGATTCACGACTTTCTTCGCAATTGATATCCAACATTTGATTTATTTCCTGCATTAAAATATACTAAACATTCCATGAATTTCCAGGAATTGCACCAACAGACAGCTACAGAAGTATGAAAATGCTTCAAATATTAGTATTTAAAATCCTGGTTTTTAAGTAGTGTCATCACCCTCGCGTAAAATTTTTTTTTTGAATTTTGAAACAGTTTTTGCGCATAGTATCATTATGACCATGTCGCGATATTGAAATACAGTTGTTGACGGCGGCCTTGGTCACTATGTGGAAAGGTATGCACTTAGCTAAGCATATGCATGAATGTGTTACATTTAATGAAAAATGTTTACTTCAGTTACATTTAAAATAATTTAAACAAATCCAACTGTACATTTTTCTTTCAAGGCTTATAAACGTTGCATGGCTTATAAACGTCATCAATATTAGCTGCGTGGCAAGGCTTATAAACGTCATCAATATTAGTTGCGTTACGTAACTATTTCTATAAAAATTGAATGAACCAATTTCGAACTTGATTTGAAATATCTTTTATTTTTGTGTTTCAAGAATTTCTTAGCATAGAATACTGGCTCCAAAAGTTTTGACATTTCCAAAATCATTGAAGTTCTCTAGTAATTCTTCTTCATGGTTCTCATGAACTCGTGGCTCCATCCTTTAATTAAGAACGTGTGTGCTCTGGTTTCGAATTTCACTCTTTAATTTCTCGGATAACACGTTTTTTTTCATATTTTTTGCTCCTTCATAACTTATTTGTAAGGGTTCTGTTCCGCCATTCACCTGGTATTGAACGCAAAAAACAGAAAAATACCGCTCAGAGCAGTCTGCCTCTAGAAAGCGGATGAATTCTACTTAACCATTCAGCTAGTATCGAAAATCAGCCACCTGAGGGACTCAAACTCTACTCACCAAGCCACACTTAGTCGGTAAGTCGTTAATTAAAATTTATTGAAAATAATTAGTAAAAATTAAGAGCAGACCTGGATGGCCGGGGTGGCTCCAGCAAGTACCGACTCAGCGCCTCGGTCGGGAGGGTCGTGGATTCCACTCCCGCAGTGGGCATGGTTGTTTGTCCCTTGTCTTTCATGTATGCATGTTGTCACAGAAGGCCTTGTGAGTCTGCTGACCACAGACCGAAAAGCCCGCAAGTGTGTCAGTGTCTAGTGTAAAGGTTAATAGGTGTCCCCATTCATGAGGACATATTGGGTACCCGGTACGGACAGTCGAAATCGACAATCCCTGAAGCTGGAAAAAAAAAGACCAGAAATAAGAAAAAAACAATAAAAATAAAAATTTTAAAATATATTTTGGTTCCATAAAATGACGGTTTTAGCGATTCATTTCTCCTAAACGTGAGTTCTTACGAGGATGAATGAAACGAGAAAGAATGACTGTTCAGAGTCAGAACGGTGCTATTTCCTTGTTCCAATTAAAATCGTAAAGAGACCTGAGGGCTCGAGGCTGCCGGAGGGTCGCTTACAGTGAAAGGAATGCCAAATAAAAGGTATTTTACGCGATTGCCAATCTGTGGAGCGAAGAATACCTCCATGGCGACCATTGTAAACATCGCTTGCCAAGGGGCTCTTACCATCGCATCTGTTTGTTTCCACCTTCACACAGGGAATCGCCCGACTGCATCTCACCCGCTTCACTTTCACCTTTTTTGGTTAAATAGTGGAACACTGGAAAAAACATTACAAATCCCATACTGGTGTTGGCACAACTGTCGTACCAGTCGGAGCGGTATTACTCGCGCAACTTTTCTTGAACGGTGGATTGAAGAAATGCGGGTAGAGTGTGGGTATTAGTTACGAATTCGGCCACTAGATTTTATGACGCAATGCCAATCTCTGGAGAATCAGTCATGCCTTCGCAACTTTCTCAACAATTTGCATTCTAACTTTCTCAGAAGTTCGAGGGGTCTCCTATGATGGATCTTTACCTGCTTCGGTCATTTTTTTAGATTTTTTTGAGAAAATCATGGACAGAAGTTCTTTTCTTCAACAGAAAATGGTTTCTATTTCGCGCCAGTGAAGGTGTGTTTGGAATGTTGTCACCAGTGCTTCGAGCTGTTGCCTTCAACCGCTTATTGTGCCAGAGAGGGGGAAACAAGGTCAAGAAAAGTTGCGCGATTAATATTATGATGACTTGCTCGTTCAAATGTTTTAGACTCTTGAAATCAAACAAATCTACTCCTAACATGGTTCCTAGTGTTTATCAATGCTGATACTGTTAATCTACTGTTTACCACGATTTGCAACCTGGTGTTGATCTCTAGAAATGAACATTAGTATGTAAAATAACCTCATAAGTCAACATGTAATCCGCCTCTTTCTCATTAACTTATATTATGCAACCTTAATATAAATTAATAATTGTTATAAATTAGACCTGTAATTAATTGTTTGTTAATGTATTGTTTTAACCATCTCTGTAGAATACTGAAGAGAACCTTGCAAATTAGGTCGGAACATCTTTAAAATACATATAATTTACATCATTACTGGAATTATCGATTTTTATTATTTGATTGCTTTTTTTGGCTACTTGAAAAGACAAAGCCCGACTGCATACCGCGGTCAGGTTTCCCTCCCATCCGCTTCCCAATTAATCCCCTATTTTTTAGTTTCCTGAACAGCCAAAGCTTCACTGCATTCCAGGGTCAGGTTTCCCTTACTCCCGCATACCTTCTCCACGCATCTCCTTTCACTTTTGGTTACCTGAAAACGCAAAGCACGATTGCATCCGGGGCCGGTATTTCGGAAGGAGGAAGAACGAAACAATTCAATTAAGTTTCCACTCGTGAGAAACCAAATACACATGTTAATGTCCTCGTCCCAGTCTAGAGGAAACCTCGATCAGACATAGGGGAACATGGCAGAATCTTTGAAATGTGTACGTTATCTTACTAAAACCAATTATTTTAATTTTGCATTACATCATCTGACCATTACAATACAAGAAAAATACAAAATAATCTACACGAAAACATGCATTTTCTCTTTTTCTCTTCATGTTCTTGAAACATGAAAGAGCAATTTTCAAAGCACTGGCATCTGGCCAAGCTTTTCCTTATACTCACAAGGAAAACCGAACGGGGTGCAATTAGGCTATACCTTTTTGGAGAGAGAGGCTTAGGAAAAGCTGACCAAAGAAACATTTCAATTTGCAAATAATGATAAAATGTAATAGAGTGTAGGGTAAAGTTACGTGTGTCACTTGCATTATTTAGGTTTTATTCACAAACAGACTTCACAAAACGACCGGTAAGCCTCGTTGGTCAATTATTGCAATCCACTCGTACTTGTATCCCACTTAACTTGTATCGTAAAAACCTGAGCTGTATTTTTATTCTCATATCCGACCAGCCCGATGACCAACATCCTTTAGTGTTTTGTGTTTTTAAATTATTGCCAAGCCTTGTACCTGCAGGAACGGCAAGTATATTTTTGCTAGTGTAATTTTCCTAGATTTTGTTTCAGCAGACCCGACGTATGCTATGGTTGTGACCGTTAACAATGAGTTCTTTTACGTAATGATAAATTGCTTAGCTAAGGGGTTTCGAAAATGGTATCGAAACCCTGGAGGTCGAAGAAATTTTGTCGGGAGTCGATGGTGATCAAAGGGTCAATTGGGGGTCTAGAGCCCAATATGAACGATTGATAGGTACAATCAAGACCTCATTGATTACAAAAAATACTAAATGAACGTGATAATTAATAGCTCTATAGAGCAACAAAACAATAACAAATTGCAAATTCGCTCCTGTTCCTTCGAATTCGTCGTTCATCCTCAGAAACCGAAACGTAGCAAAGTTGGTGCAACCAGTGCAAAACACCGGGCTTCTGGAGTAATGGGTCCTTAATAAGAATCGCCGCTGACAGCAGAGAAGAAAGAAAATTGCACCCCATTCTTATTTTTTCCATCGCACCAGCAATATTATTATATCAATTAGATTTAAAAGTCTTAATTTCACTTTATTGCTGACAGAACCCACATTTCTAGTTTCTGCAACGGGACATTCAAGACCTTACGTACGTAACAGCTTAAGATGTTTACAAACGAAACAAATTATAACTTGGTACTCACAACGTCATACCATGGCGGAAGGAAATGCTTATTTTAATACGCACTGAAAAAATCTAATGGCCAGTCAAAAAACGTTCAATATGTTGTAACCATTTCACACAGTTCCGGCTGTTGGTTGGTGCGAGTGGGTAGATGGCCTAGGTGAATGTCCCTTCTCCCTTCCCCTTTCTCTTCATCTCCTATCGAAATGCTATATAAAGAGAAAAATACAAAACCATTTTTTTGCAAATTGACATGTTTATAATTAAATTGTTCTTATTTAAAATAGTTAATGGTCTATCAGATAGCAGTGAATTGCTGTCACAATTGTCATTTAATGCATGAGTATCAAATTTAAGAACACGAGAATTATTATATTTCAATAAACCAAATACAACATCTCACAAATATTCACCACTCTTGAGAATGTCTTCAAAATTCAATGAATTCAGTAGAGTGTGGGATTTAGACTTTAGTTTTTCTTTGCTAAAATATAAAGAGAAATTAAATAAAATATTGAATGATCACTGAATGTGGATTTATTGTGTTAAATATTGCTCGCTATTATGTTCCGATTATTCTGTAGATGCGTTTTCCATTTTTGTATTATTTTCATTTTTTATACTCATTTCTGTTCCTTTTTTGTAATGGCTGTTTTGAAGATACGTTTCCATTTTTGTTTATCTTACTGGTGTGTTATGTTTTATCAATTTTGCAAAAAGATGTATTCTTGTAATTGGACTTCTGTAATTTAGTTTTGTTATATCATTTGAAACTCTTTTTTATTATTGTGTATGTTTTGTATATTTTTCCTAGTAATGCCTACTGTAATTGGGGCTTTGCCCTGTTTTGGGTAATTAAATAAATAAATAAATAAATAAATAAATTGTCATCAAATAGTCGTCACATTTATTACAGCTTTACTTACATTGCTTCTTTGGTTTTGACTGTTAGCATGGTCATCTGGCTCAACACGCACATCTGTCTCAACACGCACATCTGTAGAGACTCCTGCAAACTGTTTTTCCAAAGGCGATGGGGATTTATCCTCCTCTTTCTCTGTTGTCTAACGGCATTGTCTACGCTCTCGTTTTTTTCGTTTCCGTCTCATCAAGAATCTGTCCATCAGTCTGTCTCCCTCCCCCTTTACTTGTGTACACACATAGACGTTGCCAGACGTTGTGTATTGTGTGCGTTTCCTACTGCGCATGTACGAAGCATGTACGAAGGGGTTTTCCCCTCGTAAAGTCAAATTAGAAATTCCATCAAATTAATTAATAAATACGAAATGCGAACGCTCGCGTGGTCTGGAGCAGCTACAAAATTTAACGAAAACGTTTTTTTTTATTTTGTTAATAATTCCACAGCTATTTTCAAACGATTTACCATGCAAAAGAAGGTTTTGTTTATATTTAAGAACATAAAAATATCATTAGCAGAGTTAGGCCAGTTGTCCCGAGGGTATTTTACCCACTGGAAATTTTTCGTGTGGCTATAGCTACCCATCATAGCCACATTATTCGCCGGGCCTGATTACACAACAATAAAGATTAGAAACTGAGCTACTCAGAAGCGAAAGCGTCATAGAAAAACGTGAAAGGAATTATAAGAGAAGCCTATTACAATGTAATGGTTGCAGATCTGTTATAGTGTAGCGGTTAAAAGAACTGGCGCAACTGGCTCTTTGGAACTCTTTTTATTTTGAAATTTTATATGAGAATATCGTTATTTTGCTTTTTTCGTTTTTATGATTAATGTGTGTATGATTTATGATTATATGTAATAATCCCTGCATAAGCAGGAGGCCCTTGTCCTTAATGGGATATATAGTTGCCAGCAATCCCTAAGCATAATATATTTAAGTCGGCCTTAAAAGTTCTTGTTGTTTTTCCTTCCTAAAAAGTATTTTCCGCAATGAATGTGATATCAGGATTCTTATCTTCTCACATGTATCGACGATGATTTCGTGCATTTTAGCATAACATTCCGCTATTACGTTGACAGAGTCGGAAAAAACGAGAGCATCAAAACAAGCAATGTACAACAGCCTCACTTATCTTATCTGTCACAGTCGCAAGTCGCGACCTATGCAAAATAACAGAACCCGTTGTGCGACCAGTTCTCCACCAACAATAAAAAGCAAAATAAAATAAAATGAGTGCCCTTAGCGAAGAGGAAAAAACGACTAACAAACCGGTTTGGCGAGAGGCCACTGGGCATCGCCTGTTAGACGCAAGGACGGGGCGGGCCGGGGTAGGGCGAGTGCCGGCGTAAGCTCAGGCGTTGCTATCAGTGCAGCTGGAGCGGGCGTGGAGCGAGAGGCGAGTGACGGACGAAGATCTGGAGAGCGAGAGATGCCGGCCGACGCCAGTGTGTAAGTCGCGTAAGATCTCAGTGCAGCTGTGCTTGGCGCTGACGCGTCACGGCCTGCATGCGACAATGCGTCCCGTGCGATGGCCTTGTGGGACGCCGCTATTCACTGAAAGGAGAAGTGGAGAGTGCGGCCGAAAAAATGGGAAAAGCGGCAACTTGAACTAAACAAGGATTTTCAGTTTTAACACAAAGCTTTACGTATCCTCAATAGTTCAACACGGCATGTTTCGTCAAAAAAGGAACTATATTGCGCGTTAACTGAAATCTGTCCGTGTTTTGTCTCCAGACGAACAACGGAGCACGTGTAAGAAACACTTTATGACTATTTTTTGACAGCATCCGGCACATTTGTCTCTAAAAGTGTGGCTTTTAGATAATAATGTAATAAAGCATAAATGCGAATATCGTTTGGTTGTATTTTTTAAAACAGAGACGCTCACTTATTACTGGAACTTCTCTGGTTGTGTAATGTTGTAAGCAACACATAGTTCGTCCGAGATGGTTCAGTGAATGCAACGTGGTCTCAAGATTTTATCATCCCTTTTCCGGAACAATTTTCTAAATGTCGCTTGTCCCGTTGCTCGTCTGCAAACTTCAATTCTTCGTCAGTTTGAACATAGGATTGACGTGCTGTGACTGATGTAAGAACGTTTTCAGAGTTATTTTGTTCTCAACTGAGAATAAATATACAGAGTGTCTCACCAACTATGGACCACTCCCATAACTTCTAAAGGGTTCAGGATATAGAAATGCAGTTTTTGATTAACAATGCGGAATCATGAGGCAAGTAACATGCCGTAGAGAAATTGTCTATAACATTTTTAGTTTTCGAGAAATTTAATTATCTTTGATTTTTGTAAATGGAACTATGTTTTTCAGCAGCAATGTGTAGATCATGAAAAGACGAATAAAATGATGTATCATATGCTAGTATTTTGATAGTAATTTGAGTATTAAATTAGATTTTCTGATATGTGATTTTGAATTAAACGGACAATATTTCTTGAAGCAGCCCTTGCAACTCTCGCCTTCGGGAAAAGTGACCTTCACAGCGTCAAGACTTGCGTGGAGAGAGGAGACTGAGAGGGGTGGCAATGAGCGATAGATGGCAGCTGGCAAGAGTAAATGACAAGTCCGAATAGCTAGCCGAGACCATAGGAAATAGAAAACTAATATGGGAAACTCTCTGACATTCTGCAGCACGACAAGTTTTGCAGAATGAAAGACGCACAAATCAGGGAGCACCATCTGTTAAAGGATTTTTTTCTTAATTTAGCAACTGGATTTATCCACTTTTATCTTTCCCCGGCAATGCATTTTTTCTGCCGAAAATTTGCCGTTTTTTTCGCGCAGCATTACATAACTTGCCCTATTCTACATAGATTATTCCGTATGTTCGTATGTATATGGGAAAGTAAAAATTTCTCTTTATTAAATATTACTGACTATTTAAATATTTAGTAATGACAAATTAAATATATTCGTATAATATATTCAACAGATTTATACTGCTGTAATAATATTCCAAGTGACGTGAACGATTGCGTTTAAATCATTTCTGGTTTTTACTATCAATTTCTACATATCTATCTTCCTTTTGTTTTGACCAAACATCCCGTAGTGCGCACAGCACTATATTTCCTTTTTTCAAGACTTGGCGGTTGATGACTGACGTGCTTCTGACGATCTAATAAAGTGACTAAGACGTTAAAATCTACATCGCAGAACAAATGATTTATCTTGGGAAACCCATTCAGGTACAATATGGAAATACAAAAATAAGATTTTCAGTTATTTTTAGTCGCTCAACGACGTGGTTATTAGCGATTTTCTGTTACAGATACAATATATCAGTAGCAAAATACAACAGAAAATGTGCAATCATCTCATAGTAGTAACAACAATTCAAAACAACAGTGACAATTCACATGTGGCCATTGGACTTAAATGTCCAGAAATATATATAATTGGCTTTACAGTATTTAATTATTCTTCCTTGGTCTTCTTTAGAATGGTGTATTGATTCATGATTATATCCAGTTAATTCTCTATAACTATTATATCTTGGAACATACTTTGAAAATGTGATCAAGATTTAGAAATGTATTACATTTATCACATGTTGGAGGGAGATGATTAAATAATATCTTCTTTTTTATAACAAACAAAAATGCCAAACGTTAATATTATCAATATTACTTTTATGAACATTGTAACTATGAAGCAACTTGCTAATTATACCCAACTCAAATTAACAATTCACAATGTATATTTTGAAAACAATACTTTTGGTCAATCTATTTTAAGTGGTCCAGAATTTAATACATAGGTCTCTCGACCACCTCAAAAAAATGCATATTTTGTACATAAATTTCCTTATGTTTTGGCTGTTCAGAAACATCTTTAATTTTTTTAATTGTACCTGGTTTACAAATGTAGGACATTTTTGTTTTATACCGTGCTCCATTTTTTGCGTTTGTAGACATTCGCTCTTTTCTAAATTACTTAGCTCTGTATAATTGTAGCATTGTTCAATTAAAAGCATTGTATTTAGTATATTCTGGCCTACAAATCAAAATATTATTTTTCTATATTCTATATTTTTATTTGGGAAATATTTGTAACAAAATCTATGGAACGCGAATGAATGAAATTATATTTTCGGAGAGTAATTTCTCAAAGAAGGAATATAATCATAGCCTTAGTTTTTTGTGTGTTTTTACTCATAATAGTATAGGAACTTCTTTTAAATATCACTGGTAAATAACATACCTGGTAATTACATCCCCTTCAAAAATTGGAATTTTGGATTTTTTTCCAAATTTTCAACTGTGTTATCTCTGTTGGAGGGCCCTATAAAAATCTTAAAATTGCACACATGCTAGACCGCTGTGATAACAAACTGTAAAAATTTCAACTTTTAGATTTAACTCGAAGTATTTTTTTCACAAAATTGTAAACTTACGCAAAAAAGGCTTCGTTTCCACATTAAGGATACTTTGTGCCAAGTAGTAATCATGTTATTTAGAAGCTATTTTAAACAAAAATCTACATCGATTAAAAATAATTAATTATACTTTATTATTGATAAACATAAAATTGGCTTAATATATAATTTTCAAAATTACGTATACTTTCAAAGAAACTTACTTGACATCTATGTTTATAATTGAAAATATGGTCATCTTGAGGTTAAAAGCTGAACCGGCTAATATAAACATTGTTTTAAATATAACATAAATAAATTCAACGTTTTGTTTACTATTCGCGAACAAATTTGCCATTCTGCTTATTATTTCTATACGTTTATGCAGAGATACAGACGGTTTTAAAATACACATTAGGTGCGAATAATGTGACTGAATTAAACAATGCAAGAGAATCAGCGTATAATTTGGACAGTGCAGTTTACGAAGGTTCAGTCGAAGCTACTGCCAAACTTGACCCCGCACCTCTATCATTCCTTAGAATATCAATAATATGAGGTTTGTGTGTCTGACAGAACCAATGTGATGGGCCGAGGATTTAACCAATACCTACTAATCCAGTTATTTAATATCACCCATTTGAACGTACTATCCGTCCTGTAGGTCTCATTAATGATACAAAGGAGTAAATATTTATGCTCTTTAAAGTAGCTCCAAAAGTGTAAGTTTTCTCCAATCCACACTTTGTTATATTTGAATATTCCTCTCCAGCCACTCGATCTCGGAGAGGCAGTGGTCAACATATGCTGACGTCATGGATCGTGTTGTGAGGCCTGAAGTATTGGTAGGTATTGATTTAACATGCTTTCGAGATCGCAGAGGCTTTTGGGTCATTTATGAGTTTGCGGCTTCCTTGTTGTCTTCCCTTTCCGACAAAAAGTGTTTCTGTGTTCTGTCTTTGTGCAGTTGTGTGACTGTTTATCAAAATGGAGTGCGTGTGTTATATAGATGATTTTACTACTGAAGTTCGACATAAAACGGTTGATGAAGTTTTCCCTAAGGGCATTAAGTCAATTGAAGACTTTGGTGCAGAGGAAAATGTGTTTTCATAACTCTGATACCACATCTCTCTGTAAGGTTCACGAGATAAAATACAAAAATTTAATCTCTTTGGCCAATCTTTTTCAGCACCAAAAATCAGAAAAAGCCTTTTTTCGCGAATCGGTCACTATGGACCACGCGAACGTGCATTTATGCACGTAAGACATTGTTTGGGGGATCAGCATTTCTGCTGAGTCCATTTTTACACCCCAGGGTTGTTAGCCGTGGGGGTATGAAAGTTGAAATGATCAGTGGCGTAGCCTGAGTTTTGGCTTAGAGTATGTAACTTGAAATGAGAAAATAATTTAAAACTCCTAAATATTTCTCATTCACCAATACCAGTTCTGTCACTTTGGTCAAGTAGAGCACACAAATAATTTGTATATTTAAAAACTTATCCAGTAAAAGAAATAATGGCTCACGTACTTCATGTAGTTTACTGGTTGAAAGTTAGAAAACGATGACTTAAGTTCACGACCTAGCAAAATATAAATGTATGTCCTCATACTTTAATAATAAGAGCACTATCAAACCCAATGATTTTCAAAATTGTTCAATTCGTATCATTTCGAACCCATTAGAAATGGCATAATTTATCAAATGGAAAGCAATGATCTATGATAAAAATATAATAGGGTCATTCCATGTCAACTCGGCCAAAATTTCCCGGCCATCTTCCGATTCGACAGAAACTTTTTAAATCGTTTTAGAATGACGAAACAACACTGAATATTGACATTTTGGCATTAAATTTTACTTCCTTTTGAAATTTTGAAATGTGATGTTTTGCATGAGTTTTAGAGGGTATTGTCTAAAAAACTAGTAAAATATCTTCAAATTTGATTTTACTTTGCAACTTGCTTTATATTTCTAATGAGTACATTCCACCCTATAGGTTTGATATGATAAACCTAATTTTAACGGCATTAATAAGGCCGAACTAAGGCCAAAGTAAATAATTACGATTTTTTTTTCAAAATTCATTTTCTGAAATACTCCATCTTGGATTTTCTTCTTTTTGTCGTCATATTGAAGCGGAGACATGGAAGTTTATAGTAGTCAAAGAATCTTGATGGTAAATTTGAATTTACCAAAGTTATTAGCAGTTAAAGTTACATTTTCATTTTTGCTTTTTATGGACTTAGGAGAACTATAATATATAAATTATCATTTATGAATCTTGCTTTCGTTATTTAGTGACCAATTCTCATACATTTTAAATGTATCTGAAGCATATTTTTGAAGGCAGAAACTTCTATTTATATCAGGTGGCCCACCAATTGTAAGCCACACTCATATCTTATTACCGCTTCACAACATCGAAAAGCAGTTTTCGTTCATCAATGCGGAATCATGGGACAAGTAATGCGAGTTAGAGATATTGTTTATAATATTTTTAGTTTTGTGCGGTTGCAGTAGCTGACTTTTCAGAGAAATACGCATTCACAGTTCAAGGCAGGGTACAAAAAGGACATTGGAACAATGCTCAAGCTATACATGCTCTTTTCGGTCAAGCGAAGAAGCCTTTGTTTCAATCAATTTTGTCATAATATCAGACGATTTAAATCATAACACGGCAGGGTGTATTATTTCCAATACAGCTAACTATTCTTGAAAAATAATATTAGCTAATATAAAATTATATTAGCCATTACATTTTGCATAGTCTAATATTGTTTCCAGTCAGACATTGTATAAAATTCCACAAGCAGAATTTCACGAAAGCATATGTTATTCATAAATGTTACAATTTTAACTTTCTTGTAAGGTATTTACTTTCAGTAAGGACAGTATTACTTTCTCGCAACGGAGTAAAGAGAAAGTTACGTCATGCTGTACGAAAAAAAAGGCGAATTTTCGGCAGAAGAACTCTTGTTACAGGGCCCCGGTAACGAAAAAGTAAATAAATCCAGTTGCTAAATTTAGAAAGAAAATCCTCTATTATGTGTCGTAGCCAGAATCCATATTTTGTGGGTCCTTGATGCCGAAAAATCGAATGACAGCAAAGCGTCTGCCCGTCTGTCTATTGGTCTGTGAACAACGCTAGAAGCTAAACCGTTCAGCTTACTTCCTCCAAAATTGATATTCCCCAATTGATCTGGCTGATGTTGCGGCCCTTTGATTTTGAAATCTATATTTTAATTTTGGGGGTTACATTACATGAAGCCCTTGGGTCATTTCCAAAATTTCAAAAAAATGGCGCCTTCGTTTTTGATAAAATTTTGTTGCTGAATAGTGTTAAGGATATTTAAGAAAATAGTGTGGGTCTCATGTTCGTTAAAATCCTTAATTTTTCGCAAAATGTCGTCATGTACTTTTTTTTCGAAAATTTGAGTGCATTTTGCATGAAAATACGGGCGAGAAAGTAGTGCTGTTTTAGCACCTCTAGTTTTTTGCTGGAATCGTGTGACTTCAGTTTCTTATCACACAAAGAAACATCTAAAATATGTGATTTTACTATTTTGCAACGAAAAATCCTATCCATTGTAACAAATGCGTCTTCAAACTTAAAGTTACAAAGAAAAATTTCAAATCCATTAAAATCCTTTAGTGCGTGCCTCTTTTATTTTAAACGGAAGTAAAACACATTTTCCTCAGAATTTTTCTCGACATTAATCAACATTTTTGAAATCTGTATATAGTTTACCCTTCACAATAGTGAGTTGAAAATGTTCTAAATTGTATTTGTCATGTTTTCATAACATTCATCTTATTAGTGCGCTTACTGGAAATTGTATTTTGGATCCAAAACAGTGAAATTACGCTTATCGCTTGCATTGGAGAGTGATTCACTCCTTTAAAACGTTTTCCAGAAAAAAACACTGGTCTTATTTCTTCATTCTTTAGAACAAATCAAAAATTAGGAAAGATCGCAGATGACTATCTCCAGATGTTTTCTTCTCAGTCACGACTCGACTCAGTCTCACGACTCGACTCACGACTCAGTCGTTTAACTTGGAGTTGTTTGAAACCAGATACATATTTTGTTGCCGAGTCATCCTTCTATAACAATGGTTCAAAAACATTTTAATTGACCAGCAACATTAGCGCCCTGTCTACGCCACGTTTCTTGTTTCTCATTCGCTCTGCCACGTTGTCGTGTTAGTGCGCAGCGAATGGAGCTTGATGGGCAAATTGGACAATCAGATGTCATCAGTCACCTGCGTGTCCGACGCCCGAAGCGTAATAAATGTCCTGCGCGTGCCACGCGCCTGTGACAGCCTCCCGCGGCGCCCCGCTGCTTCAATTCACGACGCCCCCGGCCAGGGCTGCCACGTCGAGAGCCTTAAGCCGCACGCGGCCTCAACTTTTAGATTTGAAAGACTTGAGGGCAGTAACAAGGTAAGCCACTTTAGCCCCAGCATGTCTCCCGCTGCTCATAAAATCTCGATTTTGGTCGAAGTGTCACTGCTCCAAGACCTTTAAAACTATAAGCAAAACGTACACAGTAACAAGTTAAGGCCCTCTTCACGAAAACTGATATATGTATTAACATTTACGTACAGCGGGAGGCTTACTGTGGCCGGCGTGGCTTATTTGTTACTTCCTCCAAACTCTTTATTTCTATAAATGTAAAAGAGTCTCGTTAAAACAATGAAAATACAGCAAGGGTACAAATCCGAGGTATTTTTATTTTTCAACTTGCCAAAGTATCTGAAGTGTATTTATTTGTCAGGGCAGGATATGGAATGAAATCTCTCCGTGGTGTAAAATGAAAGTAATTTTATTTGCTTCGCCGCCCCGCTGGTCCCGGCTGTCCCATTTTGTACCGCCCCGCTCCACTCCACTCCGTCACACTCCGTCCCATTCCGTCCCGCTTCGCCCTTCTCCGTGCCGTCCTGACCCGATCACTCAGCCCCGTTCTGACATGAATTGCGAATTGTTTTCTTCTTTATCTATATATCTAAATGAATGGGGATGTTTTACTTATAATTAATCAATTATCTTTTCATGAAGCAGTATGCCGTTACCAAAAGCTTCTGAGTTAAGTTATATACCAAAAGCTTCTGAGGTAAGCGTTCCAATTAATGGTGAAAATCATATCGAAACCAACTCGATAGTTCTCTTAGTTTTGCCAATCAGATGCGGAAATGTTTCGTTTTACATATTAATTATAGATACTACACGTGTGCTCGTCTTTTATGATTTAAATAAGACTTTTATATTAGTACACAAATATTTTGCGCTCTGCTATATTGTGCGCATCAGGTATGAACATCTCGTATCTCGTACCCTGCCAGTGGCATTGGTCAACCCCTTTCTGCTCGTCGGGGTTCTCGAACGAAACCTAGCACCCCCATTTGCGTTTGGGCCCGGCGTTTGGCGACGCAGCGCCGTGGTGGGCGGTCGCTGACAGAGGGGCAGGGCCGACCGACTGCCTTTGTGGACGGGAGCGGGGGCGGGCGGGGACGCGCAGGATGGGAAGGAGTGCGGGGCAGCAGGGCACAGCGGGGCGGAGCAGGACCGACCGACTGCGTTCGGAGCGGACGGGCAGGCGGAACGTGAGGAGTAGGAGGAGAGAAGCGGGGCGGAATTGAGCGCGGCGGAGAGAAGCGGGGCTGTGCGGAGGGAAGCGGAGTGGGACGGAGTAGGGCCGACCGACTGCGTTCGAAGCGGGCAGGCGGGACATGCGGAGCGGTGCAGAGAGAAACGGGGTGGAGCGGGGCGGGGCGGGACGGAACGGAGCGAGGCGGGGCGAGGCGGGGTTGAGTGGGAGTGGAGCGGAACGGGGTTGGGCGGAGGAGGACGGAACGGAGCGGGGCGGAGGGAAGCGGAGCTGGACCGTCTGCGATCGGAGCGGGCAAGCGGAGTCACTTGGAACGGGGCGGAGAGAAGCGTGGAGGAACGATACGTAGGGGAGAGGGGTGGGGTGAAGCGGGGTGGAGCGAGGCGGGGTGGGGCGGGGAGGGGCAGAACCGGAGCGAAGGCAGGCGGGACATGCATGGGGGAGCGGAGAAGGCGAAGAGTGGCGGAGCGGGCGGAGTGGGACGGAGTAGGGCGGAGGAGCGCAGCGGAGTGAGGCGAGGAGGGTGGAATGATGAGAGGCGCCCGCATCGCCAGGACTGACTCATCTCTAGCGGCTATTCGCAGACACGCATAAACAAATGCCGGCGGCAGCAAGAAGCCTCGCGCCGCCCACGCGCCCCTCGCGCGCTCTTTTTTCTCGTCGCTAGATAACGCTGCTGTGCGCCGTCTGCTTGAACCGGAATTCATTTATATGGAATACTTGTCTTCTTCAGAGGATAAAAATACTTTCTTCTTAAAAATCATAGCTCGAGAAGCATCAAAGACCTCCACACCCTCCCTCCAAAGGGGTAAACAGCATTAGATTCATCAAAGGGTCCCAATGATTTCTGTTGCATTTCCAAATATACCTGCTCACCGTTGCCAAAACATTCGCCCCTCCAAGTGTCGTCTTTACTCTTTATCAGCCATTTGACCGTTAATATTGTTAAATCAGCTTTAAAATTTGTATCAACACTTTTCTTTACATATATATTGAATTCAACGGTAGGTATCGATGACATGTCAATCCTGCTTAAGTATCAACCACCCTAATGTGAATGCATTAGTTTTAAATGAACTTTTTCGTGATGACTAAGCTATTAAAATTTTAAGATACATTTCACATTTTTTAAAAAAATAAGGCGGAATAGTAAGTTACACACATACACACAGTTTTGGTTAACATTTTTATTAACTTTGTTGCTGGAAAATCTCAATGGATAAAATCAAAAATGTAGAACCTTAAGGACAATTTTAGAGGCTAAAACTTACGATCTTATTACATAAATCTCTCTAATATTAACGTAACCAACGAAGATGCGATAAGAATTAAAGCTGTTGGCAAGCCCTCAGTTCCACTTTTGTCAGCCAAGACCCCCTGCGAATACCAAATAATTCACTCCTAGGAGCTCTTACGCCATGAGACATCAACACCGTTACGAATTAAATCAGTTGAAAACTACATAGATATCCTTAATAACAAAATACATTAATAGTCATTTTAAAACTAGTGGTGCTACGACAGCATATTCTTTCTCGCATTATTTCTAACTTTTGGAGTTTTCGAAAATTCAGAGAATTCAACGACAGTAAGACCTGCGCCTTTTTAAGCGTACTTTGCTGTTTCGGAATTTATTTCTTATTATTATTATTATTATTATTATTATTATTATTATTATTATTTCTTCTCTAAAGAAACACTTTGAGCAGTTTTTGAGAAAAAAATTAAAAATAGTCTTAACTCCAAGCATTAATTTCGCGAAAACTATTTTTTAATTGTACGTTTCGGTATCAGGGAGCCATAAAAGGAGTTTCTTCTGTCGAAAAATTGCCGATTTTTTGCCGCAACATTACAATACCTTCTCTATTTTACGTAAGTAGTATGCGAGAAAAACAGTTCAAACAGTCTGAGTCGTACTACCTGCCTTCAATTACTTTAAACTGGATATGTCTAGAAATTCAAAATGCAAAATTCAATCACTGCATTTTGGAAATTTACCTATCAGTCCTCTTGGAACATAATACAAATTTCAGATATTTGATTACAAAAAATGAAATAAATATTTTGAACTGTGTATGCTAACTTGCGTGCTTGCGCTTGACAGCACGTATTCTTCGTTGGATTACAGTGATTCTTTTTAGTGCTCTACGCAAGTAGTAAACAGTTGGCAATTGAACAATGGGCTGTGAGCCTATGACGCATGTGCTATATGCAACTAGAATTATTTCCATGTAAACAGGTAGCAGTAAACAAAATTATAATTTTCAGTTGGTATATATATATTTTTGCATTAGTTGACAGACATAAAATATTTACTAGACTTGATACTAGACAACACTATGTTATAAGACATTTAAGTAAACTTGTCAATTTAATCAAGTTGTTCAGCTGTTTTTGAATTTCTTTATTTTCAGAGGTGCTTCGCAAAGATGTATGTACTGCATTCCACAACGAATATAATACCTCTGTAACAAATTCTACAGAGTAATGACCTAGATGTTGATGTGACCTTAAATAATAAAAAATAATTCACAGATTATTCCAGACATCTACTTTATACATAGCCTTATCCAGTGTCGCATTTTCATAACCGACCATTCTTAGATATTTTTGTTAATACTAACTTCCCCATCTCCAATTTTTAAAATTTCCAACAGAGCACATCCACCCCTATTCAAATATTTAATTGAGCTAATATTTAAAACGCTCCTGATAATATCTATCTTTATCTATCCTAGGATATACCGGAGAAGTCTGATGGAACCTCATATGTATTATCTCTTCCTCCAAAGCAAAGGGTGTGCCGTATGTGAAACTTTTGATGTATTTTAACCATTTGTGTGAAAACGGACACACGAACCGAACTTGTATTAGTACAAATAAGACACGGTCAGATAAAAAAGAGTCGGTCTTACAATGCTTCCTCGTCATGCCATTTATAAGTCGTCCGTAAAATAGATTTACACGAAAAGGTAATGAATCACGTTTAGTTCTCTGAAATCGTAGAAATAAATAAACTATTTTGATTTCATGTTCCTATTAACGTATAATCAAAATCATTGGATCCGAATCTCAATTCCATAGAATTTATTTTCTTTCATTGCTAAACATTGGAATACACTAAAATAAAATGAAATAAAATACAAATGATAAGTACGGACGCGGCAAATATTTAAGTTTAGAATATTAAAAAAATGCGTGCCTGCGCACAGGTAGGTTTATGAACAACAAAAATTAAGCCATTTTATCTTTTAAAACATTGAAGATTTTGAGCCACTATTTCTCGTAATTTGCCATCATTTTCCCTTCGTATCTTTGCGCGGGAGTGTCTAACTGAGCTTAATACAGCCTGAAGGCACCAATTTCAAGGTCGTCGTTTCATAACATTAAAGATATTCCAATAAATTTTATTTTGAGGTGATATTTAGCGTGTATATTTCAAAACAATTTTTTATTTTATTTTAGCTCGAGCTGTCCAAAATAAAACTTGCGGAAGGATCAGTGCGAACTTCATATCCAGAAAAAATAATCAATAAACTCAAAAAGTTAAAGAACGAACATTTTAGCTCCAAAACACTGTTACCATGTGTGTCATGATATTAAGAATAGAAACTGTGAAGATATGGAAAAAATCATTCGAACATTTCTGGAGTTTTGTCAATTTCCATAAAGCTTTATTCGCATTCAGCGTTCATTATTGCACCGCTGAAAACATGGTTATAATTCATAACAAAAATACATTTTAAGTAGATTTAATCGATGAGAAGTTAGTAATATACATCAGACACAGTTTGAAAGATCGGGTTTCAAATATTAAGAAGTGTGTATTTAATATTTACGAACGAGAATCTACGTTCGCGTCAACTACTCAACTACTTTAGGTCATTAGCCTCATGTGTGTAGAGCGTGTTATAACTCGAAAGGTGATGACGTGTTACTTTCCGCCTTTGGGTACGTCCCCAGCAGGGCATCGCCTTTAGCAGAGACAAGCTGTAGAATCCCAACAGACCCCTCATGTGTGGTTTTGATTGTTAGTGTTTCCGTGCCCGTCAGCTGCTTAAGTCATTAGTTCTGTTAGTATAGTGAATGTTTTTTCCTGGGGAGGTGGCGGTGATCTTCCCCACTGGATGGCGAAATCCGGCGCCGAACTACCGTCGGCTAGCTTTTCCCAACCAGATATCTCCCATCAATGGGGCACCGCCCCAGCGGGGACAAACTCTAAGCTCCCGAGCGGTCTCCCGACGCGTGTGGTAGTGTAGTGCGTGTATGTATGAGTGTGTGTGTGTGTGTGTGTGTGTGTGTGTGTGTGTGTGTGTGTGTGTGTGTGTGAGTGTCTAAGTGGGGGTTGAAGATTGGACAACGAAGAGCAAGCAGAAAATCGCGAATGGTCCCTGGCGCGTTTGATAGGCACTCGCCTGGTATTGATCGGAAAAAACAATTAAAACTACCGATCAGAGCAACCTGCTGCTAGGATTCTCCTCCAGACAGCGAGTGAATTCGACCGAACTAGTGTCAAAACCCACATGTAGCATAGCGCATAGAAGCGCGCGCGTGTGTGTATGTATGTATCTGGGTAAGAGGAGAGGTAGGAAAGAAGTGCGTGTTTTATTACAAACTCCACTGGCATTGGCATTGGCCTCGTATTGATCGGAGAAATACGTAAAATGGAACAGCCCTCCGCTAGAACTCTTTTTCCAGGCAGCCAGCCTGGCAGCCATTCGACCCAACTCGATATACTTCGGTTTTTCTTTCTTGGCGCAGAGGGGGGTGTCCATAAAATGATATATCTCACGGTATTTCGCGTCGTTCTCGGTTGTGCCGCTAGGAGTCGCATGATCGCAACTGTACCGAGCAGTGCTGGCGATCATGCGATTCCTGGCGACACAACGGAGAACGACGCGAAATATCGTGAGATATTCCATTTTGATGACACACCCCCGTGCGCCAAGAAAGAAAACACTAAGTATAGCTGGTCAGAGAGCCTACAACGGCGACGATTGTCGTCATTGAGACATCTTAACAGGTTCTGCCGGTCATCAGAAGAGTTGGCCACTAGATATCTCCTCCAGACTTTTTGAATTCGACCTTATCATGTTGCTAGTATAGAAAATCTGCCACTGTTCAGCCCTAAGACCTCTCAGTGACCAACGCGGTAGCTGTAACTGATGTCAGTTATATATTCCAACAGAAATTAATGCAAGAAGCATAATGGAAAGTAAGAACATTTCCAAAATTTATAAGAAATATATTTATAATTAAAACATAGTACTTCTCCAGTCTGAAAAAAGTAGAATAATAAGCTCAGTAGAGCATGTAACACACAAATCTGGTGATGATTCACCAGAAAAATAAAATTCCAAATTCGGGCAGCCTTCCCTTCGGGCTGTAGTTCTCGTACTTGAACTGTGCCTGCAATTTTACAATGTGCGTCACACAGGCGTAGGGAGAATATAAGCGGGTTTTGGGGAGGAGGGCTGGGTATTTCGGGGCATGTGGGTCAAGGTGGGCTATTCCAGGGAGGAGGGCCGCTGGGCGCCCGGCGCCCCGCCCTCTGCCAGGAGGTCTCAGCCGTGGCGGCACGGTGCTGCGCAGCGCGCCGGCCATTCAGCGCAGTCAGTCAATGGGTCCGCCCGCCCGCCCGCCAGACTAGAGGTTTCGCACAGCGGGATAGAGACAACGAAGCCCCTAACAGAGAACCACATAACCATTCTTTATTTATTTAACGTAAAAAAGTTGCAAACTGTCTGTGACGTTCTATTGGCAAAAGTGTATTCAGTGCACGTTCTCTTGCATTCTAGAATACCTAGCCTAACCCATAAAAATATGAATTCTGATACAGATGGATATGAGTGTTTTTGACAAGAATTTATAAAAAAAGTATTTTAAAAGGAAAATTAGCTACAGATTAGGGGTATTATTCCTCGTCGTGCCTTTCGTGAAGGAATCGACTTACATTGAGAAGAATAAATTCAATAACTGTATTTACCACTGGACTCTGGAAAACATGCACAGCTAGTGAAGTTACATTGTCATAGATAGTGAAGTCCAGTCTGTCACAAATATTTTGCATTTTACGCATCGTTTACCTTGTGAAGAGTTACGTAACGGAAATGGTTCTGAATTTAAATGTTCTGCTCTCATTACATTCCCAGGAGCGCACATCCTATTGGTTTGGATTGCGTTGCGCACTTTTTTTGCTTATGCGACTACTTGAGCGATACCAGCACACTCCGCCGATACAAGTTGAAACCACTTTTGTTATAACGTATGTAATATAGTGTACGTTTTCCGTACACGTTAGAGATCATGATAAATCGGAGAATGTCGTATTCAGAAATTTATATTACTTAACTTTGGGTAACATTAACATTCTTACTGATTCGAACCTCGGAAAAGAATAGTAATTGATCAGCAGATTGAGTAGCTCAGGAAGCATTCTTGGAGTTTATAATATTCTTTTTGTTTTCAAAAATTTAATTCCTAACATTTTAAGAATATTTGTTTAATAAGAAATGAAGTGTCTAAGAAATAGTCTAAACTTCGCTTTTTTTCAAACGATGGGACACAGGCGACTTCAGTGGAAATTCTAGTACGTAGAGCTTTTAGTTGCTGGGTAAAATTCTGCGTAAAGAATAGATGTTTTCCTGTTGAGGACTTGACATGAAAGGAGAAGGCGAACTACCAAGCACATCAAAACATTAATAATTCATTTATACGCAACGTTCCAGCAACCTTCAGTGGCGTCACCAAGATGGATAGTAACTTGCAAGGCAGAAAAAAACACTGAACGAAAAATAATTATGTTGATTCCGGTTACATTTTTAGCAGAGCGATTTGATTCTTGCGCAGGCGCGAAGCTCGCCCCATGTCGCGAAGGGCGAGTGGGGCGGGATCGCGTTTCGCGACGCGACGCGGGCGGAGGGCGCTATTGAAATATTTGGGACACCGCGCCGCTGCAAACGAGCGTGCCGCCGGCGAAAATAGCCCCATCTGCCGCGGCGGAGTGATATATCGCAGCGCGTGCTGCTGGACGGCGACCAGCGGGATGAGTAATGGCAGCGGCCTTCCAGCGCCCGTGCGTGCCCTCCTACGCCCCTGTTCGCCCTCACCTACGCCTCGAGAGCGTATCTGGGCCCGAGAAGACACCGCGCAGGCGACGCGTTCTGTGACGCCGGCGGGCGGGGGCGTAACGAACGTCTTTGCGCTAACAAGCAATGTGCGGCTCTGCTTTGCATTCATTGGACTCGGCGTCGGTTGTTAACGATTGGGTTCTAACACTTTGCATGAGTAGACAATTACTGAACAAAAGTTCAGTTATTTTCATAAATGTTCTTTTAGAGTTTATGCTAAAATGACACCTGGTCTTCATTGTTGTTGGGCATTGCCGTGTAATGCGGGGATGAGGCCGAGTAGGTCAGGACCAGTAAGTGACACGGGATGGAGAGAGAGAGAGTCAGAGGGACAGAGAGAGAGAGACATAGACCAAGACAGAGCGAGAGAGACAGAGAGAGAGAGAGCAGGACGTCTCCTGAGTTCTGCTAATATACTTGTACAATATTGTACGACTGAGAAGATTCTGTTGAGATTCAGACTCAAGACGAACGTTTGTCTCAGCGGAGGACTGCCAGAATACGTTATCATTACGTAAATGACATGGATATCAATCACACATTAATATTTTGGTTACACGAACGTAAAAATTACAAAAAACTCCAATGTATTATAAATTGAATTTGAGCAAACTGAATAAGCGCATTGAGGAAAAGAAAAATGAAGGAAACGAAACCTCGGTGAAAACTCGTTTGCGATTTACGAAATTTTTTGAATGGATTGATAAAACTATTTCTAATTTAAAATGTTTCTTTGGCCACATTTCTTATATTCTTAAATCCGTAAATTTAGACATGAAATCATATAAAGGAACTATGCTGTCTGGCACAACTTCATTAAATGTGAAGAAACCCCTTCTCTGATGCGTTGTATCCTCCTAAGAACTGGCAGCAAATAGGAAAAAATTCGCCGCCTTAAGAGCCTCGCCGTCACCCAAAAGATACCTGTCTTGATATCGGAAATATATAGAAACTACTGCAGCTACAGTAGCATATACTTTATCACCTTTTTTGTAACTTTTTCAATTCGAATACAAAAAGGCAAACGAAAATGCAACCTACGCCATTTTTATAAGCGTACTTGTCTCTGTTCGAAAAAAAATTAAAGAAAACATTTGAAGTACTTTCACGAATTTTTTAAAAATTATCTTCGTTTCAAGCAAAAATGAAGCAAAAACTCCAATTTTCAAAAACATTGTACGTGATCTTATTAAAATGTATATTTTTTACAATAAATTACACTAAGGAAAAAATCTCTCAATACTGTAATTTTATTATGTTATTTTTTGCAATTTTCGGAAATTTAGAGAGTTTAACAAAATGGGATTTCGCCATTTTTATAAGCCTACTGCCTCTATTTGTGAAAAAAAGTTTTGAGACTTTAATGAAAAAATTTATTCTTTAACATTACCTTTATTTCACGCGAAATCACGCGAAAATTACTAACATTTTCGAAATATTTTATATGAACCTTCTTAAATATCTTTTTCTGAAGAACAGATTTTAATCAAGAAACATGCCTGTCAATATTGTATTGTAGGAAGACGCCGAAAAAATGTTGAACATTTGCAAGTTTCGAAAATTTAAAAAGGTCAAAATATGGGACCGGCACCATTTTAAGCGTTCTCCTCTAACCAAAAAAAAATAATCCAAAAATTTCGAGCCGTTTTTGGGAAAATATTAAGAAAGTTAGTTAAGATAATACAGTACCCACAAAAATCTATATATCCGTTTCAAAATCTCAAGGTCATGAGTTTGACCAGATCCATAGGGGAATATCAATTTTTGAGAAACTCCTCTGAACGGTTTAGGCGTTAGTGTTAAACACGGACATATATTTTGCCGTAAGCCATTTTTCGATATTAAGAACCCACAAAACGCGGATCCTGACTACACAATCTGTTAGAGGAAGTAATTTACTAGATACAGGAACAAGATTTATCCACTTTTTCGATTTCAGGGCCACATAATATATTTTTGTGACAAAAAATTGCCGTACTTACTTTTACTACGTAAGTATGTAGAAGGTGAGAAAGTAAGAAAGGAATTTGTGACGGAGGAGAAGGACAAGGAGAAGTTCAGTGCGAAAAATTCAAACGTGTTAATCTATTCGTTTCAAAATGAAGATTGATTTAAATTGTGTCCCAAGTTCAAACACAGTCCCTGAAAGAGCGTTGCAAAGTACAGACCAGGAACTGTGCGTGGATAAACATTCGCATAGTGTTTTTTTAGCTATCAAAATCGCTCACAGGCGTGCGATTGAGTTGCGTCGAATATCAAATAGTCAATTTAATTTTAAATGTTTGCGACATTTTTTTTGTTTGGAGGTCCTCCCATGCCAATTGGAAATGTAAGCAAGCAGTGCACATTCGTTCTATATCACAGAATTTTGCTGTAGCGAGGAGTATCAAAATTCTATGAACTATAAATAATCTAAAATCTAGCGATTAATATATAATCAAAAGACCATTAATAGCTTTTAATAAATTAATAATGGATAGAGAGAGAGTTGTAGATACGATTTCATGCTCTTCTTACAAACACTAATTTTCAACAGCACAAAGTAACACTGACTAACCGACTTCCCATAAATTTTGTATTTTCTGACTATTAGTTATCTAGACTATTGTGTAAATATTCCTTGTGCGTATTAGTTCCTGAATTACAACATTTTCATTATATCACCATTCAAAGAGCTCTAAGACAAGGAATACTTTCACAATGGTCTCAGGAAATCTCCCTGAGTCAATGACTGAAAATAGCGAGTTGTGACCAATACAGCACTACGCACCCACGCAACTATATTTGTATGTGGAAGTGGAACAGTTCGAATTTTTCATTTGAACTACAAGGAAATCTCATTCATTGTAATTCACTAATGTTCGACAAAACTTTGGGCACATAGCGTGCGTCCATTCTCGTCGCGTCCCTGCGCACAGTTGGGGCTCTCTTGAAGCATACATAAGCAACTTTTAGTGATAAAGCATTGTTATCTTGCTGAATTACGCTAGAGTGCTCTAAGCCTCCAACTGCTTGTTATATAAGAATTTTTACTTTCTCGCTACTGCTTACGCAGTATGGAGAATGTATTGGAATGCTGTGGGAAAAAACAGCAAATTTTCGACAGAAAAAATGTTATTGCTGGTCCCCGACAACGAAAAAGTTAATAAATCTAGTTCCTATTAGTAGTAAATTACTTCTTCTTACACGTTGTATAGTCGTAATCCACGTTTGATGAGTCCTTGATACTAAATATTTTCACACGTCTGTAAACAACGCTAGAACCTAAACCATAAACATGCTTTTTACCAAAATTGATATTCCCCGATCGATCTAAGTGACGACACGCACCCTTGAATTTGAAAGGGATATTTTGATTTTGGGAGGTACTTTACCTGAAATCTCAACATTTTTCAAAATTTTTGCTACAAATTGTTTCTTTAATTTTTTTCCTCTAATAGAGCAAAAACGCCTAAAGAAATAGCGTAGGTTGCATTTTCGTTGCACTTCATGAATTTTTGAAAACTGCAAAAGTTCAATTTTTTTTCGTCGTCTTCCAACTACAATTACAACTTCAATTATGAAGATAATTATTTTTCCTTAATGAAGCCTGTTTTTCAACTAGTGGTGCTACAACAGCACTTACTTTCCCGTATTTGAGGACACAGCTAAGTAGTACTGTAATATTGCACTTTATGCGCTACTAACATCTTCGCTTGGAACTCACTATTTCCATTGCAGTGTTGTCAGAACTATGTGAATTCTACAACTTCACAAAAATAGAATGCAAAAGTTTTGTAACCCTGTATTGGAAAAAGAAGCCTGATACCCTGGAAATATAGAAATGCCTTCCATTGCGCCATGATTAGGGAAGAGTATTTTAAAACCATGCAACAAATTCTCTACTCACTACAAATGGTACAGCATTTGGTGCAAAACTAAATATTTGCCTGCAAATATCAACATAAATTAGACAATTATAACTCCTTTTCATACAGCTCCATTAGGTCACAACAATGACACTAATTCACAGATATTCGCGAGCGCAAAGTGAATTCCATTGTTGCAGACCCTGCATTGTCGCTATTCTGAGAGCTATTAATTCTTTTTACTTATTTCAAATATTTCAAAATAAACAAATTCTAAAATATTAATGTGTAAGTCTATAACAAAGTTCGAATGTAAGAAACGAAGAAAGAAATAATATACAAAATTGCACATTCTAATTTACGACGCATCCAGCTGTCCGAAGCGCAGTAAATTTACAGCGGCCTATTACGTTTGTCACAAAATTAAAGAAAAACTACTCGTATTTTGAAAAAATTAAGCATGACCGTATTTATTTTATTTATTTATTTGTCAATATTCGGAATTGCCACATACTCTTTCTTGCCAGTTACCATCTATCATCGCCAAAAGTACATTTTTTTGTCATTTTCTTAATTTTTCGGTTTCCTATTGGTAGAACAGAAACATTAATTTTAGAATATTAAAGAACACAAAAACCTAGCCGTAAATGGCAATTTTCTTTTAAAAATTGTGCCGTTTAAGAGAAAATGGCGTTTTAGCACTACTAAAAATGCGAAATTTGAAGCTCATTTTCACAGAAAATTTTTGAGTTTTCAAAATACTTTATTTGAAGTTATTTGAAGCACTTACACTCACAAATATAATCATCTTTACAAATTGCGGATAATGTGCATATTAAAGATGTGAGAGATCTTTCAAAAAATTTACATTTATATAATTTTTGAAAAAAACAAAAAAAACTCAAAATAAACTTCACGCTATACTAATGAGTGTAATTAGCACTATCCGTTACAAAAGTTTCAAGAAAAAAATTGCAGCCATATACGAGAAAATGACGTTTGAGCATTTCTGAAAATGCCGAAATTTGAGCTACTTTTCACAGAAAACGGTAGTGTTTTCGAGAAACTTTACTTGACATTATTTAAAGCATATATACTCGTAAATATAATAATGTGAAAAAATCGCCGATAATGTAAATATTAGCGACGTGAGAGACACGTAAAAACATTTACATTTTGGTAATTTTTGAAAAAACCAACCGATAGACCAAAATGGCTTTTATGTCATTGATAGAGTACATTCACCACTATCCCTACCAAAAGTTTAAAGAAAAAATTTGGAGCCGTTTTTGAGAAAATCTTGTTATTGTAATTTTTTAAAATTGCACATATTGCACGCAATATTGCACGAAAACTACCAAAATTGTGAAAAACATTTACATGACCTTTATTACAGAACTCAATATGCAGAACAAATTTTATTTGAAGAAAAAATCTCTATTTTCAATTTTGTAGTTGGAGAAAGACGCCGAAAAAAATTCAAACTTTCACAATTTTCGAAAATTCAGAGCTGTACGTGAAAATCGGACCTATGCCATGTTAATAAGTGTATTTTCCTCTATTCATACAAGAAATTTAAAGAAAAAATTTGGAGCCGTTTTTGAGAAAATGTTGAAAATCCCCGGGGGGCTTCATATAAAGTACCCCCAAATTTTAAAGAATCTTTTTCAAAATCACTAAGCTTCGATTAGAATCAGATCGACTGGGGAATATCAATTTTGAAGAAAATCGACCGAACGGTTTAGGCGCTAGCGTTGACCACAGACGGACAGACGGACGGAATGCCGTCAATCGATTTTTAAGTACAAAGAAGCAACAAATCATGGATTTTGACCACACCATGAGATAGAGGATTTTTTTTCTTAATTTAGCAACTGGTTTTATCCACTTATTCGTTTTCACGGCCCGGCAATTAATATTTTTCCGCCGAAAATTGGCCATTTTTTCGCGCAGCATTACATAACTTTCCCTATACTACGTATACCACTCCGTGTATACGTACGTATACGGGAAAGTAAAAACAGATCTTCAATTAAAATCCTGTTCAAATTTTTGAAAATATGATTTTTTCCGTAATTTTGCTTGAAACTTATGCAATTCTGAACATTTTAAAGAATTGTTTTCTCAAGAAATGCTCAGAATTTTTGTTTAATTTTTTTCCACGTATGTACCAAAGAACGATAAAGAAAGTGGCTCCGGTTTCATTTGCAGTGCACGCTGTATTTTTGAGAATTACAAAAAAAACTGCAAATTGTAAATTCGAATTTCTCGCACTTAGTTTGACGAGCTGTTAGTTCACAAAATGACAACACGACGGTTTTGAAACTAATCGAATTGTTCTCATTGTTGACGGCCACGATGTTCAGATATAGATAATATTCTTATGAAAGGAAATAGATATAAGTTATAACTAACAAATATACTTTTACTTTTAAAAGTTTGGATCTCTTATTACGATATTCAAAAATATTTGAAAAATATTTTTGCTGTTATTTTCTTTTGTATGTTTGTGATTTGAGTTTTTATTTACAAAAAACCTGTAAAGCAGTTATGCTGGCCTGAGGGAATTTTTTTTTAATTCGACGCTCAGTTCACTGTAATTAAGGCAAGCTTGTGTGATATTATTCTTACTTTCTCTACAATGAGCCACAAGTACTGTATCATTTGAATTTATTCATGTTTGTTTTATTAGTAGAAGTAGGCAAAGACTACTGTTCCTGAATTCCGAAATGAATTCAGATATCCATCATGGAACACTTTGTATCAATTTGTTGAATTGGACTTTTCAAATTATAGCTGGAGTGTTAGTAGGGCAGAAATTGCAAAATTAAGTAACCGTTTCCAATATTACGAGAAAGTATGTGCAGATTTAGCACCTCTAGCTTCCTAGAAGAAGTAGCAAAACCGTTAGTTCTTGCCAACTATAGTTTGCTTTATGCACGCTTCTCCCCCATCCTCAACTCCCAACTTAACCACAGACACAAAGAAACTAAGCAAACTACTGTTTATTGCAAATGCGATGCATTGTTGAAAAAAGCTTAGCAAACGTGTGCTATGGTTTTGATGCATTGCTGAAAAAAGCTAAGAAAATTTGTGTTATGCTTTTGATGCACTGTTGAAAAAATCTGAGCAAACTTGTGGTTATTGCACATGCGATGCATTGTTGAAAAAATAGTTAATAATTAAATGATTTAATGAAGAATGGAAGAGGAAATTAAAATATTTGGTTTTCGAGTATTTTCAGGTCTAATCACTGTTCTACCACGCCTGTGCGTTCTTTATCAGTTTCGCTTAATTTTGTTTATTATGGTGTAAAGGAGGAAGAAGTAACCCTCAAGTGTATTTGAGATTTTTTTGCTATATATTACAAAGGGTTTAAAGGAGTGATCAAAAGCATAACTAACTGATTTAACGATTTTGGACAGAAAAAATGCAATGATTTCCAACAAATACAATTTAAAAATGTAAGTGATTAAGCCCTAAAAATATTTTTAGTGCATTTTTCAATTCTTTATCAGAGAGGAAAACTGCTGCCACATATAAAATCAGGTTTCATAATTTGGTCCGCCCTTGACTTAGAGTCACAAAGGTAATCTGGCCCAAAAGCTAGGAAATGTTTCTCATGTTTGATCTAGGCGTACACGCGCGTTACGACTGTTGAACCCTAAATAGAAGGATTGATTGGTCTTGTTTGGATTTTTGGGACATGAGTTACCTTTTTTCATCTAGAATTTCTGGAAGAGAAACCACTTTTCCATGTAAAACTCCAGTATTAATCTTTTTATGTCCATATTCTCGGAGGTCATTTCTTCCCTTTAAAACGTTCGTCCACAAAAATGTGAAAATCACTCCATGTGAAAATATATCCAACATTCTCCAAAACTGGAATGTTTCACGTGCATTGAGCAAGTCGACCCGTTTAGCCGAAATCGCTAAAACGGACAAGCCTTGGCAGCATTCAAGCGTTACCTCGAAAAGTATGGAAAAGTGACTGACCTATAGATGGGGCTTAAGGGCTACCTCGGAAATGGAAAGTGGAAGCAGTCGGGCACCAAATTGCTCACAGCCCATCCGCCCACACAAATGTACCCTGATGGACTCCGAAGGACGTGACCTCTGAGTATAGTTTCCTTCGGTGCCAAAAGGGGACCCGAAGGAGAGCAATCATCTGCTTCTCCCGAGGGAGAAGCAGATGATTGATTACTTCGTGGTTCCGTGCGCGTCAACTGCTATAATTGTCCCGTAAGTGTAGTTCACGTTTTATCACTTAATGTGGTCGGGTTCTTTCCCCCTGGATAATGAGATTCGGCGCCAGCCTATACGTCATATTGCGGGTTTTTCCCTATCCAGATATCTCCCACCTGTAAGGCACCGTCCCAATCCGGAGAAAACCCAAGCTCCTACTGGTCTCCCAGCATGTGTGGTTTTCTCTTTTGATTGATTAGTGATTCCGAGCGGGTCAACTGCTAAGATCATTAGTTTCTGAAGTGAAGTGCTTTTATTTGCGGGAGGTGGTGGTGATCTCCCCGCTGGATGGCGAGATCCGACACCGACCTGCCCGTCCGCTTGCGCGATTTTATCAATCAGGTAACTCCCACCAGCGGGGCACCGCCCCAGCCGGGACAAGATCTAGGTTTCCCATAGGTCTATCGGCATATGTGGTAGTACAGTGCGTGTAAGTGTAAGTGGGTGTAAGTTAGAGGTGAGGATGTACAAAGCATACAAAAATTATCCTGCTTGGGGTGAAATTAATCGTCGTCTAGGAAAACCTACGTACTTCGGTAGAGCGGATCACGAGTACAAAATTAGCACAAAATTAAGACAAGAATGCAGAAAACGGACTTGGGAAATTTTCATTCACTAACAGAACTATTAGAGACTGGAACAGTTTGCCTGCGACAATCTTTGAACCCTTTCCTCAAAGCTTGAGAAAATTTAAAAATAAATTAGTTTCCTAACTATTTATCTATATTTTAGGTCATTGTATTATTGTTAAGTTTCTCCAGTTAAATAAGTAGAATTTCCTATTAAGTAGTTTGTCTAATTGTTATTATTAGTGGTAGTTGTAGTAGTATTGTCATTATTATTATTATTATTATTATTATTATTATTATTATTATTATTATTATTATATTCGTGTAGTTCAGTTCAGTGCAGTGCAGTGTTGTGTAGTGGAGGAAAACAAATGCGAAAGAAATGCATAACAGTTAAACGTTGTGAAGTGCAGTGCAGTGCAGTGAAGTGAAGTAGAGTAAAATGAATTGGAGTATGTACTATTATTCTTAATTATTGTTTGTTTGCTTTTTAAATTAACTACTTTCTTGTAATTTAAATATTCTCCCACCAAGTAATAATACTTAATTGCATAATTAATAATAAATCTAATCTAATCTCTAGGATATGACATAGAAGAGGAAGGGAAAAATCTCTCGCGGTCCATGGCCACTTAAGGTACTGTTCCGGATTCGCCTGGCGTTGACGAAAAAAAAACACTGAAAACTACATCAGAGCAGCCATCTGCTAGAATTCTCGTACAAACAGCGACAGAATCGACCTCGCTAACTGGCTACTCTCTGAATCTGAATCAGTGAAATTGTCACTGACTCAATCAGTGAGAGCCGAAGTCATTGATATCTACCGTCGAAATGGGTAGTTTCCCTGTCAATCAGCGAATATGCGAACCTTTTCGTAATGACCGCCAGCATTTCACTGATCGTCAGTAGTAAAAGTGCCACACCACCATCGCTCACTGATTGTTCAGTCGTCACGTTCAATTAGCGTCACATATTTCACTGATTCAAACAGTGAAGTTTTACTGATTCAAAGTAGACCCAATTTTCACTGATTTGTTCAGCTCAATTCACTGATTGTCAGTGGCAGGGTTATAACTGACACCATCAGTGAATAGTCACTGTCAATCAGTAGTTTTTCACTGATTCAGACTGAGAGAGTAGGGTCGAAAATCCACCACCGTCGGGACTCGAATCCCAGGACCTCCCGGTCAGAGGCACGTCAGTTGATGCCAGGAGCCACCTCAGTAAGTACGGTGGTAGCAAATACCTGAGGAAAGGCAAAGCGACCTTTCAAAACTAGAGGTGCTTCCAACGCACATACTTTCTCGCACTGCTCCTATACGGTCCTAAATGCTATTCCACTACTTCATAAACCAGCAAAAGTGTTCAGCAAACATTTTCCGTACCGAGACCCGAAATTCTATACTCAAAGATAACGAAACGGCATTATACCACTTCGCCACACTAGCACCGCATGGGTCAAACAGAGCCATCAAAGAATCTATCCGACCTATTAAATGGTAAATGCATGATAAAGAAACAATTGATACATACGCTTTACAAATCCAAGAAGAGACGTGAAAAATTGTTAAAAGTTAAAAATTTGAACAAATATATACAGATATTTCCAGTACATTTAACGTTATTATCAATATTTGTCATTCAAATGGTTTCATATGGTTTTAAATAAAGTTTATAGAATTCTCAATTATTTCCTGTGACAACAGAGAATTCTGACAAATAATATTCCGCGACCATGACACGAACCGCCGAAGCTTCCCTCGGAAGACATGTATCAATCCTCGCTGATTAACGATTGCGACCACAATGGATAGGCATGACATTTGCACTTATAAAATAGTAATAGAGTATGGTGGTTTCATTTCTCGGATTAGGAAACAAAAATATCCAGATAATGTAAAAGAATGTCCTTTAGGCGCTCAGGGAAAGTATCTAGGAACATCATCATTCATAACAGAAAAACAAGTTCAATTTAGAGATTATAAAACTAAGATCTCCGATAAAGTCTGTGATATTCTATAGCACACACCACTGGAAGTACTTCAAATGATTTTCAATAAAGTTTCTACACTCTTCAATGTTTTTTCCTGCAACGTCACATTCATCAAACTAAAATCCCCATCTGGGTATCGAACCCGGCATCTTCCGAACTGAAGAGCGCAACCCCAAGACGCTTTAACAATCTGCGTCACGGGAGTGACATGCGGACTAATTACTTATATTTTAGTCAAAACGTAATTGTATCAGCTCTATCATTAGGACGCCGGTAATTGTCAACATGCGAAAAACATTTCTTTCAAACATGACCAAGAAAGGCAGCGGTGAACGGCTTACTCCAAATAATTTATCCGACGATCGGCATTTGAAAAATAACTACTGCGAGAAAGTCTGTACCATTCTATAGCACCACAAGTTTATTTATTTATTCATCGTCCCTTATTACACACGCGGAGAAAATTTAAAGAAAAAATTTGGAGCGGTTTTTGAGAATTTTTGTTGTTGTAAATTTAAAGCGAAGATTACGCAAAAACGACTCGTTTTTTTCAGAAAATTCTACATTACCTTTTTTAAAGAGCTAGTTTTGTACAAGAGACATTGTCTGAGGTGAAAGTCGCTATCTACAACTTCGTAGTTTTAAAACTTTTTTTTGCAATTTTCAAAAATAAAGCTTTTCCCAGAATTAGGAGTAAGACCATATTTTTTATCGTCACTCATTACATAAGTGAAGAAAATTTAAAGAAAAAATTTGGAGCGGTTTTTGAGAAAATATTTTTTTGTAAATTTGAAGCGCAATTTACGCAAAAATTACTCGTTTTTTCAAAAAATGGTGCATGACCTTATTTAATGTGCTAATTTTGTACAACCGACTTTGTCTGAGGCAAAAATCTCTATCTTCAATTTTGCAGTATTTAAATAGTTTTTTGCAATTTTCGAAAACCACAGACGGAGAGACGGACGTTTTGCCGTCAATCGATTTTGCAGTATCAAGAAAAAACAGAACATGGATTTTGACTACACCACGAGATAGAGGCTTTTTTTTCTAAATTTAGTAACAGGTTTTATCTACTTTTTCGTTACCATATCCCTGCTATAAGTGTTTTTTTGGCAAAAATTCCCTGTTTTCCGGCGCACGATTACGTAACTTTCTCTTCTTACGAAGTATTCGTAAGGCGAGAAAGTAAAAAAGTGTTTTGAGCCAGTACAAAGTGCACGTAATATCATGTCACAGAAGCCTTCTCTAATGTACAATGACGGGTGCGCGTTTGAGTGAAAGGAAGGCGGGGGCCGTCTGCATCGCCAGCCGCTGCAACTCCACGCGCGTTTCTCGGAGAGTGCGCGATGGAGAAGGCGCTGCGCTAAATATACCAGTTCCGAAGACGCGGCACTCGCTGCCTTCGGCGTCGGTGGCGGTGGCGGTGGCCAAGGTGATAGCGATGGTGATGACAGCAAAAGCGGAGAGGAGTAATGCTTGAACAGCAGCAAAGGTGACGGCGAGTGCAATGGAGGCAGGAGCGACGGCGGCAGTGAAGACGGTGATGCTGGTGACAGTGGCGACGGTGGAGGGGCAGTTGCAGCGGCGGAGGAGGAAAAGCAAAACAGCGGGGAACAGTCACTCCTGCAACAGCAGATGAGACAGTCACCACCAGGGCCTTACAACTCTCCATCAAAACCAGAGACAAAGCTGGAGGGGGCTACTGAATGAGGCGCTAGTGTCGCTGGGTACAGCTGCAGGTTAGGTTTCCCAACATCCGCACATAAAATTTGGGTCATTTGTGCAAAATACGAAAAGTGTCTTCTACATGTTCAATTATTCATAATATATACATATAAGAAGCCGGTGAAGAAAGTGCGACCTTCTACGGTATCTTTTATAAAATTACGCGCTTGCTTGCATCTCGTGAACCAACGCAGCAGCCAGGCACGTTTGAAGTATCGTTGGCAGCAGTTGGTATTTTAGTTCCTGTAAGAAGGTTATAGAGGAGAGCGCGCCACTGTAATGGTCTCCACCACGTTATATAGGAGTTAACAGGCCCTGGTCATCACTGCACGGTAGTTAAGCATGCCGACGGCGACTGAGGTGGCGCTACCAATGAACGGGGGTAGGAACGGCGTGATGATTGCACGGTGCGGTGGTTTCAGTGCTTGATGCAACAACTGCAGCGGCGGAGGCAACGAGAGCGACAGTGGTGTGGACGAAAGGAGACGAAGCGTGACGGCTGAGGCCAAGAATACACCGCGTCCTGCAATCCTTCTCTACTCCCGGCGCATATTCCGTATCTTTGGCAAATGACACAAAATGTGTGCATAACTTCCTGAAAACGTTTCTGTACAGGGATTTATCAGTTGAGGATGTCTGATCTCGATTCGTGAGGGATTTTTCTCAGAACTGAGGGGAACTGGTTTGTTAACACGATTTGTAAAGAAACATTGGTGTATTTTCTACAATTTGTAATACGAATATCGTACGAATCGTAGTAGTCGTCAGAGGCAACTAATATGTTGCTGAAAAAAAACACACAACAAGTAGTTCCAAAAAGTTTTCTAAAAAGTAGCTCGTACTGCTCAAAAACAGTATAAAATACTCTGGTATAACTGTACTGTAAATTAAATATATAAACAAAAAAACACTTCACGAACACTGCAATAACAGAGTATAGTACGTACGCATACGCAGTACAACAGTTATTTACATACCAAGTACATAAGAAGCTAATGTTCCATAACACAGCACGTGATTTTCAAATATTTAATAATGGGTGGCCTGTTCCTCCGAGCCTCACTGACGCATGGCGTCAGCTCCGTCGTAAGCAGTGAGGCACTGGGAATGGGAATTTAGGCGGCAACGCACAGAATGAGAATAGGCGGACACAACATAAAATATTTGCATTTATATGTAAGCATCGCAACTGTTTCATTGTTTTTGGAGTTTTCTGTGTTCGTTAGTAGCTAATGAAACCACAAATCTCTCACATGGCCCAAGGGAGAGACGGCTCGCTTGTGGACATATATGGCTCGGCTCACTATCGTAGTTTGTATCTTATGCGATGCCTGCATTGATTGACTGATCGATTATTTCGCGTTTCCAGCCACGTCCACTGCTATGATTATTCCCGTAAGTATAGTGCGTTTTTGTTGGTTTTGGGGGGGGAGGTGTTGGTGACCTTCCCCAGCTGCGTGGTGAGATCTGAGATCTGGCGCCGAGCTCCTCGTCGGGTTGCGGGGTTTTCCCCAACCAGGTATTTCCCATCAGCTATACACCGGTCAGCAGGGACAAGCTCTACGCTCCCGACATGTGGTGGTACAGTGTGTGTGTAAATAAGGGGTGAGAATAGGACAAGGAAGAGGAAGGAAACCGCGCGATGCCTGGCCCCTATTTTGCGGCATTGCTTCGGCATTCGTCTGCTTTTGAATTACCGATCCCAGCAGTCGTTTTGGATGCGCGTCCTACATTCTTTCAATATTGTTACATACTGTTCACGTTCATTCCCAACAGGATGTCTGGATGGTAAATATGAATTAACGAATTAGTTGTAATTTGTGATCTGTTATGTAGTAGTCATCAAGTACAGGGTCCGTACATAAGGAAGGTCATGCAGATAAACGGAGTTGGAGAGAGGCTTTCTTGAGTGCGCCAGTTTTCCACGCTTCTCATTGCATCATTCCTCCATTATCGTTAATGTATAATTCAACATCATAACCTGTATTTTCAGTTATGGATGTAATATTTTTTATAATACAAATTGAGTTCTTATTTATTATATATTTTCAGTCAGATAAAATTGTGTTAAGTTGTCGAAAAAAATTGAAATAAAAAAAAACACGTTTTGGGCTGTATATGGGTGTGGGTTGTGGGACGGGGGCTAAGAAACCTTTCAAAAATATTATTTTTATGTTAGAAAGTGTGTAACCACTCATATGTAATCTGGTTGAGGGGAACTTTTTACCATCTTTTCCGGGGGTACCCTTTGAATATAAAGACGGTATTTTAGATCTAGTGATATAATAATAGTACACAATAATTATTACTTAAATAAATAGTTAATAGGTAATATATTACGCGCGCATTCTCTTTCTTCTCTCCCTTCTTTCTCTTTTCTATTGCCCTTTTTCTTTCTCTCTTTCCCTCTCTTTCCCCCTCTCTTTCTCTCCCTCTCCCTTTCTCTCCCTCTTTCTCTTTCTCTCTCTTTCTCTCTCTCTTTCTCTCTCTCTTTCTCTCCCTCTTTCTCTCCCTCTTTCTCTCATCTCTTTCGTTCTTTTTTTTCTTTTTTCAAAACTAAATCGACCCTCGAGTATCTTTCCAGGTCAGAAACCACGGTGAGACAATGTCCTAGCACGTTTCAAGTGCATTCTAACAACTGGTTTACCTCTAATTGTTTACAAACATATGTCACTAAACGGCTGCTGATGTGTGCAGAAGGCACCAAAACCTCTTCGACAGGCGACGATTGCCAAGTGTCTGTCAGTGAGCGATTGTAATCTCGGCGAGAAAGGTGCACACTATTCGAATTCAGAACTTGAAAAGTGAGAGCATGATTCGTTAACTTATTAACCCTCGCAAAAATCTTTTTCAGCATAATGACAGTCTACTTATGTTGTACATGAAACAACCTGATTTATCAGCAAACACAAAAAATGGGAAACAAAACTCTTTATAATATTCAATAATTTCCCGTTCAAGGCAAAAAGAGTTGTAGTTTTCTTTTAAAATTCATCTTAGTTTCTGTAGTTGTGTAGCGACGGCAGACGAAAAGCTCAGGTAGCTCAGGCGGAGTTTGCTAGTAACGGTTAAGAGAATGCGTCATGTTCGCCTCATGTCAACTCCCTGGGAATGAAACGTAGGACACCATAAGCTAAATGACGAAGTCGGACAGTCGGCCCAAAACGCCAAATACAAACACATACATAACATTCAATAAACACTGGGAACTAACAGTAGTGGAACAATAATACATTCACGTTATTGGTTAGAAGAACATTCTGTCTCCCAGAATATTATCTCTAGAACATTCTATCTCCCTGAAGTCTATTGAATTAGTGAAGCACGCGGTTAAGTGAATTTTGATTGTATTATTGCCAAAAGAAATCATATTCATTTCATAATTACAACATAATCCCATAATAAAATTAAAGTATTGTATTCAGATGTATGTCACTATAAGCGTTTCCTTGCATGGTGAATAAAAGATATAATATTGTGCAAAATACCGTTGTTCAAAATATGAACAAAATACCTTTTCCTAAAGTCCGTTATTCATTAATAAATGGCAATTTGACGAGGCCCAACGTATAGTTTATACCCAGGAGCATACGCCCCAGGAACATAAATTATTAGAAAGCAATGAACATTCAACGATAAACATGCATCCGTAATCAGATAATTTTTGAAACGTAAGAATTTTCCACCAATTGAAAATTATTGTAGCATGATTCTGAAAGGCATTGTAGCATTCTTCTGAAAGGTGATAAATAATGATGAAGTGGTAACCTTGGTGGAGAAGGTCGTGTTAGTGATGGCGGCGATCGCGTAATGGTGTAATGATATAATGAAATGCATGACGGAAGCAATGACAGCAGAAATTGGATTTAGGAGACGTGCGATGGCACTAGAAGTCAAATTGGCAGGGGTGATGATGATGAAGTTATTTAAAGAACCCGGAGCTTCAGCGTGTGTGCTGCGTCAGTGAGACGAGATGATAGCAGGCAGTGACAATAAGACAGAGTAAAGTAGGAAAAGCGTCTGAGCTGTTGGAGGCATGGATGTTAGATGTATTTCTAGCTTAACCAGGAATGAGGAGCGAGAAATGTTTGTCTCCGTGACAAAAGTTTTATTAGAAGACCGTGGCGATGAATTATCCCTATTCCTATATCTGCTGATGCAACTTTTTAGAATCGACTACTAGTGACAATAGATATATTATTTTAGTTCCATTAGTATCCAAGTTATATTAATTTATCGCGTTGCTTGTCATCAGTTCAACTTTTTGTAAGTTACTTATTATTGCAGGAAATCAGTAGAAATGTAGGGAACACGCTTCTATAAACCGTCCTTGTTGTTGAAAAGACTACTGACAGAATAAAATGAAGGCAATGTAATGGTAGCATTGCTCAAATAACCCGGAAGTTGGAGATACAGCCAGCGTGATACGGAAGAACCGTGAAGAAGGGAGAGGGGAACAATTTACCTGAAGCTGAGTATTGTGCTAGGGAAAGTGATGTCCCCAACAATAGTAAAGTATCCAAAGCTGAGGTTATTAAGATAAATATCGCAAACATGACAGAAAAGATAATCATTTGATGAAACTCAAGCGTTCATCCTGCATGTTTCCGAACGAAGGGGAGATCGAAGTCTGGAAATAATGAATGCTAAAATAGAAAGGGAAAATGGAGTATTCCCAGAGCAGTTGCAAGCCAACACAACAACTTCGTAGTCATAAATTCACCTCTAGTACCCACAATTCCTGTCTCCCGCTGGAAGAAAGTGAATGCGCCCGCCGCTTAAATCACGTGACGCTAAGAGCAAGTAGGTAGCTGCAGCGGCGAGAGCGAGCCGGGGGCGATGACAGCCGCGGGGACGCCAACGGCCGTGGGGGTGGCTACGGAGGCAGTGGCGGCGGCGCGGCGCGGCGGTCGGAACGTCTCCAGAACTGAGTCAGCAGGGATCCACCGTCGCTGCCTCGGGCTGTGGCGGCGGCGGCGGCAGCGGCGGCGGCGGCGGCGGCGGCACGGCCGCTAAATTTGGCCGTAGGCGCGGAGAGCCGCGGGCCGCCGCAGATTGGGTTACCCGGCCTCGGCCCCGGCCTCCGCCTCCGCCTCCCGGGCGCCGCGGCCTCGGCGGCCCAGCGGGACACGTGGAAATTAGGCAGTTTTTGCCACCTCGAACGTTAAGCACTATCGATCTTCTGCGCATGCGCAGATGCACTAAATTGATGCAAAATTTGAACTGCGCATGAGCAGAAGATCGATAGTTCTTACCGCTCGAGGTGGCAAAAACTCACTATTAGGGAGTTTTTCCACCCTCGAACATTACGTACTATCGATTTTCTGCTCATGCGCAGTGTAAGTTTTGCATCACTTTAGTGCATCTGCGCATGCGCAGAAGATCGATAGTGCTTAGCGTTCGAGATGGCAAAAACTCACAATCGAGACAGGCGGGCGCGAGCGCCGCCCGCTTAGCTGCGGCGGCTCCCCAGAAAAAATGAACTTCGCGAAAAGTTACAAAAGGTATTAAACTTGCGATAAATCGACTTGTTTAATTTGTGCGTACGACCAGCACAATTTTTGAGGACGAATTGTCCCCAATTATTCGGAAGATAATGTTTTTGGAATGAGTTGCATCGTGGTCTTTCGGGAGGCCGTCAGTAGATGGTGCATGCGAGATAATGGAAGTTTGAGGAAGAGTGGTGGTACTGGGCGTTCGGTAGGGGCAGTGTGCTCCTATTATTTTGTTCGGCAGAGTCCGTGACTATTAACTAAACTAAAAATACCGACCCTTTCATCCGATTTCATAAATTACTGTTTTGTTTGCTTAAAAAATTACTATTATTTTTAATCTCGTGTTTTCGTGAGAGCTCAATTATATCTTTCCGTGTCAACGTAAAAGTTGTCTTAGACAAGGATTGATACGTGCAAATACGCTAAATGCCACAGTTTCCTCTTTCGTTCAAGAAATATTTTGAAGAAGTATGTGACAGGTCGGAAATACATGCCGCTTCTCATAATTCGCAACCCATCGGCCGCCACTCCCTATAAGGTCTCGTTCAAAATGCAAACTTAAACGAAAACTTATACCGTTACTTCAAAACCTAGAAATGAGTTAGTTATTGAGACGTTTCTCAATGCCTTGACGTAAACGTAGGCATAATTCCGTGAACTTAAAGAGTTCACTTACACGAAGCTTTTATTTACAAGTTTGTGTCGGAATTCTCTCGAAGACCAATCAATCAGAGAGCGGCATGAAAAGAACAAATGCCCAAGAAAATCCGCAAGAAGCAAATCAATGGTCGATTTCAGATTCGATACTCTCTGATTTCAGATTGTGTTTCGTTAATTGTTCGTGGTTATGTACACATCATTATATGTATGCCATTATGTCATTACATATTGTCTGTGGTCATCATTTATGGATATGTAGTGAACTAGTTTGCAAACGGTTTGGTGCGAGTTGTGAATTCAAAGTAAGGGTTTGGGTCATTTTTCTTATGACTTTCACTTGTCATGGCGTAAAATAATTACGTTCTTAAATTACTCGTAAATTTAGTACAAGATAATCCTTGTTTATATGATCAAGGAAATGTGAGCACTAATACAACAGCTATTCGCATAAACGAAAGGCTTGAATCGTTAGGAAAGTCGATACTTCAATGCATTGAATTATGAATGATTCGGGCAAAACGTACTTTCGTCGTTGTGAATGTTCATTTTTACGTGTAAATTTTACTGCTACGTTTACAGCATAACGTTACGGTTAACTTTGCATTGTGAATAAGGCCTAAGCCTAGCGTGCACTGGGACGAACGGCACGGACGGACAAGACGGACGGTGCTTTTTAAAAGCCGATTACATTGTTTCCGGTGAGCGTGCGCACACTAGGCCATCACGGTCGGGGCAGGACGATCCGAACCTTCCGACATTAGCAGAAATTCTGAAGGAAAGATCTTTTAAACATTCCGATTCCGTTCCGTCCGTACCAATGACGTCATCGGCACGTGGGACGCCTCTTCGCCTCTTCGCGCTTATTGATTCAGAATTAATCCAAATTCTACAACTAGATATTACGTTTTATTTTAGGTAATACCCGACACTCCAAAGTGTAATTTAGTTAGCTAAATTATCTGCATCATGTAGTAACATTTGCCAAATTTAAAATATTAGATCTTTGTCAGAAACTGTACAATAATTGTGAAACTGGGCACGACAATAATACCATTTTGGAATGACACAAGGTTAATAAATCAATGTCGATTACTTTTGTACAACTTATGTGCGTAATTTATACTGCTTATGTGCCTGTACAGTTTTTTAAATTTATTAAATAAAGTATTACACTTATGACTCTGTCTCTTAGTTCAATAAAATTGAATACACTTACCACATTTACCAATATATATTTCAAAATATTCAATAAAGCCTCAAATGTATGAGACATTTTAAAGTACTGAAATAATTTTTCATCTTCAACCAGGTGGGTATATAACACGTGAAATTCAATCTTTTGTCATTCTCTTTATCTCTTAGCCCTAATAAGCTCTCTTGAGTTCTAATAAGCCCAGAATCCAGGCTTTCTTCGCTTCCTTGCCTCGTTTTCTTCTTCGCAATTAAAATTAAACACAAAGCAATTGATTCTTTTCTCAACATTATGAAGCCGTCGCGCACAATACAAGACACGGAGCAAAGAGTCAAAATGACTCAGAAACTAGTTTGATTTTGTTTTATAGAAGGCAGCAAAATACGAAAAGTGGTACTAGAGGCACCCGGGACCGACTCATGGAGTAACAATCAAAACAGTTGCCTTCCTGCTGGGATAGGTGTTCAAAATTGGTCAGTTCATTGGGAATTGAGTTCACAAACGGGTTCGCGGAAGGTGTCTTCTACCATTTTCTCTTCCTCTCATTCCCAGAATGATCCTTTTTTGTTAATTTCAACACCAACGCCCCGCCCAAGAATCCGTCTCAATCATACCAAGGGAGACCGAGAGGCGTTCATACAGGCACCAGAATGTAATAGATTATGATCTCCAAATATAAACAAAGCCAATACAACAGGATCGTAAAAACAGTCTCCTAAAGGCACATTTTCCTCACATTTTGTATCCTTTGCACCCGTGCTGAGGGGACATCGACGGAAAGAATTATGTAAAATATAAAATTATAGGTTGAAAGGTTTCCAATTATTTTGGACACTCAAAAAATGTTCAAAATATATGTTAAACCATTAGTAGTTACATTTCACGACGTTTTGGAGACGAAAAAGTACATATCATCCAGTACATACAGAACTGTAAGCCGAAAACAAATATTGATTTTTTAAGATAACTATTTTTTAATGAAGCCTTTAAAAGAGATATTTTTTAACTTGAAAGTTATTTTTAAAGATTTCAAAAAGTTATTAGATATTTTTGAATGTGATCAAGTAACGCAGAGAAATAAAGGCTCACTTATTCGTAATATAAAATATGTGAAAATAAATGTCTAATAATGTAAAATACAAAATAATATTCATTCTTTCTAAGAGCCAATCCGATCCTTGATATTTTCATGACAGCCGAAGTCTTTGGATATCGTGGAGTCTGAGTCACATGGTGGTAGGTGATCTTCTGCCTCTAAAGAGGGGAGGGAAAAAGGAAGGATCGTGCGCGTTGTTCAAACAAACTAATCGTATTCAACATTTTAAGGTAATAACTTCTTCGGATACTGATTGGCATGTAAAATAACCCTTAGTTTTAAAGACGTCCCTGAACTACATTTTGGGAAAGAGAATTGTTCTTGAATTATTGTCTGGGCAGAAGAAAAGGGACACATCTAAAAATCGAACCTCTTCCAACGATAGAAGGTGTTACTCTATGTACTCTATTAACGTTAAGTATCAGAGAAAAAAATCACTGTAATTTTTTAAAAATAAAATTTGACAATGCAATATTTTTTTAATGTCAATATCCAACTTATGTCAAAACAGACAAAACAAGAACGCGCTATCAAGAGACGCGAGCGCGCCGATCGCTTTTCAACCACTAAGGTCATTTAGTGACTACTGCAAGTAACATTGGGGGTAACGGTAAAGGTACACGGACACACACATCCATGCCTCGAGCGGGATTCGAACCCGCGACCCTTCAGCCTTAGCGACCTCGGCTATCCAGGCCGGCTTTCATAAGATTTTATTTCATTTCATCAACTCATTTTAATACATTTTTATTTTGTTAAATACATGAACTGATATAATAATCGTCTTCTATAATATTTCAGTAGTGTAGATGAGTTTTGTGCGTCACGAATATCACTTAGACTTCAAAAAGATGAAGGATTTGTTTAAAAATATGCGGCTTAATATTAATTTTAAATGCAACCTGCAACACTCCGGTAACATTGTTAATATCTGTATAGCTAAATAACTCCTAAACAAAACGTTCTAGTACCTCAAAACCAGGAATTTTGAGCTCAAAGGCTTCTATGAAACGTTCCTCACACGTAATCTACAGGATAAAGAATACGATAAATAATCTTTCTGGACATTTTATTACATTTTTTCTTGTCTGGCGCTTTTCGATACTACCCCGCCTGTTCAGAGACTTACAAGATCTGCAACTGTATTAAACTAATTCTTTGATATTCTATGCAATTGAATTGCACGAGTTGTACTTCTCTGTTGGGTAATACAGGTAAATAATATTGCAAAGATTAGGGTTATCCTTGCCCGATCCTGTATTTTCGGTATGGACAACTTTATGTAGTTTTCTCAAGAGTAGAAAGCTTTCCTTATATTGTTGTGCCTGTCAAGGAAAGCAGAAAACGAGAGGAAGATTTTATAATTATCTCAAATGTTCTTTTTATGGAAATTTTTCGAATTGTTCCAAGAACATCTGTCATACTGAATAAACTTTTATTGAAAATGCTTTTCAAACATCAATTGCATTGTTTTTGTTTTTATTTCATATTCTTTAAGTACACTGTATGTCACAGTAGATTTTTTAAACAAATAAACACGTTGCGGTAACAACTTCCCTTCCTTCCATAAATAGGAGAAAAGAGAAGAAGGTGGGGTTTAACATGCAAGAAATATTGCACGGGTACGCTAGTAGAACGTTAATTCACTAAATGCATTGTTGGGTTCCCTTATTTTATTTTTAAATCACTTTATCAACTCATTCACGATCACTGCAATTTAAATTACAGTTGTTTATATAACCCTTTTATTCTATTCTATTGAAGTTATTTTCTGTCGGGAGTGACAAAATGGTAAATATATTAAATGGTAAAAATATTTGATTTGTTATTTTTTTCTGTACCTAATTTTATCTTCGTAACTGAAGTTTAAACTGACTACAATTTTGAATCTCTTTTTCCTTTTACGACACATACTTCTTAACAGCATACAACATCAAATTTGATGTTCTTGTTGGAAAAAAACCTTTTCTCGTTAGTATAAGTGACTTATGATGATGTCACTTAGCAGCAACCTGTTGACGGAAGTACTAGAGACAAAACCAGAACCTCGCCATTGCCACAACCTTTAACCCGACGCACCGCAGGCTTTTTGATGTCGGATATTTTTAGGCAACAATGGTGCCGCTCCGCCTAGCGGGGAACGACCTGTGATCCTTTGCCAACACGGACCAGGGATGACCAGCGCACGGCATTAGGGTTAAAGTCAAGAATTTGTACCTGCTCTTTGTACTTACTGTAACCATCAAACATGTTTTTCAACTGCATTGCAACTTATTCTATCCTTCCCTGCTTCCAATTACGTACTTGCACAACTGGTCACGAGTGGCCTCGTATCAACTGTAGTTTTTAATGTGAAAAATTCAGTTTTTCGTTTTCTTCGAGGTATGCTACAGAAGTATGACGCACAACGACATGTGTTTCCTGTAGAATTCCCAAAAATTGTTAAGTATTAAATATGAAAAAATATCTCTTCTTATTAATATTTAGAATCAATTAATTGATCTTCCGGAAAGGTGATTTTCACATTTGATACTTAACAGTTGCGACATTACAGTTGAATACTTAACATTTATGAAATTAGATATCTTATCATTTTAATGTCTTTTTGTTGATGAATGTCTATCAGTCTACCCGTAACTAGAATTTCTTCGGGAGACAGATGTACTGTCAGTCGTCAATATTTAGACAATTCGCATGAACTCATCGCGCATAAAAACAAAGCCATTTTGATTACAGTTTTTAATATTTGAAAAGTACAAATTCAAATACTGATTTCGAAAGATATTCACATACGCACATTCAGCAGAGCATAACTATTTCTTAAAGTAGGTACCACGTCGCGAACTCAAATGCTGTAAATAAAACCCCTCAAATGCTGTATATAAAGTAAATAAAATTTATTAATATAAATTTTAATTACTATATTTAAATTTGAAGTTAATAAAAACGCATTACATCAATAGGCAATTTACCCTACAAGTAAGTAACCAAAGTTGGATGTGATGTAGCGAACGATAATGGTGCTCCTAATATTGAAGTTGAATGCTGTAACACTAGGAATATTACTGTGGAGTGCATCATTTCTAAAGCGAATCTAGCCCTTTCTTTTAAATTTTATGGAGCTCCATTTGGTTTATAGTTGGTACCTAAAACGTTCTCCTCAAATATCTTCCGAAACGTTAAACATATTGATAAAATAAAAATAATTGAAGACCCTCATAGATACCTGTACCCTTTGAAGATCTAAATCTACAATTTCATATAGTCACGTCAAACATGGCATTAAATATTCATCCATCCGTATGTAGTCTATACAAAGAGGTTCAATATTGCCTTTAGACATGTAAAAGGGTCTGCGAGATGGAGAGTCGAGTACGATATCTTGTTCTTGCAAACTCAAAAGCACATTCCTGCCAGAGAAAAGAAATAACCTGCTTCATGGTGCCAAACCTTTCCAAACATTTGGCCAGAGAGTTCAATGATTGGAAGAAGAAACCTCCCCTATATCAAAAGGATGATCCTGGGGAAACATAAGTGACGCTATTATCACCGTCTGAGGTGGCTCAGAGCATCAACCGACGTCACTGCAGTACCCCTGAACGGGAGGTCTTAGGGCAGTGGTGTCAAGGTCTTTTACTGGTGGCAGTGGCACGCGTCGTAGCTCCGTAGCATGTCACGTAGAGTCCCTAGATACAGAGAGTAGCGCATTCCATTGTTCCACCGATCCCTCCATTTTATGTCCAGTTGTCAGGGGAATTAGAACTGTATAGTATTCCGTATGTTGAGAACCGTGAATCTATCCCAAACCAATATTAATATTCTTGAATATCTTCACTATGTCACCGAATGTTATAATTTCCGTTCAGTTCCTGATTGATGTCTGACGGGATTGAAGGGTTATTGGATATTAAATGGCGGCCGTTGTCCTACTCTCTGTATCTAGGGACTCTAATGTCACGAGCACTCCCGCTCGTGGCATCGACCTTTACAGCACTGTCTTAGGGTTGGAGTCCCGACGGTTGCAGGATTTTCAACGCTAGCTGGTTGGTTAGGTCAAATTATGCTCGAGGAGAAATCTAACGGCCGGTTGCTCTGATCAGTAGTTTGCAGTCGATTTTTCGATCAACACCAGGCGAATGCAGGAGCAGTAGCATAACAAACAAGTCGCGGCCGTGCGCAATCTTTCCTGTCTCGTCTTTTTCCTATCCTCACCCCTTACTTACACTCACCTGCACTACATTACGACACATATCTCAAGAACAGACGGGAGCTTAGAGCTCCTTTCGGCTGGGGAGGAGCTCCGCTGGTAGAAGATTCTGGTTGTGGAAAACTTTGCATACCAACGCGTAGGTCGGCGCAAACTTCTACCGTCCAGAGGGGAAAGAACATTTCCCGTAATAAAAACAAGCACTATGTTTACGGACCAGTAACTATAGCAGTTGAAACGGCCACAAACAACACACACGCGCATATTCGTGAACACACACAAACATGCACACACGCACACAAACATATGTACACGCAGACGCATGTTCGTAAGCATATACACAAAATATTTACACACTGGTACACTTTCACAATCAACGCTCCGTACATGTTCTTATGTCAAGTAGATATCAAAGGTCTTCCAGCGGGGGCGGTCTCCATTCCAGGGACAGTTCTTTAGAATCCCGAATCCTACTACTCAAAGCTGGAGATCAATACCCTAACAGGATATTCTGTCATCTGACAACATAAAATACCCACTTCCCAACTTTGGCGAAATACTTTCGCGTTGTCCTACACTGAAGAGTGATGTTACGATCTACGTCAATAAGATTCTTTGTATTAAAATAGTTAACATTTTTAATTTTTATCAACATTTCTATATATAAATATTAATGAACTAGTGTGTGTGTTGATAAAATATTTCAACAATATCCGATTTTTATGAAATTTTCTATACTAGTAGTAAATTTTTGTTTCGAATCCATAATAGTGTAGCTCAAAATGATATTTTTACCTCAGAAATATATTCGCATCCTCCATTCCAAACCTTTAAAACGATATAAGTCCAAATTCCTTCAGTTTTCAGCAAATACATGTATCATGAAACGGCGAGGAAAGGCTGGATAAACGTGTATTCGACAATATTTATAAACTCATAAAAACTCCAACTAAATGCATTTTGATCCATTCCGATGGCGCAATTAGGCACCGAGTAATCAAGCTCAAAGTTGAAAGATAGTTGCGACTGGGAGGGAAGGGCAGGAGCGAATGGGAAGGATGGGCAGGGCATGGAAAGCTAGAGTGACGGAGATGGCGAGCGGGACGTGGTAAATAGTGAAGCGACGAGTGCAGGGAGGAGGAGCAGAGCGGGAAGAGACGGAGCGGGTCGGTGCCGCTTGCGAGACGATGGGGATGTAAATAGAATTAAATTTATTTTTTACTGGCACGTTATTGCTTGTTATTGCCTTCGATACGGAGTTCGATATACACTGCATAACCTGGATCGAAACAATCGGGTTACGAGGGAAAGATGAAAACAGTTGAATGCTGCTACATGTTCTCTACGGAAGGAATTAAGGGAGAGAAATTATTATATAATTAGCCTATACAACCCCAAGTAGGACTAAGACATCGTGATTTCTCAGGGAAGATCTGTGCAGTCAGCTACTTGTGGCCTTGTACTTAGCTAGTTCGCTGTCTGGTAATACACTTGTGGTTATGTTCAACTTCTTTAGTTAACTGACTTAGTTCACTATTCTGACTACGCTTGTTATTGACAATTTTCATTTATGTAGCTACTTTAACTGATTGTACATTGATACCTATAGTTAAGCGTTTTGATATTCACACTTTTGTTAATCACTTATTGTTTTTCACTGTTTCTGACTCGTTTTTCTCCTACATTTTTCATTTCGTTCTTGTACTTTGTCTATTTTTGCAGGAACAGGAATATATTCATGTTAGGTATAACCCCCACCTATATTCATATTAGGTATGACCTACCCTATCTTGGGCCAGCCTCGTCCACTTGTTGCCAACTGCCTCCCTGAAGCTGTCCGATCATCGTTTGTGTTGCCTTCCAGGGTGTCACCAGCCACTTCTTGGTTCCCACGTTGTTGTGTGTGACCATCTTTGGTCGTTATATCTTACAATATGGCCGCTCCATTTCCATTTCAGTTTTTCAGCTTTTTCTCGTGCATCTTTTATTTTGGTTTTGCTCCTTATTTCTGCGCATGTTATGTAGTCTTTGAGGGAGACATTGAGAACTTTTCTTTCTAATGTCTTCCTTGAGCACCTTGATATTTTTGGTTATTGAGCGGAGGTTAAGGACCATGTCTGGCATCCGTAAATTAGTGTTGGTAATAGACAAGAATCTATTACATCTCTCTTTATTTTTAACCCTATATGTTTGTCTAGTAGGATGAAGGGAAGACGCCAGAATAATGGGAGATAAATATTAAAAGACAAAGCGAGTCAAGTTAACAACTAGAACATTAGTAAATAAGTGAATCCGAATTATTAAAAGAATGTAAAAAATAAAATAATGTGTGTACCTCGGGCGTTAACTGCTTCTAATGATTGAGCGGCGACAAAAAGCCCTCTCACCGCTCGGTCACTAGAACCCTTATAACGCCTTTCGTGCATAAATTACTAATTCATACTTTTTCACCCATTACTTTTCCTCCCTAATAGATGATTGTGATAAATAAATGTCAGGACTACACCAAGTAACTTCAGTTAGTAGAATGGTAGTACTATTTTAGCTAGTTGAATGATAAAACATTATTATTATTATCTTATTATTATTTCTTTGCTTTTCGCTTCTTTCAACACATGCATCTCGGTTACCATGAACAAGAGATACAGGATTCATCTGTCGTAATCAGCACTGGATCAACCATCAAGGTTTAGAAACTTCCTCACGATGTTGCATGTGTCTAGTATGACAATCTTCTGCAGTTGGATGTATAGCCCCTTCTTCAGTTGTAGTTCAGCCAGGGATTCATATTATTATTATTATTATTATTATTATTATTATTATTATTATTATTATTATTTTTTATTATTATTTGTCGTAGGTCCAAAGCTGATCATGAAAACCGTAGATGGAAAAAATATCAAAATCAATTATGGAATTTCTTCAATAATACAAGTGTTCATGGAGTCAAATATCTAGCGGAAATTAGAAGACCGTACCCTGAGAGGTAAGAAATAAACAAGATGTTTTCTAATAATATTTTTTCTTTGCGATGAGAGTTATAGTTTTAATTAAAAAGATATCTATATTAATACTGAATATTTCTACTATTTTGTAATTCGTGTCTTTACCAGAACATTTTGACGATCGTTATAGGTATAATATCTTGATGTATTCATTGCATATATTGATTTACATTTCTTTATTCTTGTTTAGAGTAAAAAACGAAATATTTTTCATCAAAGTCTTCGCAAACAATATAAATATAACTTTAATTTCAAAGGCAGAGAAGCCAAGGAACACAATTGTTTAATTTTTTCTAATCCTGTCACGTTTTTCGTCTCCTAACTATTGCCATTCGTGCCTAACTATTGCCTCCTAACTATTGCCATTGCCATCGAGCGTGCAGTAATCATCCGTGAAGCTAGTCAATTATCGTTAGTCATTGCCTTTTATCCCTTCAGCCAGGACCTCGACGACATTAAATCTCCTGAGTTCCCAGACGGTCACCCTCCCAGGACGCCGCATTGTCTCGAGTTGCTTAATTTCTGTGACTTCACGCAGCGTGGTTAAGCAATTCGGCTACCGGTGCCGACCTTTTGGGAAAAGTTTGGCTTGGCTTCTCAGATCTTCATTTGACTTCCCATTTATTTGACATCAATTCGTGTGTAGGATACTGTGGCTTCTGAGTATAGTTCTGTCCATAATTGTATGTGGATATCTCATCAGTAAGTCATGGGATGTCAGATCATCGTCTCCAGTAATACTAGCGATGGACAAGAAACAACGAGCCGTATGGGATATCCCTTTCCCAGCAATCACAATTTGCCCTACAGATAGAATGAGACCAACAATTGGTCTAACAAAGCAGAAAAAGTAAGCATAAATTTAGTTTAAGAACATATAGTTTAAATATATATAAAATTTAACCTATTTTTTCTGATACCATCAACACATCAGTTTTCAATGATGTATTTTTAATTTTCAGAAATGCCGTTCATTGTGCTATGAATCTCCTTTGCGACAGAAAGTTTCCAGAAGAAGTGTGTCGTAATTCATCCGAAATTATTCAAACACTGGTCGAGGTTTGTTATTAGGAATTATTTTAGAACAGACTATTAGCCAGCAGCAATGAAAATGCTGATCAAGACTAGTCAAAATTGTTTTCCAAAACGCAGCACGCTGTGCTCAAGAACAACAAATAGAAGTATTTCATATAACACTGGAATTAATTATTTTAACAGAAACTGTCATTAAAACACTGCAATAACATGTTCTAGTATATTTATACAGTATACAACAGATGTTTACATACCAAGAATACCAAAAAGCTACTGTTCCCTTACGCAACATGTATATAACAAATATTTAATGGCGGGCGGCCTCTTTCGTGAAGCCTTGCTTTCGCACGACGTCAGTCCGGTGACGCACGGCGACACCAGAAAATTTAGTCGGAACGAACATTATGAGAATGGGTGGAATAACACAACTATATTTGACTTTTTCAGTCAAAATCAAAACTGTTTCATTATTTTTAATTTTTTTCCTGAGTTCCGAGAATCTAACAGAACTATAAATATCTCTCATATATCCGCAAGCTGCAGAGTTTTCTTTCAATTTCTGCGTGCATTAGTAATATAAAGTACTTCTATTAGTAGTACAGATCTGTTCTAATTGTTAAACTCATACCATAATATTACAATTTTTGATTTTGTTATATAATAGCATACTCCAAGAGCATTAAAAATCACTTTTAAGTATTTCTCTGCCATCTTCCTTCTAATAACATTTCTTTTATGAAGTGAAAGGGTCACTAAGTAGCAGTACAATTGCAATTTCCCGCAAATGACTTCGGCGTGCAACAGTGTTGGTGTTATTTTGTGTAGTACGTGAACACTCCATATCGTGCGGTGTGGCATTTCTTTTAAAAAGTGAAACATTCACCGACTTCACACGTTCTAGTAGATCAGTTTAATGGTTTTTAAAATGTTTCGTTATTGTAATTAATTGATTTTAAAGAATTATATATTCACAGTGTAAAATTGTGAGGGGGAAGGATCTTTCCCCTCGTAAAGTTGCAATTGTTAAAAGTCTCGTGAAAGAAGGTATCTACGCACAGAGGTATAATGCTAACAGACAATAAGTCGAAAATTCCTCAGTAGTCGGTAATACAATGAGTGAAAACTAAACATATCAACAAAAGAAAGTAGGAAAATGAAAGCAAAAGCTCTCCTTTTGAGGAATCAAAAAACTAAAAACATATTTCTGAAGCTGAAGCATGAAGATTGAATATGGAGCGGATGATCCCTCAGAAAGTGTTAAAACAATTCTCTGTGAAGAGGGCATGATATCACTACGACCCAGTCAAAAATGACATCTGAAGAGGCAAAGTAAGCTGAAAAAGAATATTTCAACAAAATATCAGTAGAAGGGGAAATTAATTCATTATGGCTCACTAGCGTCGATTTCAAGCTCAAGTGCATGCAACTTGTAGAAAGGACGTCTCAAAGACTGACGTTCTTAACTAGTGCTGCTACAATAGCACATACTTTCTTGCATTAATGCAAACAGCTATGTAATATTGAAGTATTGCTTTTTTGCGAAACTCGCACTTCATCTATTATTAGAAAACGTCCAATTCAAACAAAGCGCCTGTGATGCACATCTCCATTTGGATAGTCAGAAGTAGTAATGATTTATTATTTTGACAAATGAAACAATAATATATTTGACTGATACAGTTTATACAGCAAATTATGCTGAGGCGCCGATGCCAGCGCAGCGTTGTTAAAACTTATGTGCATTCGCTTGGCGAATAATATCAATTCTTTGCAAAACCGCTTATATCCATCTGTATTCAGATTTCAACTTGTTTATCGGTTAGGCATGGTATGTTCATGTTTATGCGGCATATTTAAGAGCATATATTTTGCGTAGAAGTGGGTCGAAGCGAGATATTTTCGTTGCTTAATAACTTTTTTTGTTTATTTAAATGTTTGAAAATATATTTTTGGTATACGCATTTTGTACTACAATGTAAAACAATGATCATCATCATCATATATATTATTAGTGTAAGGCAGTTTCGATTTAGAACTACTACGGATAAATTACGCGACCGATTTCGCTCGGGAAGCATTTTTCTTGAAGCTCTTTTTTCATTGTGTCGGCCCTGGGAATAACTTTTTAAATTATTTTATTATAACAATAAATATTTGCAATAAAATGAGCAGACGGGCAATAAGTGCGATTCGATGGTGATCACTGATTCTCTTCAGAATCGATTCTTGAATCGACGGGAACAGCGGCATGAGAAAGCATGGCCGGCCCGGCCAGAGAGCAGTAGCATTACGCGGCGTGAAGCAAATATGACGTTGCACATTGGGACGAAAACTTATTGTACCGTGGCAGCATGCTTCAATACTTCGTAAATTCAAAGTATGTACCGATGAATTCACTTAGAATTTTATGTTTTGTATTACCAGTTTCACATTATATTTAACCATTTACTATTTCATATTTTAAAACATTGCAGTTGCTGAATATTTTTCAGCAGCTTGCAAAAGCCACGAAAAATCTATTCGAGCGTGGCAATGAGCTTTGAAATTTGTGAATCCAAAATAGGTAGGAAAGGTACGTATTAATACAATTGGGATTTTAGGTGTTATGGGTTTTATGTGTTACGTTCGCGCCTAACCAAACCTAACATAACCTAATTTCTTCAGTTGTATTTGTACAAGTAAATTTGTTTCAACTACGAAACCAAACTAATGTAAATAATTTATTCAAAGGAGTAACTGTGTTTCATTCCTTTTTTATAAAGATAAAAAGTAATTTACTGTATCCATAAATGTGCTTTTTGCACTATTTCCCCCCTTGATTTATTCTGTTGATTATGTGCATTTATTGCAATAATTGTTTCTTATTGATTGGTTTTATTGATCTTTATTAAATTAACATTTTCAGCTGTTGTCCATGTGAATTGGTTTCATCTACCAAACTTAACTAAAACATGTCTGTGCTGCAATAACGTTATATCCAGTAGTCTTACTATATAACTGAATTGTTATGATGTGTAATTTGTAGATAGATTGGCATGTAATTGTATACTGATATTGATGAATCATTTTCAGCAATGTGCTAGGCCACTGACAAACTGTTTGTGTGGGAGTGCAGTATAACTTTTTTCAGCATTACATTTTTAAAGAAAAGAAAAATAGTAATTTACTTTACCCATAAGTGTATTTCTTTTAATATTTTCTCTGATCAATACTGAAAATTACTAATAAATTAAAAAATATCACAATGCTGTAATATTGTTAGTGCTAATAATTTGTTAATATACAACTGAATTATTATGGTTGATCATTTGTAGATATATTCTATCTACAATGTAGTATCATTTGTAGAATTTGTATATTGATGTTGATGAATTATGTTTCAGCGACTTGCAAGGTCACTGACTAATTATTTATGTGTGGCTGTTTGTGGAGCTTTGAAATTTGGAAGTTCAAAAGTACGCGTTAATTAATGAATGAAATGATATAAAATTGTGTGTTATGATACAGTATATCATCATTGCTACAGTAACCTTTGACACAAGTTTATTGTTAGGACATAACTGAGTTGATATGATTTGTAATTTGTAGCTACAATGGCATGTAAGAGGCGTTTGACTTTGAAAAGCTAACGTAAAAAAATGAAGAAAGATCAAAACAAAAGAAACAGTCCTCCACACCAAGTTAATGTTGTCAGATGATCAGGGGAAGCAGATGTAGCAGTCTACAAATTAGTATACATAGTACAGACAAACCGTAGTGTGAACAGGAAGGGTATGATGCTCCAAACATAGAACATGATGCACCAAAACGATAAAGATGTCCAGAAAGTTTATTTTGAAGATATGTCTGTATTTTTTAGTGCTTTAACTAGACATATTTTGCCTCCGAAAAAGCACAAGGCGGGTTTATTAAGCCAAGCAAAATCTGATATTGTTTCCCCTATTGAGGTTCCTGAACTCCTAGGAAAATTGATTACAAAAAATGATGAAAGATCAAAACATTCCTTGAGTAATATTAGAAGTTATTTGTACTAATGTCCTAGCATTTGTCTCCGTGCAAGCAAATCTTTTAACATTTAAAAACCATAGGCCGTACTGTTACGCATTCAAGGGCATATATACCATTCAGTGATAACTGTACATCTCAATAATGTCAATCCTTTAAAGTATGCAAATCTCTCTTTATTCGAGACTCGGACAATTCTTTACAGTTCAGAATAAATCAAGTTAGTAATAACGAATGCGAAGCAGATTTAATATTATTGATGCACAGGCTTCTCAATGTCAATCCGTATACCCAATTGTTTCAACATAAAGTTGATGTGAAACAAATTTGAAACAAACCTGTTCTCATTCTGTTCCTATTTACCATCTCATTTTTTCTGCGGAATACTTTTGCTAAAAGACATTTAATTACGATCTATCAACAACTGTAGAAATTGCTTCTGTATTTCTAAGTGACGATAGAGGTCCCTCCAACAATATTTCCTTCACAATTCATTCTGAAGTATTTGGTCATCGAATAAAAATAATATCTGCTCTCGACTCCGATACTGAACCCATTTCTTATCCATTACGTTTTGTACGTAGAGAATCATTGCGGAAGCTTTGGATGAGTCTTGATTCTGTCCATACAACTTTGGTTTGTAATGTTGTTACTCAGTTGCAGTACTATTCTTATCGCTTAGCAATAAGAGGTGGTTTCAGCCCTTTGCCCAGTTTTGGAAGACTGTTCCAACAATATGTTGTAGATTCTTACATCAAAATTTTATCAAAAACAAAATAAACAAAATATTTAGCATCCCTTATAACCTTTTAGGTGCAAAATAATTCTGTATGGTGTTGAATTCCATTATATTCTTAAGTGTTCTCCAAAAATAATAAAATATGATGTGTAGAACAGTAATTGTGAATACTTAAATAATTGAGTAATGTTTATTTAATATCTTGCATCTTCATGCATTTTGAGGAATATTAGTTAACATTTCACTTATAATACTAACATAGGCTCTTGCTTCTCTAGAGGAAACAAACATTTTTCCAGCTTGAAATTGAGTTGTTTCCGTGCCATTTCAGATACTCTCTCTTAATATTAATACCATGCATACATACATTACAATAAAGAGGGAATGATTTAAACAGATTTCAATATCGCGCATGGAACTACAAAATGTATTCCCCCTAAGAACTACATTGTACATTGCAGAGCTAAAAAAGTGAATGACCTGCAATTGTCTCAAGTTAGATTTAATTTTATAAAATTAAGAGGAAAAATATTGTTTTGGGAATACTATATTTTAGAGGATAGACAGTCCTGAGAGCTTAGACATTGGATGTGTTATTGTATCAATATAAATTTCAATACTTGCGTTGGTTACGTTTTCCACTTTGATGTGCAACGTATCATGTACCGGTAAACTGAAATTGAAGTTTTATAATACATTTATTCATGTTTTAAACTGAATGGATTTAAAAAGTGGTTTCACATGGATTTTATTCATAATTGCATAAGTTACGTTTTAACAATGAATACAATCACTTTAATGTAGTGGAAAAATAATAATGATTCACGTTCATTCATTACCATATATGTATGGTATATCGTAACAAATTCTTTACACGTAAAATTTTAATTTCTTATTTAATTACACGTAAAATTTTAATCACTCACGGAAAATTTACTCACTCATATATCTAATATATCAAGAAATTGTTTAAAAACCATATGATAAATGTATTGTCATTGAATTGCAAAGTCATTTTTTAAATTTTGTAAACCTTTCAATCCTTCATCTGAAAAACATGCTTACTTTTGCAAGTTTCTTTTCTTTACCTGATCGCTTACGGAATGGAGAAAAAGGAAACCGCTCATTTAATGAGCGGGTATACCTCTAGTATTATTTATTATAAGACAAATACAAATTGTCTTTTTTTTCTTCTTCAGGTATCTCCCAAATCTGATGAATTATTCGTCTCAACACCGGATGTTTCCGCGGCCATTTTCTTAGGACTAGAAAAAATAGCAATAGCAAAACCTGTACTTGCAAACGGGGGTTTGTGCTATTCTATTAACATGCTCCCAGGATCTGCAATTTTTGCTAATAATACGTAAGTATGATTCTAAATATTTGTAATTAGTTTATTCTTGTTATTTTGGCCCCCAAAGGATCAGTAGGCAAGTAGACAGTAAGACTTAAGTGATTGCGATAAGAGAGTGGGGCAACTACGTAAATTGGCGTCCATAACAAGCACCACACCTTTCACTACAGCAGAAAAAGGTTCAATACATTACAATTACTTTAAAATACTAATGTAAAATTATTACATTAAAATTTCTCGAAAATTAAGTGTGTAAACCTCATTTTGGCCGAAAACAAGACCATCGATTTCATAAGAAAAACACAAGGTATAGAATTCAAATTAGACAACCATTGACGCAAGTTATATTTTTAAATAATTGTAATATTCTTCTGTATCAAGAGTTTATTTCATTAATAAAATTAATTGAAATGTAATTTGTTTTTACAAATGTAGGAAGCATAAGGGTGAACCTTCTCAGATAGGCCACATACGTCACACGCCTCACAGGTCACACCCCCACAAAGGCCACTAGTATGTCTGAATTAGAATAAAAGCTTCGAAAAGTAAAGGTGTCTGTAATATAAAATATTTTGCAATAAAGAATAAGAAACGTTCGAAATCAGTCATGAAACAGCTCTTAAGGGCCGTAATTGCGAACTAATTTCGCCAAACAGAATTCACGTCAAGGCATTGTGATTAATGTACTTGTGTGCTTCATATGCTGGAAAACTATACTATTTTTCTATTCCCATTCTATAATTCCCTTAACGACGAAACGTTGACCGCTTTCGATTGCAACTCAAACAAAAAGACATGATGTTAATAGATGACGGCAAATAATCGTTAATTCTATTAATTTTAAGACATCTATTAAAATTTAGTGCTTAGACTATTAAACCGGTTAATAAGAACTAGTGATAACATATCAAGGGGGCACTGCGTTTCATTTGGAAATAAAATCAGAAACGTTGATGGAATGGAAAGCGCAATGTTTTTTCTAAATGAAAATTTCTTTTTGAAAATCCCTAGTGTTTAAGAATGTACTAAACGATGCGTATCCAGAAAACAAGTTTTGCTAGATCGGCAACAAAAAGAAAACACAATTTCGTAAAACAATATTGAAGCAGATACGGCATCTTTTGCACTGTTTTTTTCAGATAACCGTCTCCAGAATCGACACATTTGTCAAATCGTGGGATCAACATAGATGCACCTGTGTCATATAAGTTCGTCGCCCGTAATATTAGGTGCCAGAGTTTGACAGCCATCTGCAACTCTGCGACAATAATTATGATATGCGTAATGCTGTCCGGACAGAAATTTCTTGCGGTGTAAAAAAAACTGGAAATCGCTGGAAGCAACGTACGTAGTATAGGGTGGATGGTCAAACACTTCCTAGTGAGTTGCCACAGAAGATCTATTGTGAGCCGAACCATCCACCCTACAGTGTAATGTGCCCTGCATCTGCCACAATAAAGGTTTTCATGAAATGTGTGTTTGTTTCTGTTGTACACCTACGGAAACGTCCGTTCTATACGCGCGTCGTACATGCAGACACGATGTCACAAGGGTTGGAGCATCGTCCAAGGACGCGGAGGTGAAAGCAGCTGCCACATCCAGCCTCGTGGGGTGGCATGACTGTTTTCCTCACTCTGGCTCCTCACATTGCCAAGCATTTACGTAGGCGAATCAAAAAGTAAGTTACACCAACCCGCCGCGAGAGTGCGCTGTGTGTCATGACTAGGGAGCGAATTTCTATGATTTTGAGGAAAGGGAAGCGGCAGAGAAATTGAGCGCCGCACTGTGGTCCAATTTGAACATTTACGGAGACATTGCTCTTTTGGAATTGGAATCCACTAAATAACAGCAGAAAGAGAACACCTCCATTTCTCGCAATATAACATGAACTGCACTTAGGGGACTAATAACTACAGAAGTTGACGATCCCAGGAACAGGAAATAATCACCTTGTTTATCACAAACCGCCTCTGAATACCATACAATTCATGAACATTTGTCTCATTACTCACCCTATTATCCGTCATGTAGTGGAAGGCAGTGTGATCTAGGAAATGGAATCTAATGTGTACTGTAATATATAAAACGGGAAGCCATAAGTAAATGTGTTAGCCACCTCCCTCGCCTTCGCTCAGGAATCAGTGTATGGCGTCATCACATTATCAAATGAATTACCTTCTTGGCTAGAATGTTTTCTGGCTTTCTCAACTTAGGTAATTATTTACATTTTTCAGGTTTCATAGATCAGAAAAATATTTAGATTACAACGAAATTGTCAACTGGCATATTGAGAAGGGATACACATTGAAAAATTCTCCAAACTACCCTCAGCCAGGTCTTGGCCCAGGAGAGGACTATGGAATGTTAATATTATTGAAGAATGAAGCTGCATTCAGTATATCAAAATCGTGCACTTTTATTCACGGCTTTGAGGTAATATCAGAATTCATTATTCCTTCCTTTTCCCTTTTACATTTCTCTGTCGTTTTTTTCAATGAGTCTGGAGTTACACTTTACAGTGAACAATTTTTTTCAGGAGACAACCGAAATGAAGGAAACCTTTATTTATTGTAATCGGGGTTGACATTATGCATTTTAACATTGGAATGTTGCAAATCATACAAACGCATTATCGTGACAGTTGATTCACATGCCATTTCAAGTCATTTCCTTTCTGTATCATCAGTTTTAGTACTTAAGTATTTTCTTACTTTCCAACAATGTCCGGAAAATAAAATCAACAGTTAAACGTAGTGTAGGCATGCAAGTGAAACTACCAGAGTGCAAAAACCTTCTTTTCAGATTAATTTAAAGTTAACACTGTTAAGATAAGATAAGATTTTTTTTTTTAAACTGCAATTGGGTATAACCCGGTGGCAGCTAATTACAAAAACAAAAATACACAGTATCTCAGTAACATAGAATACTAATACCAATAATAATAATAATAAACAATAATAATAATAAGGTAATATAACTAGCAAATTATATAATAATTATAGTAATAATAATGATAAAATAATAATAATATAAAAACTGACTGATTCATTAAACATTAAATTACATTAAGAGAAAAAAACTTCTATAATCTAACCTGGCTTGACCCCCTCCCGACGTTGAAGTGCGGCCTCCCAATTGCCGGCTGTTTCAGCCAATCGTATTCGGTCCCCACTCATGTATAAACCCGAGCGCTGACCACCCCGGCGCAATCTAGCCCTGAGGAAGACCACGATAAGATGGTCGAAACGTCGGCAACACAGCCTTCGACGCGGCGTCACCCGGACAGCCAAGATCATCCATTCTATAATCTAACTCCGCACTGAATGTTTATACAATTAGGATCACACTGCACTTCACTGCACTTCACTTCACTAAGACCTGAAAACATTTCTTTATTTATTTCTCTGCTATACACTGCACGACATCTCACTTCACAATAGAACACTTATGCATCGCTATATAACCCCACTATTCTTCCTCATTTACTTAATGATACCCTAATTAATTTCCTAAACTGTTGAACGCTTTGAGGAAAGAGTTCAAAGGTTTTTGCAGGCAATCTATTCCATTCCGTAATCATTCGATTTGTAAAAGAAAATTTCCCGACATCCGTTCTCTGCTGTCTTAAAGGAACCCCCCGATAAGATGGTAAAAAGTTCCCCTCAACCAAATTACATATGAGTGGTTACACTATAATTCTAACATAAAAATAATATTTTTGAAAGGTTTCTTAGCCTCCGTCCTACCACCCACATCCCTATACAGCCAAAAACGTGTTTTTTTAATTTCAATTTTTTTCGACAACTGAACACTATTTTATCAGACTGAAAAAATATGATAAATAAGAACACAACTTGGACTATCAGAAAAATATTTTTCAATATTTTCTCAGGCCCAAATTCGAACACAAAAAAATATTTTCGAAAACAAATATCAAGAAATATTTTTACTGTGTCTTAGAAGCCTGGAACAGGCTCGAAAAAAATGTCAAAAGTTCCTCTTTACACACAAATTGTTGTGTATTTTTTTCAGATTTTTCCGATTACTGGGCTGCAGTTAACAAAATAAAAACCATTTTCCCGCCTTTAAAACACCTGGACTTTCAATATACTTTGAAACTGACTGCAACGGTTCTCTGCATTTATTTTAGTGTTTATTATACATTTGTATACATTGCTGTATCACCCAATAAAGTTTTGATTTTGGAATATACTTGCGAAGTATCATTTTTAAAGCTTTCTAATCGTTTGCATAAGTAATCGTATGCTACGGAAAGACGATAGTTTTGGCAATTTATAACAAACAATCGACACAAGACCTTGTAAGTGTGATACTGGTGGATAAAGAATTACACCCCATCCTACATCAAACAGATTTTAGAAGAAAAAATAGAAGTTTGCAGATTATGACATACAAAAAAATATTATTGCAACACACATTATTATGGTAAATAACTCGGAAGCGATGCTTCCTAGGCCATTTAAACCAGGTGTGCTTGTCTCATGGGGACACGCCTTTTTTTGAGAACAAGTAAATTCTAACACACATGTTTTGGGGGACAGGTAGATGACAAATGGGGAAATGATAAGGGACATTTCGTGTGCAGGATAGATGGGGGACAGTGGGGAAGTGAAGGGAAACATATTAGGCCCCGATTATGTTGGGATGTATTTTTCAAAATACCACTTTCATGATCATCCCATTTTACAATTTTCCATATTAGTTCTTTTGGGTGCGCCTTTTCCGTAGCACAGATGGACAGAAAAGAGAAGCCGATATCAACGTAAAATTAAATTGAAGGAAAATACTGAAATTATCTTTCACGATAAAATTAACGGGACTATTTTATTTTCTGCGAATTTTTATCTCAACGCTCAGCAATATTGGAATGAATTCTCTCGCGTACCGGGTCTATAATGCCGTAAACTACTTTTCGGGGATTGAGCGTTTGCAGTTGGGTGCCACATTAAATCAATTTTCAATTTTCGTACAATTATTATTTACTTAATTTAATTAATTATTTAATTAATTATTATTTAGTGCAGACTTTTCGCACGTGCACAGATTGTACGAGTGTCTACATATTTATACGTATACAAGAACAAATACTTAGGTAAAGGAAAAGAAATCTTTTTCTCTAGTCTGAAACAATCTACAGATGTGAGACCACAGGCTTCCGCAACCAATGCGTTACTATTTATCTGTCCGAGAGGCGCCGCGTTCTAGGCTCAGTTGTCAACATTTTAGCTACTATTCTGTGGCCTTCCTCCTCAAGCAAGGTCGCACGTGCTTAGGACACGGCAACTGCCGAACTGCCAAGTGGTTGACTACAAATGTCTTAGTTTTTTTAAAAAACTATGACCCAGCTATTAAAAAAATATGAAAAAAATTCACAAGCACTCTGAGATGAAGTTTTAAGATTATTTTCGTGCCAGTGTCTGTGTTCTAAGACAAGTAAAACAGTTCTTGTAAATCTGGGTCTAACCTCTTCCCCTTCATTTTTCCACATGTCCCCCAATTATCCCTCAAATATGACGGAATTATTATTTAATATACTGCCAAACACTGTTATCTTTCCTTAGCGTATGATATTCTCATACAAAGGATTAGAATGCTTTAAAAATGATTCTTCGTAAGTATATTCCAAAATCAAAACTTTTTTGGGTGCTACAACAATGTATACAAATGTATAATAAACACTCAAATAAATGCAGAGAACCGATTTATTTACCATTATAATGTGTGTTGCAATAATATTTTTTTGTATGTCATAATCTGCAAACTTCTATTTTTCCTTCTAAAATCTGTTTGATGTAGGATGGGGTGTAAATCTTTATCCACCAGTATCACACTTACAAGGTCTTGTGTCGATTGTTTCTTATAAATTCCCAATACTATCGTCTTTCCGTAGCATACGATTACTTATGCAAACGATTAGAAAGCTTTAACAATGATACTTCGTAAGTATATTCCAAAATCAAAACTTTATTGGGTGATACAGCAATGTATACAAATGTATAATAAACACTAAAATAAATGCAGAGAACCGTTGCAGTCAGTTTCAAAGTATATTGAAAGTCCAGGTGTTTTAAAGGCGGGAAAATGGTTTTTATTTTGTTAACTGCAGCCCAGTAATCGGAAAAATCTGAAAAAAATACACAACAATTTGTGTGTAAAGAGGAACTTTTGACATTTTTTTCGAGCCTGTTCCAGGCTTCTAAGACACAGTAAAAATATTTCTTGATATTTGTTTTCGAAAATATTTTTTTGTGTTCGAATTTGGGCCTGAGAAAATATTGAAAAATATTTTTCTGATAGTCCAAGTTATGTTCTTATTTATCATATTTTTTTCAGTCTGATAAAATAGTGTTCAGTTGTCGAAAAAAATTGAAATTAAAAAAACACGGTTTTGGCTGTATAGGGATGTGGGTGGTAGGACGGAGGCTAAGAAACCTTTCAAAAATATTATTTTTATGTTAGAATTATAGTGTAACCACTCATATGTAATTTGGTTGAGGGGAACTTTTTACCATCTTATCGGGGGGGACCCTTTATTTTGTGCCTCTGATCCCCTCTAGTGATGTATGTAGGAATACATAGCCGCCGATTAACTTCTTTCCAAGCTGGATGACCATTATAAGTTTTATACAAGGCGCAGTCTTGTTACTGATCGCCTGTTTTTGAGTGAATCCCACCCTACCATTTTCTTGTTCCTGAAAGTAAATTTAGCTGCCCTGTGTTAAATACTTTCCAAATGTTTATACTGCATAATTTTGTGCGGATTCCAACAAATTGTTCCATATTCCATTATTTGACGAACAAGAGATAAATAAGCAACTCCCTCCCGTTTGCCGTACTCTTTCTTAGGATTCGCATTACAAAGTGAAGAGATCTCCAGGTTTTCCCTACAACAAAATCTACGTGTTTTTTCCAACTTAATTTACTATCGAAATGGATTCCTAGGTCCTTGCACGAGGAAACTCTCGGAATAACGTCGTTATTTAAGCGGTAATTTGTTTCATTGTAATTATGGTCCCTGCCAAAAGTGATGGATTTACTTTTAGAGCTATTTATAGACATTCCATTATTTTTCGCCCAGTAATATAAGGCATCAAAATTCCGTCGCAGCATTTCTGAAAGTTGAACATTTTTGAAGGATTGCCATCATCATCTTCTGCTTCCTTTGAAACCAAAGGATAGTTAACTTCTGGATAGTTAACAGCCGACTTCTGTCGAGTCATGAAAAAAAGCGTAAAGAAAAGTTTACAAATTTTTCTCTATTCTCAAAAACAGCAAATAAATGAATTTCTTCAATTTTTCATCGGTTTCACGGATCTAAAGAATAGAGCTAGTGGTGCTACAAGAGCACATACTTTCTCGCATTATTTTTAACTTTTGTTCATTTGAAAATTCAGAGTTGAACGAAACTCAAACCTGTTCCATTTTTATAACCACGCTTCGCATTACCCGAGGAAAAAATGTAAGGAAAAAATTGACCAGTTTTTAAGAATATTTTATTTTTAAAATAACTCTTATTTAACGCAAAATTATGGAAAACTACTCATATTTGAAAAGTATTATTACTCGACAACTCCTGATATTTTAAAAACATTTAATGTTATCGTTTATAGAGCTACAATTGAGCGTTATGAAGAAAAAAACCAAAGCAATCAGAATCAATATGGTTGAAAATTGCTTGGAAAGTATGGACATCTTAAAATGTCGAGCAACAAGAAAGCAGGCGGAAATGTATGTGTGTGGAATGCTGCTGTATAAAAGTTAGAAAAGTTCTACGTATTCACAATTCGGAAAAAAGAACACCCAAAAAACTTTGCTCCATGTCGTTCAAAATTAAGTCATTTAAACATGTTTCTGAAAATGTAATTAAAATGTTTATTTACCAAGATCTGTACATTAATGTTGTAGGGAATTACGGCAAAGGAATTTTTGCTGTTCACCTTAACCCTAAAACATAATGTCCCACATGCAATCGTAGTCACTGACATTTGTGTGAAAGGTCACATGTGTCATACGATTGCTAGAGATTGCGTTTATATACACACACTAATCTTTGCATTTAAAAAAAATCTTCGAACTTAATAAAATGTACTTTTGCTGCATTAACAATAACCTCACTCACATTAATTTCTCTAAAAGGGAATGACGAATGTTTTCAATTGACGAGTAACAACACTCACAATAAAGTAAGAAACAAATGCCGACAGGTAAGCCTTCAGTCTATTAATTTTATGAATTTATTAAAATTTGGTGTTTAACGGTTACCGGTGTACAACCGGTTAATAATAGCAAGCGATAAAACTTGCACTGCTGCTTCCAGGGCGGCAATGTCTACCATTGCAAGTTCCTCAGGTCCATTGCCTGAGAGCCGAGTTTTTGGAAGGGAATCGATAAAATGCTGTTTGCTTATCTCCACCTGTAAAGACGTTTCCGCTCCCTTTGAACAAGTGTCGGAACAGGGGATCACTGGCCTTCTTCCTGCCTTGAGGTTAGGCCTTCGATACAGGGGAGAAGGAGAAATCAGCATAGGGATTTGACTCAGTGGAGTCTTCGGAGGGCTAATGACCCTGGGAGGCGAAGCGATAACAGCAGCACTAGTAGAAAGTCTAGTTGAATCATCTAATCTCCGAACATCAGATGGTGACGATGATTTTGCAGTCACAATAGATTCAGCTCCAATGACTGCGAAATATCTTCGATATGTAGTCACTTTTCTTTTCCCACTCACCTATCGGGCGGTCTAGCCCAGCAGAGTAGCCAATTCTCGTTCGACGTCTCTGGTTGCTCTTTCTCCAATGCAGCCATTTTCATAATATCTTCGGAAGAGAAGACTTTCCCTGCTCTAGGCACAGCAGTCCCACCACTATGCTGCGCCTTCGCAGCTCGAGCTTTATTAGCTTCTTCTGAACGAGCATGGCGCAAATGTTGTGAGAGCCCTGATTTGGTTGCGAAGTTGGCGGAGGATAACTCGCATACAAAGTCTTCTTGAGATGCTTTCGGACTCGGGCACTTAGGGAAATCACTCAAAGAGGATAGCTTACCTTTGTAATTCTTGTTGCATTTGGAGCATAAAAAGATTAGGGGGGCATCACTATGGATAGTATCATTATGCCGAACCGTTTTATTCAAATAGCCACAACCCCCTTTCTGGGCTCAATGTGCGCAACGACTCGCTTCGAAGGGAATGCTAATCGTGAACTGTTCCAAGCTAGGGTTGTCATAAATGGTGGCCTGTTGTTCACGGGGCGCGCCACCATGCGCTCCCGCGTCCGAGGCTTCGTCCGTAGTGTCCGCTGCCAGTCGCTCCGAAGAGCACGACGGGGTCGTGAGCTGCAGACCCCCGACCCCCTACCCCCGTGAAGTGAGGTCCCCGAGATGTTTTTTCTGTCAGGGATTTCCTTCCCTTAGCTAGATGTTCCCGTTTTAAGGCGCCGGAGACTCGCCTTTCGCCCATCCCTCTTGGCTGCACCTAAAGTTGCCCCGAGATGCCACCGCGAGGAGGTGAGAGAGTGGACTCGTCGGCCACGCAACGGCAAATCCATTACATGCGGCTATTACGGCCATACGTTGCGTTCCCATTACAGGAGGGCTTCTCGGTACTTACTGATATAGGTTACTAGCATCATCTACCCCACTGAGCCCCTGGGCGACATCGGACCCTCAAAGGAAGTTATTTAGTGTATAGTATAGGAACAAGATTTATCCACTTTTTCGTTACCAGGGCCAGGCAATAAGAAATTTCCTGAAGAAAATTCGCCGTATGCCGGTGCACCATTGCAATATTTTCTCATCGTACGATGAAGGGCGAGAAAATAAACACATGAGAAATGTACTTAATGAGTTTCACTTGTATGCTGACGGCATATTGTAAGAGAAATACTGTGATGGCAACTTTAATTAATTGAATATACGAACTTTGCTGCTTTGTGTGTCTAGGCACTAATATCCTTTGAAAGATAAAAATGCAATTCCAAAATGAACCTAAAGTCCTCTCTGTAGAAGAGGTAATTTAGAACATTTCTGAGAAAGCTACACCGACAACAATCTATAGCCGTATAGATGGACACTTACATAAAATAAATTGGAGTAAAAAATATTTCATTTTCCTTTTCTTCTTGCGTACAGGTGCAAGTGCATAATCCCGTTGATTTCCCTGGCGGAGGACGGAAATATTATGCGCCTCTAAACAGCATGGTGCAAATGTATGTCACACCAGACGAAGTGATCACAGACGATCTGAAAAGTTACACACCAGAGCAACGTCAATGTTATTATTCTGACGAACGAAAACTCAAGTTCTTTAACGTTTACTCTCAGACCAACTGTGAACTGGAATGTCTCTCTGAAGAGTTATTAAAATCTTGTGAATGTGTCGAATATTATTTGCCACGTAAGTACATCAAGAAATAAAACAAATGTGTAGCCAACGAATTAAATTATTGTTACAATTAACACGCGTAAGAATTAATTTCACAATAATTAATATAGCCACTCTCCTTCTCATAAAAAATAATAATTAATAAGCATTGCATTGCATTGACCCTATATTATCTGGTATCTATATTATCTGGAATCTACATAAAATATTATTTTATATTCATTGAGGTATCCAAAATAAATTATAGTCTTGCAGCAATCTGTGTTTTGGGACCAAGCTTGTAAACATTTTTTTTGTTTTGTGTTTGTTGAAAATAATTGTAATTTTTAAAATAATGAAAATTGAGATTTATCATTTTATCTGCCACAATACGTATTCTGTTCCAGAGTGTTTTAGTAGAAGAGGAATCAAAGAAACAGTACCACGGGAGATAATTTGTATTTTTGTGTAAATTGAAATTTTATTAGAAATTCAGGCAAATTATTTTTACTTTACAGGCAAAATTCAAAAAAGTGTTTCTTTGGCAAACGTAATTGTTTTTCACACTTTTTACGAAATACAAATGCTACTGTCCAGACTATTCTAATGTGCCTCTATTATGCCTGATTAACATTTAAAAATTCAAACCTTTTTTTATTTACCATTTCACAATTAAGTCGATTATTCGCCTTATAAAACAATAGATTTATAAGATTTTGTTGAAAGCTGGTGTTCTTTTTGCATTGTGTATCAATCATTGAAATTAATTATTTTTACATTTTAGGTCGCAAAGATACCCCAGTATGTCTCAGCAAGAAGGAAATGAAATGTATTGCTTTAATAAAAGGCAAGTAGTACTTCTGTTCCAGTAAGTTAAAGAAGTACTGAATAAAATAAAGAACGATTTCGTTTAAATAGTAAATTCAAAGTAAAAAAAGAAATATCAATTTTATGACAATGATTATATATAATGATAAAAATAAACACTTTTGACTGATTACTTCTGATACGAACCTCGCATGTCAGAAAAAATACCAGTAATGAGCAGAGAAAATACTTGTAATTCTTCAGAAAGGCAACTGTGAAATTTACCTCTCTGAAACTGCATACGTTCTTACAAATAGATTGGACAATCGTCTATCTGGGAGAATTCACCTTGAGCTCAAAAACGAACGTCATGTACGGAAAATTTGACGATCCACCCACTCTCATCCGTTCGTTATTGAACGCACGCGAAACAAACTTCACTTCAGAGCGCCACCACTCCCATGTCAAAGGAGCTGATGGTATGCGCAGTAATTAGCGTGGAAAGGCAAATCATATTTTCAAAGGCAGCCCTTACAACAGCATAACATTCTCAAAAAGTGTATGTAAAAAGTTTTGATGTGTAAACGTAGGCTTCCGCGGCAGGAATAAGAATCTCCTTGGCTGTCTTGGAGACGTCGCGTTTTAGGTACAGATGCCTTTGTTTCAGTCGTCATTCTGCGACCTTCTTCAGGGCGAAATGCCGAGACGGTAGGATATCATGGATTAGAACAATTATGTGAACACTTTACTTTTCTCGATATCTCAGTTTCGTAAAGTTTGGCTTTAAATAACGAAAAATGATAAATTATATTTATCGTCGTCACATTTGCTTTAGTAAAATACAGTATTTTTTTAATTGTCCCGTTAGGTTACGTGAGGTTAAATAGTTTTGGCGAAGCCACAAGAATAGATTAAACTAAAATAAAACAAAGTCAATTCAAATGTAATACAATAGAAATTTAGAAATGACATTATACATTTTTTGTATGAAAACAAATTACATGGATTTGTAAACACTAATAAGATACATGAACTAGCTGCAGTAGAAAACACAGAAATGACATACTCAAGTAACGTGCAAATAAATCCATATTCAAAACTGCATCTTAACATTTTGATAAATATATGTTTATGGTCGAACGCCGTCTTGTAAAATGAAAGGAAATGGACGAGGGAACCAAGCTGTAGTAGGAGTGGAAGGGGCTTAATTTACAAACAAGTCCAATATGGTACTACCACTCCCTTCCGCCTGAGTGAAGCCAAGCTGCAGCGAATTAGTGAAAGCTAAAAGCGGAAAAGTGAAGGGAATTGAATGTATGGGCGCCAACTGGTCATTTATTATTGAGCCAACACTTTAGTTTAAAAGTTTTCGTATATGTGCAAGATCTCATTAAGCTTCTTGATCTCATTGTCTAGAGAAAGAATGTACTTGAAATCACGAGCTAAAATATTTAGAAGAACACCTCCCTACATCTAATAAATGAAAAACGTCATTATCCTCTGCTACCGCATTCTACTCAAACTCTTAGTCACCTAAATACCCTGAACTTTTACCGGACAAATGAGTGTTATGAATAATTTACTCATTAATATAGAATATCTTTCTTTCATTCTTTACAGAGGAGATCGCTTCCGCTTCAGGAATGACTGGTGAGAGTACACGTCGTCCTGAGTCAGAAATTAATTGCAAATGTCTACCCAGTTGCAGTCATGTGCATTACCGTTATCATGCAGTTCATACTCCAATGGAACGAAAACAGCTGGAAGAAGTATACAGGGAAATGCATAAAGTGACGTAAGTACACGTGATTTTTCTTCTTTTTTTCTTTTATGGACATCTCAAAATTTTTTTAAAGCTCAACTTTTAATTTACTTGATGATAAAAATCAATTTAGTATGTTGAAACGTATGAGTATATGTACAGTCTGGTAAAAAGAATGCCATAAAGAGAAAAAACCGGAGATTATTTTGTCTTTATAATCTTGTTTATAAGCTATTTCTCTATAATTCAAATGAAATATACTCAACATTTTCAATGAAAATTTTAACTTCTTAAATTCATTATTTTACCACCGGTTGCAATTAATTGCCACCACCCTATCATCTTTTTGGAGGGGCAGTTGCGTCGGAGACATGTTTCGCGTGATGTGACCTTGTTTCACTTTTCAAAGAATGTTTCTTAATAATTAAATCTGTTTAAAAAATTGTCACCCCAACCAGCAATCAAACTCGGGTCTGCTGACCAGAGCAACTGATTAGGTGCCGGGCTGCGATTCCCGATTATAGTGACAAGTATTTGAATAACTTTACAAACAAGATAATGAAAAATCACTTCATTCTCAAAATACAATGTTTTCTTTACAAAAAGATTCGAAATTTCATGTTTCACATGGAAATGTAGTGTGACACCGCGCTTCTACATATTACAAGAAGCATGTGCCAAACCCTAGGAGAAAATTACCACTGCCCGCCCTTGAAATAATTTTATATAATGAGCTATTCCCTTTCCTTCTCAAAGGCCAATAATTTCGATTGCGTCCGAAGTGTGAGATTCCATTATTTACATCCAAATGTTTCAATTGTATTCAAAGAATTTCTGTTATCTCTATTTTCATCTAGTCAGATGCACGCAAACTACAGTGATATTTTTACAAAAATCGTTACATTTCATTTTTTTAAATTAAATTTACCAGGAACGTAAAGAAATCCGATCATAACTCAACAAGATCTACCTTGTTAACTATAGTTGTTTGTTTTTTTCTTTGTCATATTATAGAAGTTAAATTTGCACACTGAAAAGTTTTTGCATTTCTAATATTTCTTATTGATGATAAAATTGATTAACTATATACCAATTTTACATGTTTTTTTTCTTTTCAGTGATTATGAAGACTGTGATTTTACGATTATTCAAGTATTATTCACTGAATCTCTCTTCATTCCATTTCGACGATTGGAATTGTATGGCACAGTTGAATTTCTAGGTATGTTAGGACAAAAATAATTGTATATTTTACTTAATCTTCCTTAATTAAGTGTTCATAATAAAATGAAATGTTAACGTAACTTCATCATTTACCATCCTTCTTCGTGAATTCAGCATCACATCAATTGCTTCTATTGTGAAGAGAAACTAGTGCTACAGAATGGCCTAGACTTCCTCATACTAGTTAGTTTCCTAATCTCTCTAGTCTGGGCTAGCTTTTAGGTTTTGTCTCACCCTCTTCCCAGCTGGGCAGCAGTGGAATTCTATCGGTACCGAAAAGAAATTTTTTCACATTTTATGAAATTTTCGGACCTATAATTATACAAACGAATTATAATTATTATTATTATTATTATTATTATTATTATTATTATATTAAGGTTATTATAGAAGCTGATTTTGAGAAAATATTTTTTTGATATTGCCCATATTTCAGTCAAAATTATAAGAAAATTACTAATGTTATAATATAATATAACTGACATTAATTAAAGAACTAAATAAGAAGGACAAATTCCATATGAAGGAAATATCTCTATCTTCAATCATGTAGTGGTACGAGAAGGTTCAAAAATTTCCAAACTTTTGCAATTTTTGAACATTTAGGGCTAACAGTGAAAATCGGACCTACGCCATCTTTATTAATACATTTTATTCTACTTGTTCCGAAATTTAAAGGAAAAATTTGGAGTCAATTTTTAGAAATTTTTAAAATTCCCCAGGGGCTTCAAATGATTAAATCTAAAGATTTTTTTCAAAATCACAGGGCTTGGCCGGGCCAAATCAATAGGGGATTTCATTTTGGCAAAACCCTACAAATAATTTAGACGCTAGTGTTGTTCATAGACCGAAGGACAGACAGAAGCTAAATGGATAGGCAGATGGACAGACGGACGCAAAGTCAAACAGACAGGCAGAAACAAGCGGACGGACGTTTTAGAAAAAAACATTTGCAGTTTCAGGGGACCCCAAAAGGTGTATTTATATTTGGGGGGGATTCAAAATGTTTTGGTCTTATGTGTCACATTACAGATTATGCAGGCTAAACTCAGCTCATGCAGCGATACGGTTTTCTTCGTTTTAATGATTATCCGAAAATTATTGCTTGTCCGAAAGTTTCGTGACAAGTTAAAATTAATAGTTATTGAAACATTTGGGGGCAATTTACTTCACCGCCCCCCGGAGCCGAATATACGTTTGAATACGAGAAAGTAAATAGATCGGGCCCTGTAATGGGGCTCAGGGGCCGCTATGTCAGCACCTCTTGGCACCCATCAAAACTCTCCCGTAACGTGGTTCAAGTTCGCCACGGGCTACACTCCACCACCGACAGGAAGTTATTCTGGGCCAAATGGGCTTACGGTTCACTGCGCTGTTTAGTAGTGGATGCTAGTGTTAATGTTTCCCAGAGGTATTAAAAGGCACTCGCACTCGTATGATGAGTGCAGGAAGCATCAACTGATAATCGAAATGTTAAAAGTTTGGTGAAATGTCTGATGATAAATACAGTTCTGAATTTTCTGGAAACTGGATTGTGAATATAATATCTCTAAGGTTTGAAAGTTTTCAATTCCATAGTAATAATAAAATATAGAAAGGATATCAGGGGAAGTAGATGTAAGAGACTGTCAGATAGATTAAACTAAAATTCAGCGAGATAATCTATTATCTACGTCCATAAATGTACATATATTTAAGAAAGGGTTTAAAGAATAGTTCACAATGTTAATGAATATTTGTACTGTTACATATGCATATACAAGTGTGTATATTTTAAATAGTTTAAAACATAAAGATCAGGAAAAATTAAGAACGAAGTTGGAACGTATTCCTAGGATTCGAAAAATACTTCTGATGAAAAATACGCGGATTTTCTTGTTTTGAAATATCAAACATTGTCTGATAATAGTAATGTTGTATATAATATAATATTAATATAATATAATATAATATAAATGTTGTAATAAATGGAATATAACATAAATATTAAATGTTATCTATATAATATATGTTACTATCAAAAATTGTCTGATAATATCTGAGAGATTCCTCAATATAGTTTTTGAAAACAATAATAGTTTCTTTTCTCAAACTATCTATCTTCTGATAAAAAAGTAAATAAGTGAAACAATAAAAATTATTAATAAAGTAATGAAAAATAAATAAAATTTAATAAAAATAACTTAATCTAACCTATTTTATTTTATATTCTCTCCATTTATATGTCAAAATTTTCCTCTGGTTTTTTGTTCATTTTTATTTTCTTCCTTGATTTTCCCTGTTTGTTGTATTATTCCCGCGTATGTTATTTTCATCACGAACCGATTTCTTTTCATTGTTCTTCCTCGTTTTTCCTCAAACCATTATTATTTATTAGCCTACTCATTGGAATGAGGCAATTGATATCAAAACCAGCTCATTTCATTATTTGCCTAAGTCACGTTATTGAATTTTTACTAATTTTAGGTAGACATTTCTAACCTTCCGATGGAATATGCCCCAAATTCATCTCATTCCGCACCTAAAATGTGATGTAATCATATCTCGATTATAAGACCGGGAGTGGCTGCGAGATTTGTGTTTCTCTTGTAATATTTTCGTAAATGGAATGGTCTGGTTATAATAGAAAACTCCTTAAAAATTGTGTATTTTCTGAAACATTACCATTTTGCAGCCAACTGTGGAGGTGTATTGGGACTGTGCTTGGGTGTCAGCGTTCTCAGTATCATCGAGATCCTCTACTGGCTGTTGGTGCGGCCATTTTGTCGGACGCCCCCAAACGGAGGCGCACCCAAAGAAGAGGAGTCAGCAAACCTCACGTCCCTGTGAAGAGCAAACACGTTTGCACCCCAGAACTCAACACGAATTCGTTTTGTAATGTACTTCACCAAGAACTTCTACAACTGGATTTTCAATATTTTAGGTCGCAAGCTAACAAACTACAAATGAAGAATCAATCTCCAAGAATATATTATTGTTTGGAAAGATAAGCATTTTATCAGAGACTTTATAAAACCAACTCAACATTCACGTGTTTAGTATACATATCCAAGGGGAATCCAATGTTGTGTAGTTTTTTCGTGAACTCCCGATAAAAGAATTTTACTGACTCTGGATTTAGAAGATTGTTATGTCTTTGCTTCACACATTTCTTCTAAATCATAACTATTACAATAGCACCGCAAATGGGTCTCCAAAACTAAGCAGATATCGATATTTTGCTCATTGATGTGCAGTCAGGAATTCAACCAAAGAGAGATTTTCGTAGATCTTACGCGTATATGCGTCAGCGTTGCTTACTAAGAACTCACAAATTGTGTGTTAACGCCAGTTGAAGATGCATTTCCGTATCAGGCTACATACCAAATCTATCTATTAAAATAATATCACATCAAGTACAAATTTGAAATTAATCACAGGCGTCATGATCTAATTGCTATATTTCATTCTTCCTTAGAAACTTTACTTTATCGTAAATCAGTGCAACAATTCTAAGTTATTTGGATTGATACAAACATTTTGGCAAATAAAATATAATTCCCAGGGACTCTGTTTAAATCGGATACATCATCTGAAATTTTAATTTATAATTTTAGAATTATTAATAATGATCGTCAGCAAGGTTGTGTCATGGTCATGCACAGAAGTGGAAAGTCTTAATTATCTGGATTAACTATTCATTTAGGAACATATTTTTATTGAACATTTGTTATATCATCTTTTCTCACGTGTCACTTTGCAACGTGTTTCAGTTCAGTCCTGATTCACTGTCTTTAATAATAAATATGCAATTAGTTTGTAATAAAAGTCGTAATCCGTAAGCAGTTGTCAAGAGGACCCCCAGGTAGCATTTCCGCGTACGCGCCTTTCTCCTACGCGCTCCTACGTCACTACCCAGCGGCCATAATAGGGAAGGAGTTAGGAAAGTGGTAGGGTTTAGGACACTTCACAGGGGCTGGACTAACCCTTGTGAAGCAGCCAAACTCGTTTTGTTGGAATGTCCGCGAATCGATGGGAATTGAACCCGGATCTCCTTGTTTAAAGGCGAGCGACTTCGTTCTGGCTACCAGCCAGCCTCTTTTCAGATTTATATAAATGCAAGAAAGTAATATTACGAGTTTCATACGTTATTTTTTGCGTAACAATATTGTAAATTTATAAGAGAATCGAAGTTAATTTTTGAAAACAATTTTATGACATCACGAATATTTGAGAATTGTGCGAAAAAAACTGTTGTCGAGTATGCGATTAACTACCATTACTCACGTTCGCTCGTTGCGATTGGCTGAATGTGTGACGACACAATTATTCGTGCCATAAATGCCATTTTATGAACGATTTTTTCAATGAATAATGTCGACAATAATGTTGCTATTAAAAAAATATTATTAGTAATATCAGAGTTACTTGTTAGGTGAATACATCAAATTCTACCCTTCCTTGCCAACCCTGCCCTGCCAACTTGAATATTTTAGTATTTCTAATTTTTAATATCAGTATTTTCACTCTTTCCGCTTTGTGGTTCGTGACCTCTTTGAGGTTGATATCATTACAAAAACAATCCCGTTTAAGAATGATCTTACCATGTACCAGTAAATAATTCTTAGTTATAAATTATAACTTGTAAAATTTAACTTGTAACTTTGTAAAATTTTAAATAAAAGTTTATCGTGAGTTTTTAACATTTTAAATCTCCTTGCATCCTAAAATAGTTATGTGTATGTGTGTAATAATGACGTTATAAGTGTACACCTTCCCACTTTCATCTGTATTCCTGTTTCTACTTGATTTCATTGTTATCTTTTTCTAATAATAACGACTGTTTTTTGTGTTAATCTGCACCCTCTCAATTCATACTTGCTCTCTTCTTCTTGAAGGTAGGATGTAATATTACAATGGGAACGTTTTTCCTTGTGTTAATTTTAGATTTATCTCTTTAACTAGCAAAAAATATCCGGCGTTGCCCGGGCTTTCTTCATATCCAATCCTTGTGAAAGAGGGAAGAGATCAATTTTATACAAACCACGAACTTTATGATCATGACTTTTAATGTAATTGTTTAAAAATTTAATAAAATACTATTTTTTAATTTTATAGTACACCGCTATTAGATTTTTAAAATATATCTTCCGCACTGCTAATGGTCTCTAGCATATTAATTAGGTATCAGTTCTGTTGCACCGCTACTGACCTCTTGCGGATTATATTAGGAGCACCGAGATATACTACATAGAGGGGCCGAAGCGTCGCCATCTTTCCAGCAAATTGAAGCCTTTGTCAAGGCAGTTTGGTCTGAAGGAAAAGAGTGGAATTATGGAATACAAGTGGTCAAGACCGGGTTGGTGTGAGCCGCGCGTAATATAAATTCTCTTATTCTGCATTTTCACGACCATAAATCATTAAAAACAAAATCACTTTAAGTAAAAAGAACGAATTGAGAAACTTAAAAAAATCTGTTTCCTCCATCGGCTATTGTCTCACAATAGAAGCCATTGCAATATAATATTATTGTTGTTACTATAACGCCTGAAAAAGAATGTTTTTGCAATAAGAAGCAAAGAAACATATCACACATAAGGGGGGAAATATAAACAATATATCTTGCATTACGCTTGTCATTAACTTGCAATACTGAATGCACGTATTATACCACTGTACTATGAAGGGAGATGCTGTCAAAGAAAAATAAGTGATTTATTTGCGGAAACACTGTAATAATATGTTGTCTTTTAAATAGTATAAGTTTCGTAAACCCCCGCCTTACTCCTTTTTTCAAAATATGTGGTTGTGGAGGGGTGTTCATTCAGCAAATCGTGTGATGCATAAAAATCAGCATCACTAATGTAACATCGTGTGATTTTTCTCCAAATTGTCATCACTTTCTAGAAACAAAGTATGACCTACAAGTTCTAAAATTCTCGTTTGAAATCTGTAAATTACTGTTGTAGAAATTACATCTGTAAAAGCACTTCTTGAAAAATGATTTATTCCATTGCTTCTGTTTTTCAATTATATGCCGAACAAACTGAATGCATAGTGAATATCATAATTATCATCACTAATACAACTTAAAAACAGTTAAACAAGAAACAGTTCACAAATAAAGTCTACAACAAGTACAAACAACACAAACTTGAATACACCGATTCACTATATTGCTATGCCCAAAACGCTTGTAGACGTCTTCGTGTTGAGGTGTGTTATTCTTCATAGTTTTTAATATTTAAAAGCCTTGATCAGATTAGCAAACTTTCGTAACAGTTCTTCATGGTTACATGTATGTCTTACTGCTGTACAAGTTGTTCGGGGAAGGCGTGAATTACTTTTTTTTATGTAAGTAGTTATTTATATGGTTTGGAGATCATCGTAAAATTTGAAGATATTGGTTACTACTCGTTATTTTACTCATGCCACGGAGAAGAGCACTGTATATTAGTGGAGCGAAAAGACAACTGACAGCCTAATACAACCAATAAGTTATGCTCGGTTCATTTTCAAGATGAGGATTCTAATAGAACTTCTTTATCATAGTGTTTTATCGTAGTGCTTTATCATAATTTGTGGAAAATCTTTACCCTCTCCCTACAGAGTAGAGAGGTATGTAATGTAATGTTGCGTGTAAAAACGGAGAATTTTCGGCAGAATAACTTAATTCAGGACCCTGGTAACGAAAAAGTGAATAAATCCAGTTGTTAAATTAAGAAAAAAATCTCCTAACACGTGGTGTAGCCAGAATCCCTGTTTTGTGGGTCCTTGATACTGAAAAACCAATTGAAAGCAAAACGTCCGTCCGCCCGTCCATTCGTCCGTCTGTCCGTCTGTGAACACTACTAGCGCCTACACCACACGTAGGATTTTTTTTCCAAATTGAAGAAACCTCTGTCGATCTGGCTCGAGTCGAAGCTTTGCGATTTTGAAAAAGATTCTATAAAATTTGGGGGTACTTTACATGAAGCCTCCTGGATATTTAAAAAAAAACAGCTCAAACTTTTTTCTTTAAATTTCTTGTAAGAATAGAGTAAAATACGCTTTATACACAATACAAGAATGATAAAGGTCCGAATTTCACGGTTAACTCTCAATTTTCGATAAGTTTGAATTTTTTCGGTTTCTTCCTATAACTACAAAATTAAAGATAGAGATTTTTTCCTTCCAATAAAATTTGGTCTTCATAGTGAGTTCTTTCATTAAGTTCATGTACATTGTTTTGAAAATTTTACTAGTTTTCACGCAATATGTGCAATTTAAAAAAGTACAGAAACAAGATTTTCTTAGAAACGGCACTAAACCATTTCTTTAAACGTTTGGTAAGGATAATGTCTAATGAACACTATGAGATAACATAAACGTCATGTTGCTCTCTTCTTTTTTTTTAGAAATTACAAAAAGGAACATTTTTTTACTTGTCCCTCACGTCGTTAATATTAGCATTAGAGGCGATTTGTTCACATTATTATATTTTTGAGTAAATGTCCTTTGAATGTCATATACATTTTCTCTAAAATGCAACAGTTTTCTGTGAAAACTAGCTCAAAAATTCCGCAATTTCAGAAACACTCAAACGCCATTTTCTCCAAAATGATCCCAAATTTTTTTATTCAAACTTTTCGAAAGCATAGGGCTAATTTCACTCGTTAATATGACGTAAAGTTAATTTTGGGGTATTTTTTCGTTTTTTTTAAATACACAAATGTAATTTTTTGAAAGACCTCTTCCACCGTTAATGTGCACATTTACAGCAATTTTTAAACACTATTGTATTTGTGAGTTGATATACTTCAAATTACTTATAATGATGTTTTTCGAAAACTCAAAAATTGTCGATGGAAAAGAGCTTCAAATTTTGTATTTACAGTAGCACTTAAACCCATTTTCTTAAAAACGACTCCCAATTTCAAGGAAAATTGCCATTTAGGACGAGATCTTACTGTTTTTTAATATTCTTAGAATAATATTTCTGTTCTATCATTAGGAACCCCAAAAAATTAATAAAATGTCAAAAAAATGTACTTTGGTCGGCGATAGGTGGCAGCTGTAAGAAAATGTGACAAGTCCAAATAGCCAGTTGAGACCAAAAGAAATAGAAAATTAACACGGGAAAGTCTGTGCCATTCTGTAGCACCACTAGTTTAGTAAATTAGCGTGAAAATACGGACGAGAAAATACGTGCTGTTTCAGCATCACTAGTTTATGTCTGTGTACATTTTTCGTTGTGAGCAAGTATGTTTCTTTGTGAACAATTATGATTCTTTCCTTGTATACAAGTTCATTTCTTTTGAACGTAATAAACAATTTATATGTTTCTGGAGTGTTTATATGCTTCTGCAATACAATTTGTTGCATAGAAAGTATTTTTCAAAACTACATTTCAGTGCGTTTTGTGGCTTAGTCATTCGGAATACGCATGGAGTTTGTAAGACAAAATATGCTTAAAATTGCCTTAAGAAAGTATTTTCGAAGTTTTGACGTTCCCTCCATGGACAGCCTGTATATTTCGCATGCGGGATCTAGCGGAAAAGCGGACTCTCTCATGAATGCCGTACAACACTGGAGGATACGCCCTAGGTACACAGCAAACAGGATGTTCCTCTCCTTCCCTGCGCGTAGCGAGGAGGCTAGTTCCGGCATCGGCGGCACTTTACGTATTTCCCGAAACTGCGACCGCGACTTCCAGCAACGCGGTTGTGTTGTGCAGATGGCGTAGCTGGGAGCGAGGTGAGGTAACACACCCGTGCGTATTCAAGAACTTCCCGGTGCGCTATGGTTGCAGACGGGTGAGTGGTCTTCTTCATTCTCCAAGAAAACAGTGTATTATGACGTCAGGAATTAAATATCGAAAGATCTTCTTAGAAGTACTCAATAAATATACTATTTGTGGAGGGTCAATTTTCGTAATGCACAGAAGGAAATTGTTAATTGGATAATGTAATATTGTAAATTAAGATATTATTAGCATACAAGAAATATGACATCTATAAAATCTTCTTTTGTTAGATGAACAAATATTTTAGAGCATAGTATAATTTCACTAGTAAAAGTAAAGTTCACTAGTAAAGTCGTGAAGATACTTCACCAGACATTCAGTAGAAAAACATGTTTTTGACTGAGAAATTAACTGCTACGCTCTGGTCAATTTTTCAAATATCTCATGGGTATTCATCTAGTCTTAAATTATCATTCGATTTTTTTTAGTGACTCAAAATGGGCCAAACAATACAAGGAAGAACTTCAAGAAAACTTTCAAGGTTATTTCGATAACACCACAGTTCACGGTCTCAGGTACATCACCGAGCGTAGACGACCATGGCCAGAAAAGTAAGTTATCGGTGAAAAAGCAGATTATAATATTTTTCTGTCATTCATCAACAAGATAACACTATGATTACATACTTATTAACACAAAAAGTTTCAAGAAATTCATTAAAATTGGAAGATGTACTTTTTAGTTTTAAGTCAACACAGAAAAAGACAATTTACCAATAAAATACTTTCAATCTTTCTTAATAGAATCCTGAATGTATTCGTGTGTGTTTGACTTTTGAACAATACCTTTTGAACTATACTTCGAATGTTCTATAATGGCCGATGACTTTACGTCATTCTTACACCTGCTTTATAAAATTAATATTTTAATTAATTCGCAAATGTCCTTCTTAACGGGGCTCGTGGCCTCAGAAATTTATTTACCACTGTTAAAAAGATTCATTTTACAAGGCAGGTGTAACAATGACGTAATACCATCGGGCACTATAGAAAAATCGAAGTACAATTAAGCGATTGCTCTTAAAATTTCCGAACACTTAAGAAACCGAGTAAAAACGATCTCAAACGCGATCGCGATTCGCGATCCCAAAATGGAACTTCGGAATTGGTTACTCTACAAAATGTCGTTTATGAAAGGTTCAATTAGAAATGCGTCTTGACGGCATTGTTGCCTGACAGCTTGAGGCCCGACTCGGGACGGGGACGGGGACGGGCAGGAGAGTGGTGCGTACGGTGCGGGCAAAGCTTACAAGGCGGGCAGAAGGATGGGGCAGAGCGTACAGTTTCAAATAAAGCGAACGGTGCGGGCAGAGCGTACGATGCGGGCAAAGCGTATGGTCCTAACAATTCGTATGGGGTAAGCAAAGCAGTAGAGGAGGCATAGTGATCAATGCCGGAGAGGAGGGGGGAGTCGAAGTGGCTCGTTAAGAGGTAGTTGTGATAAATAAATACCTGGGAATCTACAGGTAATCGCAAGAAATCGATGTCCGAAATTCTTTAATGGGAATATTTAAAACGATGTCAAATGGTTACAAAATGAGATTTTCAGTTTAAGTTTGGTTGTATATCTCTTCATCGTTAATAATATATAGCTATTTCTTTAAAAATAACTTTTCTATGCTTTAAAATAAGAACAGTTTCTCACTGAAACGTGTTCTTTTTACATTATCGTCCTTACTTCGTAAGAAAAGAAGATACATTAATGGGGAACCGGAAAACGGTGAATTTGCTGCCGGAAGTTCGCCGGAAAACGGTAACACAAACACTTATATTGCTGAACGCTGATAACGAAAAAGTGGATAAATGTTTAATATATTTATTTACTTCCTCTATATAGTTAATTACTTCCTCTAACATGTTTGTAATTAGAATCCATGTTCTTTGCATCCTATGTAACAGAGATTGACGGCGAAAAAGAGATTGACGGCGAAATGTCTGCAAACCGTCTGTGGTCAACGCTAGAGCCTAAAACATTCAGCCGATTTTGTCCAAAATTGAAATACCCCAATTTAAAAGAACCCGAGGCCCTCTCAGTTTGAAACGGATATTTTTATTTTGGGGCGAACTTTATAAGGAGCCTCAATAACATTTTCAGTTTTCTAACAATAGCTCCCACTTTTTTATTAAACTTGGTCCTTCGATAGCGTAAAGAACGCTTGAGAGAATAGTACAGATCTCATTTTCGTTGAAATTCCTCACTTTGTGAAAATTGCAAAAGTTTAAATTTTCTTCGGCGGCTTTCTGCAACTATAATATTGAAGATAGAGATTTTTCCTGAATGAAATCTGATTTTTAAAGAAAGATCTTAGAAATGAAGTCATTTATAAGTTTTCAAACAAAAGAGTATTTTTCGAGCAATTGCTTTTGTATAATCGCGTTTGCGTATAGGCAATTTTTGTTTTTTTAAACAGATTTTTTCTCAAAAACGGCTTCAATTGTTTTTAAGAATTTTCTTCTTGTATGTATTAAAGGATTGGAAGAATTACAGCAAGAATATGCCAAGTTAATTTCCGGCGAACTGTCTGTATTTTTGAAAACTGCCAAAAGTTAAGATTTCAAAACTACAAAATTTAAGATTGTGACAAGATTATACAAAATCTTATTTAAAACGTCAGCTCTTTAAAAAGGTCATGTACAAATTTTTAAACAAGTCATTTTTGCGTAATTAATGCTCGAAATGTATGAAATTTATTTAAAAAATTTCTCAAAAATGTTTTCTTGAATTTTTCTGCTGATAGAACAAGGAACGCTTAAAAAAATGGCTCAGATCTGATTTTCGTTGAAATTTCGTTGAATTTTCGAAAATCGCGAAATTAGAAATGATGCGAGAAAGTATTTGCTGTTGTACCACCACTACTTTGGCTCTATAGAGAAGGTCCCTAGCTTCAATTGCTGTTCGCAAAAGTGCCTGAAAAACATTGGAAGAAAAGCTGTCGCGGAAAAGTGGCCTCATGAAAATGTTAAAATACGCTGTAAACGGTATGTCATAACTTTTAACCATACTTTTGTTATTAGTTGAATTAATTGTATTTAATGGAAGGATGTTTAGGAATACGTGTTTTTAAAAGAAATTAAGTAAAATTATTATACGCGTTACAAACGAAGCCCTTATGTGAAAACTAATATTTGTTTTTGAAAACTAAAATTGTTTAAGTGTGCTAGAAATGACAGATGATTGACATCCTTTGTTAACAAATAATAATAAAAAACTGCTTTGACTGAACTGGAGTAGCTTCGGGATAGTGTAAGGGATTCTTCCGTCGAAGTCGTGACGTTTGCGTTTGATAGTGCGTGCAAGATCCCGCGTGCGACTCAATACCAACGCTCATTTGTGAGGGACGTGTGCGTGGATTTGTCGGAAAGCAACTGCACGAACGTTGCATGCGGATATGGGATTACGAGTATTTGTGTAAAGTCACATGGATTTTCCGAGTTTCTTTTTACTTTCTTGAATATGTAGTATAGAAAAAATATTGAAATGATGCAAAAAAAAAAAACGAAATCGGGATTTTCACGGAAATACACGTTTAGCGTCTGACCGGACATCTGCAAACAACATTCGTATCTAAACCTTCACAGAATTTTCTTCAAAATTTACTTTCTCAATCAATCTAACCGCACTCGAGTTCCTGTGACTTTAGAAACGATCTTTTTCAATTTTGGGAGTTCTTTACATGAAGTATTAGAAACGATCTTTTTCAATTTTGGGAGTTCTTTACATGAAGTATTAGAAACGATCTTTTTCAATTTTGGGAGTTCTTTACATGAAGTATCTTGTGTATTTTCAGTTTTTCTTTAAAAATGACTCCAAAATGTTTCATTTGAAAATTTTGTTTGAATGTAGCATCATGAGCTTATAAAACCGGCATGGGTTTTATTTTCATTAAATTCTGCAAAAATTGCAAAACTTGAAAACTTTTGTTATCTTCTCCCAATATATTTCATTTAAATTATGCCCTGTACAATGCTGTTGAGGTCAAATGCCTCCTGTAAACAGAAGTAGTTCAGAAGTAGAAAATTTATATAAGACAAGCTTCAGAATTTTCTTCAAGCTGGAGATATTCTTTTGTTGATCTCTTCAGTTGTTTTAAAACGATATTTTTCTAAATAATTATATTCCTGAACGTACTCTTGATGCCCGCCATTCATGTAGGAACTTCACCGTGATTGTATTTGTTATTAATAATTCAGTATTTTCAAAGTTCATGTTGGTTGATAGATTACTGATGTCGGGTGCGTAGGCTGCTAAGGTCATTAGTCTGCTAAGGTCATTAGTCCCGTAAGTGTACTGCATGTTTTATATCGAGGTGACTGTGATCTTCCCCTCGGAATGGCGAGATCCGGCGCCGACATACACATCGGGTAGCATGATTTTCCTTAATCAGGTATCTCCCACCAGCGGGACACCGCGACATGTTCACAAAACACATGCCCTCTTTAGTACTTCACATACACACACACACACACAGTTTTTAACTGTTTTTTACGCAAATAAATAAATAAGAATTCTTAATGGTGTCAAAGAATACAAAAAACTTTAATAATAATTTCACAAAACTTTAACAATTTCACAAAACTCTTGCAGTGTTGCGAAACACAAAATTAAAGGCTCACACTGACCAAGCGATGCTACCTGACTAACACAGCAAACAAAAACCAAATGAATGTAACATTGAAAGGTTACGAGGCACACATGGCCGGGTTGTCGAACCACACCACTGTCACAGCACCACCGCTCCTACAAATCACACCGCTGTCCAGTAGAGGGTCTCAATGCAGAAATCGTGAAAAATGCCCTTCACCGCCGTGGATGCTTCATGCTCCCGTTCCACCATAGCTCCATCCGCTTGGCCCACACTCCACCAGCTGTGTCGCCCGCTGGCCGCACATGCTCTGGGCGGTGCCCCGGGTTCGACCCCGGGCAGGGCTCAGAGGGGCGGGCAGCCGGCTAGCTGGCGGCGGGGGGGGGGCGGACGTAGGCAGGGGGAGAGATACGGGCGCGACGGCGCGATGGTGTTGGTGGCGGCGGTGATGTAGTGACGTCACCGGTGTCGGCGGCGAGGGTAGCTGATTGCAACCTGGCAGGGCGGCGGAAGAGCTGTCACATGCATCAAGGCGCGGGGAAACAATGATTTAATTAATGTCTTCATTCCATCTCATTGATTGATGGATTTTTTTTTTTTTTTTTTTTTTTTTTTTTTTTTTTTTTTTTTTTTTTTTTTTAAGTGGGACGCGCGAATGTTGGAATTGGCGCCCCCATGACACCCTGGTCTAGCATGGAACTCCCATAATTTAGCGGGAAGCACTCCAAAGAGTGCCCAGGTGGGCGGAAGTCGCAGGAACTTGTCCGCGCCGAGCAAAATGTGCTAACATTTATTGGGGCCGGGCGCATGGCGATGCTCGGGTTCGGCACTGTCCGTCTCCCACTCACTTCTTTCAGCAACAAGCACTGAGAAGTCCACCACAGTTCTGCATTATCTTGAGAGACTCCATTCCTACTATAAACGAGTGAGGAGGGCATACAACAAACGAAAGCATAGGCGTTTGCCTAGCGTACATATTGTAATCACCTCGAACCATTACTGAGTACCTCGTAACAATTACCTTAACCTAGAAGTAACAAAATCACATAGAATTTGTAGCAGTGCTTAATCAAAAAATTATACCAATTAGTACAACAAGGAATTAATAAAACGCATAAAATGTCAAAGAACACCAAAAAAGAAACCAAGTGGCAGGCCCACGCAGTTTGACCTAAAAAATGATAGTGGTACGCCTGTTCACCAGGCGGCGAAGCGAAAGAAAAATCAGCTGAGCATCTCTGGTCGACAGAGGGGAAAAAGTAGAGATAAATATCATGGATTGGGGCTTACTCGTGGGAGGATCTAGCCAGTGCACATAACTTTTGTACTGGTCGCAATAACTTGCCCTGGCTAGTTCGTACTTCAACAGTACGCACGACTCCTGCTTGATCAGGGAACAATTTCTCCACTACACCTAATTTCCAGTGAGAGGGCGGAGATTCCTCAATTAAAAGTACTAAATCATTTACAGCTAGTGGTGGTGACTCCCTTTTCCACTTCACCCTTTGTTGCAAGGTGTGGAGGTAATTGCGCGACCAATATTTCCAAATTATTGCTAATTTGTTATTTAAATGGCGGAACTGTTGTGCAGGAGTAATCTACACAAGAGGCGAGTCAGTATCTATAGGAAAAGTATTAAGCGCGTGCCCGTAGACTAAGTGATTCGGGGTTAAAATCAAATTCACATCCGAATCTGTAGACGTGACTTCAAGCGGTCTTGAGTTTAAACAAGCTTCTATTTTGGCTAAGAGGGTGTACAATGTAAGCAAGGGCACAACTTGTTGCCCTAAAGCGCGACGCAAATGGAATTTAAGACTTTTAACACAAGCCTCAGCTAACGAGTTTCGGTGAGGAGCGTAGGTGGGGCAAAAGTGCCAGGAGGTACCCTGCACTGATAAAAAATTGGTGATAACCTCTAAATCCCGAGCGGAAAGAACAAAGCGATTAGCCTCGGCTAGGATACGACTAGCACTTTTGAATGTACTAGCGTTATCACTGTACATGTGCACAGGATAACCTCTTCTCGAACCAAAACGTTCAAAGGCCGCAATGAATTGAGAGGAGGATAGATTTTCGACGATTTCTAAATGCGAAGCTTTCGTGGAATGGCATATAAATACAGCAATCCAAGTCTTCTGAGACATTTTTGATCTCGTGAGAGACGGCCTTGTCAAAATTGGGCCACAATAATCTACGGATGTGTGAGCCCATGGCCGAGAAGGATTTACGCGGCTAGGGGGCAATGAACCCATAATTTGCTCCACGGGTGCGCCGCGCCAGCGCCTACACGTCAGACAAGCATTAATTACTTTTTTTGCTACCCGTCGTAGGGAGGGAATCCAATACTGCTGGCGCACACATCCCATCATCATTGCCAAGCCCGCATGTAGAAATGCGAGGTGTATCATTTCTAAGAACAGGACGGTAAATTTGTGGTTAGGCGGAAGTATAATAGGATGCTTGTTTAACCTCTCCACCTGAGAATTCATTAAACGGCCACCCACCCGTAAAAGCCCATCAGGGCCTAGATAAGGATTCAAGCTAATGAGCGATGACTTGGGAGGTAATCCCTTTTCTTTTGAAAGTGCCTTATATTCAAGGGGGTACATGTCTAGTTGAATGAGCCTTATAATAACCACTGTGGCTTCTCTCAATTCAAGCGGTGCCAACCAACCCCTTCTCCGCATCTGAGCCGAAGCAGGGTCAATGCGAGCAACAATTGCAGCCCGTATATTGTTAATGAATCTTAAGCATAGCGCCAACACCCTTATCAATTTGTGATATTTTGAATATCTGCTAAGTAGCACTTGAACAAATGAATTTTGGTTTTCACCTATATCTGACGAGGGCATATTTGTTTTGTATGCAGTGAACATACAACAGAGAGCATCTACCTTACCATTATCCGCTACCTCAGCATCGACAAACGGCTTGGCCCACATTGACACTGGCTGCTTCAGCCACGGCGGTCCTACAAACCAGAGGGTACTGTGTTGCAGTGCCTGGGGGGAGACACCACGGGTTAGCAGATCAGCGGGATTCTGTCTCGAGCTTACATGGCGCCAACAAGATAGTGGATAGGATGCCACTATCTTTGAAACTCTATGCGCAGTGAAAGCATCCAATTTATGATTGCTTTTCACCAACCAGTGCAAAACAATAGAACTATCTGAAAAAAGATACACTTGATTAATAGAACACACAATTCTCAATGCTCTTATTACTTTCTTGGTCAATTCTACCAATAACAATGCACTACACAACTCCAAGCGAGGAATAGTCGACCCTGCCAGGGGAGCAAGTCTTGATTTAGAGCACAACAAGTGGCTATGCGCAATGGATGCAGAATCATGATTAACTAAGTATAATGCAGCTCCGTACGCCTTATGAGAGGCATCACAGAATCCTACTAGACAAGAGGGAAGGTGACCCTGGGGTAACACCTTGCGTGGGAGTATAATTGATGGCAGTAAAACAATCTCATTAACCAAGGACTGCCAACAACAAGTAAGATCAGAATCAAGAGGAGTATCCCAATCCAACTGTAAAGACCACAATTTTTGCAGAAAAAGCTTCAACTTTACCAAGAAAGGATTCACAAAACCTAATGGGTCATAAATAGAGGCTATTAAGTGCAACACAACCCTTTTTGTTATACACGGGAGGTTGAAAGTGTTTGGATCGGAGTGTTTGCTATATGTAATGCAAAGTGTGTCTTTATCAGTGTTCCAAGTCAAACCCAATATTCTGTGTGTATTGTCTGAGGCCAGAGGCGTGGAAGTGTATTGTGTGTGAGTGGTGTTGAGAGTGGCCAGAAACGATGAAGAATTGCTATTAACCTTTCTCAAATTAAAATGAGCTCCCTTTAGCACTTTTACAATCCTTTGAAATAACGATGCTGCCTTCTCAGCACAGTCACTCCCGAACAGTAAGTCATCTACATAAAATCCCTGCTTGATAGCTGAAGCCACCTCAGGATCATTTTCATTTATTTCCTCAGCCAACTTGTTGAGACACCTTGTACTCAGAAATGCGGAGGGGGCCATACCATAAGTAACGGTCTGCAAAGTAAAAATTTTAATGGGGTCGTGAGGGTTCTCTCGCCACAAAATTCTCTGAAATTTAGTATCAGCATCATGCACCCGAACCATTCTATACATTTTCTCAATGTCTGCAGTGAAACAAACATTAAACAATCGAAATCTAAGCATGATGTCAATGAGCTCTGATTGCACGTTAGGGCCAGCGTAGAGTAGGTCGTTTAAACTTAACCCAGAAGAAGATTTGGCACTACAATTGAAGACTACACGCAGTGGTGTAGTAGGGGATTGTGGATTCAACACACAAAAATGAGGTATAAAATAGAAAGGAGGTGCTATCTTACTGACACATTCAACTGCATGCCCCAATTCAATGTATTCTCTCATGAACTTGACATAATTGTGCCTTAATTCTTTATCTTTAGAAAATCTGTTTTCTAAAGCAAGCAAAAACTGCTTGGCCACAAAATGTGAATTCCCCAATAATTGTGGAGGACGTTTAAAAGGCAAAGATACACAAAATTGCCCATTCTCCAACCTAAAGGTGTCCTCATTAAATTTCTTTTCACAAGGATGCTCCAAGTGTGAGAAGTTTTCATCACGAGAAGAGGAAATCCTCTCAGAATTCCAAATATTCTCATAATCATTGACTAAGGAAGGAGAGTGTGCAGTTAAGAAAAAGCACTGATCTGGGGGTGCCGTACTTGGCAACAGTGTGGGCAATCGATCCCCCGCAATGACATTACCAAACTTAGTATCAAGAATAAAAAGCTTTGAACAATGGCTGCTCTTCTTAGTGTTAAGCACCTGAAAAAATAAAGAAGAGCTTAATAAAATATCTAATTTTTTAGGAATAAAGAATTGGTCATCAGCCAATTTTAGGTCAGCAGGCAGCTTCAGGGCAGCTAAATTAATGTTCCTCCGGGGGGTGGCTTTGGATATAGCAGGGACCACTAAACATTCTATTGCCCTTTTCCACCTACAACACCGCGAGGAGATTAACACATGAACTCTAGCATTTGAACCAGAAGTAAGAGCATTAACAGAATGAATCGTAGCATTATGCCTAATTCTTTTGAGACGGAGGGCCTGTACCAGTGATTCAGTTATCAAGGAAACTTCACTACCAGAATCAAGTAATGCCCTGGCTGGCAGGGTTTGGCCCAACTCATTTGTTGCATTAACAATGGCTGTGGGAAGGAGAGAACCAATATTAAATGTCTGGCTAAGAACCAAGTGTGATAACGTGGAAACCTTTGTATCGTGTGGTTGTTTTGCAGTAATCTGGGTGGCAGATGCTAGTCCAGCAGAGGTGTTGGGAGCACTAGAACAATGAGGTGATGCCAAATTATGGACATTTTGTGTAGAAAATTTATGAAGCATTGAGTGGTGGTTCTTACCACAAGTTTTACAACTTCGTTGTGAGCAATGATGAGAAGGACCCTTCCTTCGAAGACAGTTGTAGCAGAGTTGATGAGAAGAGACAAAATCCCATCTCTGCTGGACAGCCAGGGTACGAAAACGAGGGCAGGCGAAAAGTGGGTGCTCTCCAGAACTGCAGGCAATGCAGGCTCGAGCTGATGACCCCTCTTCCAGCTGAAACACCTGTTTGGCAGGTGAAGATTGTGTAGGGCGCTTAGACTTACTAACTGAAACAGAATTCACATCAGGATTAGCAAGAGGGGCAATGTCTAGGGCTCTTGCCCGGAGTGAAAGAAAATCTAAAACATTTTGCAATGGAACAATATCATTTTTTGCTTTAGCAAGGAAAAATGCTTCCCTTGTTTTGTTATCCAATTTACTGAGCACTAAAAATTGTACTATTATTTCAGCCATAGGGACTGTAGTGGGAACTGCTGACATAGATAGCCAGTGAGAAGTTACTACATTGTGCAATTCTCTTAAGGAGGAGGCATCACCAATTTTGAGGGAAGGAAAGGAGAAGAGAGCATGAATGTGCTCTTCTAAAATTTTCGATTTATCGTCATAACGATCTCTTAATAAAGCCCAGGCCTGTTGAAAGGATCTGTCTGATACTGTGAGCACAGAAATCAACTTCAGAGGTTCGGCCTCGAGACTACTCATTAAATGCACCAACTTCTGCGAGTCCGGTATCTGTACCTGATTAATGACTAATTGAGTAAACAAATCACGAAAACGTTGCCAATTTCTATACCTTCCATCAAATTTTGGAATTTTAATGCTCGGTAGCGAGGCATGATGACACGCCGAGGCAACAGTAAGAGGCTTTTCAAAGGGCTCGTATTTTTCATTCAATAGCTGTTTTACAGCCAAGTAAGCATTTTCACATTGCGAAAAATTTTGTTCATGAATCGTGCTAAAGAACTCTGTGGAGCTGATCGCATCCATTTTAAGAGCTTCGATATCTTTCCACACCTCGCATAACCTATCACGCAAGCACGCGAGACTGGCTACTGTTGCTGGTTGCAAAGCTTTCAAATTACTTTCAATTCGTGAAATTTCCCAAATAGCGAGACTCCACCTTTGTGATAATCTTAATTCAACTGCACCTGGCTCCTTAGCCCGCACCTTTGACTGAGACATGGTTAAATAAGCTTGCTTACTAATGAAAAGAACTGAAATGATTCACGATAGCATTTAAAGGGTATGAAGTTTCAAACGCGAAAAACCATCTAAAAATTTAAGGACCGACATGTATTTGTTAATTGGAAGTCAACACCACTTTCATAAGCAAAATGAGCTATGTAACTATCGTCAAAATACATTTAACCCTACAAACTTGAGACCCTAAGATCAGGAACGTGAAATATGAGGTTAGGAAAGCTGCATAAGATTTCCAGGAATTGGAAAGGCGTAACCAAGAACATGCTTTTAATTTGCACCATACAAACCGCAAAGCAAAGCGCACATAACACAAGTAAATGTTACAACAGCACTGCTAATGATTCTACTGTAATTTTGTTTTTTTTATTCACAAAGGCACGCGTTCCGTGTGCGCATCACGACGCGGCATGGCGTGAACAAAACCCTCGCGTAGTCAGTGTTACCAACGAACGAACGAAGTATTCGTTCCCGGGTTTCGGCACCATAAAATGTCAAAGAATACAAAAAACTTTAATAATAATTTCACAAAACTTTAACAATTTCACAAAACTCTTGCAGTGTTGCGAAACACAAAATTAAAGGCTCACACTGACCAAGCGATGCTACCTGACTAACACAGCAAACAAAAACCAAATGAATGTAACATTGAAAGGTTACGAGGCACACATGGCCGGGTTGTCGAACCACACCACTGTCACAGCACCACCGCTCCTACAAATCACACCGCTGTCCAGTAGAGGGTCTCAATGCAGAAATCGTGAAAAATGCCCTTCACCGCCGTGGATGCTTCATGCTCCCGTTCCACCATAGCTCCATCCGCTTGGCCCACACTCCACCAGCTGTGTCGCCCGCTGGCCGCACATGCTCTGGGCGGTGCCCCGGGTTCGACCCCGGGCAGGGCTCAGAGGGGCGGGCAGCCGGCTAGCTGGCGGCGGGGGGGGGCGGACGTAGGCAGGGGGAGAGATACGGGCGCGACGGCGCGATGGTGTTGGTGGCGGCGGTGATGTAGTGACGTCACCGGTGTCGGCGGCGAGGGTAGCTGATTGCAACCTGGCAGGGCGGCGGAAGAGCTGTCACATGCATCAAGGCGCGGGGAAACAATGATTTAATTAATGTCTTCATTCCATCTCATTGATTGATGGATTTTTTTTTTTTTTTTTTTTTTTTTTTTTTTTTTTTAAGTGGGACGCGCGAATGTTGGAATTGGCGCCCCCATGACACCCTGGTCTAGCATGGAACTCCCATAATTTAGCGGGAAGCACTCCAAAGAGTGCCCAGGTGGGCGGAAGTCGCAGGAACTTGTCCGCGCCGAGCAAAATGTGCTAACAAATGGTTCCATGTTCTTGTCCATGAGAAGAATTGAAAGAAGTTTAAATTGACCGCTCGTCAAACGAATTGCGAAAAATTCAAATATGCAATTTTTAAAAAAATACACTAAACCACCAATATTTTTAAATAGTTGCACATGACATTTTTAAAGAACTGACTTTTTTAAGGGGAGCCGGAATGGCCCATCTCGCCAGTGTTAATGAAAGGAACATTTTCTCAGGAACATTTAACGAATTGTTAAAGTATATATAACGAAAGTTATTTATAAGTATACTAACCAAATATTTTACAAAATGTTATTCCTTTTTAAATATACATTTTTGTCCATTGTAATCGGATCATTGTAACCTTTATAGTAATATTGTCTAAACTATTTAACATTTTACAAATCCGCCACGTTAAAGTATATAAACTGGTGTGCTACTGCTCAGTTAAAATTTGAGCATCCTCCTATTAGTTTCTGAGAAAATGTTTCCTAAAGATGAACATTTTAAACTTACGGGAAAGAACTAAGGTTTTCAGTGCATTCCTGGTCCATATGCTGGGCAAACACAAACACCGATATTTTGATGCTATTTCCCCCTCAATTGTTACCAGAAACAGTATGTCCAACAGTAGAAAGCAAACTATTAACTATTTCTCACAACGATAGCAGAAAAGCTACACCCACTATGCGATGTATCGAAATGGCCACGCCCACTTCCAAGATACATAAACTTCAAAATTAAAAAAAACAACTTAGAGATGACATATTAAGATGAAACTTGGCTTAGTTAACACTGGAAACTATAAAGTAATTAATGATTTTAAAAAGTGAAAGTTTATATTTTCATCATGTTTGCCCATTCTGGCTCCCCTTACAGATTTCATGTAACAAACTAGTGGTGCTACAGAATGGCACAGACTTTCCCGTATTAGTTTTCTATTTCCTTGGGTCTTCGCTAGCTATTCGGAATTGCCACAAACACTTTCTTGCCAGCTGCCATCTATCACCGCCAAAAGTACATTTTTCTGTCATTTTCTTAATTTTTCGGCTTCCTATTGGTAGAACAGAAACATTAATTTTAGAATATTAAAGAACACAAAAACCTAGTCATCAATGCCAATTTTCTTTTAAACATTATGTGCCGTTTAAGAGAAAATGGCGTTTTAGCGCTACTAAAAATGCGAAATTTGAAGCTCAATTTCACAAAAAATGTTTGAGTTTTCAAAATACTTTATTTGAAGTTATTTGAAGCACTTACACTCACAAATATAATAATGTTTACAAATTGCTGGTAATGTGCATATTAAAGATGTGAGAGATCTTTCAAAAACATTACAATTATGTAATTTTTGAAAAAACAAAAAAATAACTCAAAATAAACTTTACACTATACTAAAGAGTGTAATTCGCACTATCCGTTACAAAAGTTTGAAGAAAAAATTTGCAGCCATATATGAGAAAATGGCGTTTCAGCGTTTCTGAAAATGCGAAATTTGAGCTACTTTTCACAGAAAACGGTAGTGTTTTCGAAACTTTACTTGACATTATTTAAAGCACATGTACTCGTAAATATAATAATGTGAAAAAATCGCCGGTAAAGTAAATATTATCGACGTAAGAAACATGTGAAAAAAATTTATATTTTTGCAATTTTTGAAAAAAACTATAGAGCAATAAGGATTTTATGTCATCTGATAGAGTACATTTACCACTATCCCTACCAAAAGTTTAAAGAAAAAATTTGGATCCATTTTTTGAGAAAATCTTGTTTTTGTAATTTTTTAAAATTGCACATATTGCACGCAATATTGCACGAAAACTACTAAAATTCTGAAAAACATTTGCATGACCTTTGTAAAAGAACTTAATATGAAGAACAAATTTTAGTTGAAGAAAAAATCTCTATCTTCAATTTTGTAGTTGGAGAAAGAGGCCGAAAAAAATTCAAATTTTCCCAATTTTCGAAAATTCAGAGTTATCCGTGAAAATCGGACCTATGCCACGTTAATAAGTGTATTTTACTCTATCCATACAAGAAATTTAAAGAAAACCTTCGGAGCCGTTTTTGAGAAAAGTTTGAAAATCACCGGGGGACTTCATATAAAGTACCTCCAAATTTTGATGAATATTTTTCAAAATCTCAAAGCTTTGACTACAACCAGATCGACCAAAGAATACCCATTTTGGAAGAAATCATACGTACGGTTTAGGCGCTAGCATTGTTCACAGAAGGACAGACGGACAGACAGACGGACGTTTTCCTTTCAATTGGGTTTTCGGTATCAAGGACCTAGAAAACAGGCTTTCTGGCTACAGCACGTGTTAGGGGATTTTATTTTCTTAATTTAGCAACTGGTTTTATCCACTTTTTCGTTTTCATGGCCCGGCAATGATTTTTTCCGCCGAAATTTGGCCATTTTTTCGCGCAGCATTACTTTTCAACTTTCCCACAACTTTTCAACATTTACGATTTCAACTTCCCCTATACTACGTATATCACTCCGTGTATACGTACGTATACGGGAAACTAAAAAATCTTTATCATCAATATCGTGCTTTTGCTATGTTAAATTTTGGTTTGCATTTTGATTTGCAATTTGGTTCGAACGAAAGGCGAGAGCGCCGAAAAAGGATCACCATAACTTTCTTTAACGTACTTTGGTGTATATAAGAAAAAAATGAAGAAAAAATGGAGCTAAATAACGATTTAAAATTGTTTTAAAAGCGCCTATTTTTAAAACAATATTTTAAAAAATTCACATTTTCGAAACATTGAACATGACCTTATTTCAAAATCTGTTTTTGATGAACCCATTTCATTCAGAAAAAAAATGTTATCTTCATAAGTGTAGTTGTAGGAAGACGCCGAAAAATTTTTGAATTTTTGCAATTTTCAAAAATTTATGGATTTCATAAAAAATGAGACACACACTATTCTCATAAGAGTTCTAACTATCCGAAGTCAATCAGAAAATTTGGAGCCAGTTTTAAAATTTTTGAAAATTATCCAGCTTCATGTAAAGTATTAACAACAATTAAAAGCCCAACAATAAAAAATTCGCTTTCAAACTCATGGGCTCAAATCGATTTCAAGTTCTACACTGCGTAAGCAATAACGAGAAAGTAAAAATCATACAAATAAGAAATATTATTTCTTATAATAAGTGTTCTAATGTCATCTTTAGCTAAGACGCACTATTAAATCGTTTTCGTAATATTGTAATGTTATTCTTGAAACACAACCAGAGGAACTAAAAGTCACTTTTAACCACTGGCGACCGCTATGGATTACACAGTCCGCCGTCCATTAAGAACGATCGATACAAATGAGATGTAAAGATGGCGTATAACTACACTTACTTCAATTTTTTGTTTAAATTATTTTTGTTAAGAAGATATTACAAGAAATGTTGAATGGCTGATTACACAAATAACAGACACATGTGGTTATTTGCTGTTTATCGTCTTAACGACGTTAATTAGCATAAGGGACGCCGGTCGTTACGTGAGACATTTCGTTCCCGTTTGGTTGCCTGAACTCCATACAAAAGAAGTGTAATAGAAAATATAGCGCTCTCAAGCACATTGCAGCTTATTACACGACAGAAATCTCAATTAATGAAAAACTAGATAATAGACATTGTTTGCTGTGTTTGAAAGAGTGTGATAAGAGATTTGCACATGATAGGGTAAAATATTAAACGTAAATTTGCAATATAATTATTATCAATTCGTCCCAAAGTACGAGAACACAACACTCTGGACCCAACAATTGTTTATTGGAATGAAATATCATTCTATTATATCTTACTGATCCGAGTACGGAAACATATCGAGAATTTGTTACTTTACAGCTACGAAAATATTTCTTGGTACGCAGGGTTCTCTGGATCATTGGCATCACGGTGGCCCTCACTGCTTGCGTGTGGCTCATGTACAAGACTGCCAACCGCTGGGTCGAGTCGCCAGTCATCATTGCTATGGACGAGACGCAGAGGGCTGTATGGCAAATCCCTTTCCCTGCAGTCACGGTTTGTCCGCAGGCGAAAATCAACGGTTTCTTGAATCTCACGGATTTCGTCAATAAGTTTAACGAAGGTCTTCTTACTAAAGATCAGTGAGTTTTAATTTTTTGTGTCCTTCTTTGATTTAGTTTTTGAATCTACTAGAACGATATGTTCTCGCAAAATTAAGGCACATTAATGGTTGAAGTACAACAAATAACTTTATTGATGAGTTCATTTTACATTTTTCAGAAAAGAACTGCTAGCTCAAGTACAAACTCCATGCAAGATTCCGCTTATAATAGACAACAACAACGAGATTAATGAGTCCAATCCAACAACCGCAATAGAAGATGTATGTCTTTCATACATTATTTCTTATTTCAATTGCAAAAAATATTAATTTCATTAAATTACAAATGGAACTTTTATACAGCATGCCCTGGACTTACAAGAAGTCGTTAAAGCAGCATACTTGCAATCACAAGATGCCATGTTTGAACCGATTCTTACTGAAGAAGGTTTGTGTTACTCCTTCAATATGATGCCAGCTGCTGATTTTTTTCGAGAAGGAACGTAAGTTTAAATTAATTATATTTAATAACATTTGAAGCTTAAAATAAACTACATTTTATCAAAAATGAAGTCTCAGCTGTATTAATTTGATATCTTAATATAGTGATATCCCGGGAACTCGAATTCTAGTTCAAGAAAGCCTTCATTATTACAACCGTCAGAATATTGCATAAAAATCTTGCAAATTTAATACCAAGCCTATGAGGAAATAAATCCTACCTAATTGTATCGCAAACTTTGATAAAACATCACAAATAAAATCATGGAAACTAATGAAAATTAAATATTCGGCTGGGTTTGCTACTAAACATTTCTACGCTTAAACAAGTTGAATAACGACGCCAGTAGCGGCTACTGCGTCAGTAATGACCACTTCAAGCGCAAAATTTGAAAAATAAGAATTGGAGGATTTTTACTTGCTCCAAACTTACAGAACGAGAACGTTCAATAACGTATCAGATATTAACTTCTAAATCCAATCTATTTTTCAATATTAGATCTTTAAATTATTTCAGGTGGATGCATTTTAAAATAGCAAATTGCTAGTATTGTATAATATTGGATTGAATTCGGAGAATTCCTCCAAAAATACCTAAATAAGATATTTTTTTAAAATGTCTTCAAATGTTTTCTTCCGACCTCTTTGTACGGGTAGAACATAATTCGAATACTTCCACTCACAATTGGCATTTTCATTAAATCTTTTGAATTTAAAAACATTAACATCTGTCCTTTGGCTCGACAGCCCCCTACGTGTCTTGGCCGACCAGCGGTGACCCAGCCTCTCGGCCATGGGATAAGGGGTTCCTGTGGTTAGCATAAAGGCATCCTTTCACCATATATACTGGCTTCTTAACCTTAGGGTGGGCTTTCTCATCGTCACTACAGCAATAAATTCTAGGACATTCGTAACGAAACCAAATATAATTTTGCCCCGGTCGTGAATCGAACCCAGGATTGCGCCGTAGAAAGTGGGCTCGCTAACCACAAGCCACCGAGGGCATTTTACATAACAATTACGAATAAATAGAGAAAGTGTATTCTACGTTGTAGTATCACTAGTTTTAAATATTGACCCAAATTTACGAAAGCTTCCATAGAAACGTTAAGACTTCTCTGTGTTTAAGATTCCACGCTGCACGAGATAAATATTTAAAGTATAACATCAGCAAAGTACAATGGGATCCGACTCGAGGTTACGACGATGGCATTGATGAAAAAGCGTATCCTCTTCGAGCACTAGGAGCAGGAAAGGAGCCTGGCTTTCAAGTGCATTTGCACACGAAAACCAAATTTCTGCATTCTGTCTGCAACTTCATGGGGCAAGGATACCAGGTACTTTGATCGATTGTAAAGCAACTGATTTATACAGAGCACTTCGAAAATGCGAGAAAGTGTGTGATGTTCTAGACTTTTCGATTGATGTGTATTTTCAGGTACTTCTTCACAGTCCCATTGAGTTCCCGCAATTAGGCAAGCAATCTATATACGTTCCATTAGATAGCGTAGTACAGATATCTTTGACGCCATCCGAAATTCGTACTAATGAGCAGCTTCGAAGATCCTACACCACTTCAGAGCGTCAATGCTACTTTCCTGACGAGAAATACCTCATGTACTTCAAGCATTACACCCAAAGTAACTGTGAACTGGAATGTCTCTCGAACCTCACGTGGACTGGATGTGGCTGCGTGGAATTCTATATGCCTCGTAAGTAACCTATTTCTAAGTGTATAATCTACTTCCGGCAATGCAAGTTTATGAAAATTCATTATAATTTATTCACTAATGTGATATGGTAGTTATTTACACAATTGTTTCATTAATGGCTATACTATTCTGAAAAAAAATGTTCTTGAAGCTTTTTTCTTGGCTTATTATTTCACCTATACCACGTTCTCACTATAAAACAGTTCACATTTATTTCTTTTAAAACCCTCATCTTTTCTAAATTAATTGTGATAGAAATTATTGTCTGTTAAGACATGTCTTCTTTGCTACGACGGATTATACAATTAGACACAATTATATCTTAGAAAGTCTTTCAATTAAAATTATTTGCCCAAGTGTCAAGTATATTTGTTACTAGAATTTTTGAACTTAAGTTTTAAGGTAAAAAACATATTTCATTACTCAACGTATTTACTTTTTTCAACACATTTCATAACTTTTCAAAGCAAAACAGGAGAAAAATTCATTATACTGAATAATTAGTAGATACAGAAGATTGTTAAAGAAGATGCCATCCAATATGTATTTTTAAACCAGGAAAGTCAAATTGATCACGGTTCTAATGTGTATGATAAGTTGACTGATTGAGCCCAACTCAACGTTTTAAAACATAATTGCTCCATTTTTCTTGTTTTGAGTATTCTTCTTCTTACAAACGTGCAGAATAGGCACACTCGAAATATTGCCCAAGGAATATTACGTGTATTTTAGAAATCAATCAATCGCCCATCTCTTAAGAACGGTAATGAGAACAGGACGGAAAAGAAGAAGTGCTTTGTTTGCCATTTCCCCTCGCGCACTTGTCATAGATACGAGAGGGTTGAGTCCTCAGACTCCGGGCACTTTGAGCTATATTCTTCACCCCCTCAGCATCCGCAAGGATCCTGAGTGTTGGCACCTGGGTTAACGCCATAACGGTTCTGTTCTTCACATCCCTCACTCCGCCGCCAGTAGGTACTGGCATAGAATCCTCCTCAGGATCTACCGGCGTGTCATTGGTCAACTGGCAGGTATACTCCACAGTGGGGTCAGGAGCATTTTTTCCTGAAATTCCCCCCCCAAGGTGAAATCAGGGCATAACTAGAACCACGTCTCTGTCCGTCTGCCCTCTGCGCCCTCCTAGTTGCTATTGACGTGGGTACCGCAGGGAATCTGGGAATCCGAGTGGCCGTTTCCAATTCTCCCCAGAGCTCCCTCCTGCACCCTAGACTCCCTACCAACGTGCAAGAGAGGGGAGGATCGCGCATTACCTGTGTTAAAAGTACTGCTCTGGCATTGGCCTTGAAATATCCAGAGGAAAACGAGAAAACGACCTATTGAAGCAGCTATCCTCTTACAACTTTCATCTGGGTAGTGGCACCGTGGCGGAAATTCGCCAGCGTTGAGACTAGGACCTCAGACCTCGGTCCACAAAAAAACCTTCGTGGTTTGCGGACTTATGCTAACGACGCCAGAGAGCCCTACTCCCTGAATTTAAAATGTTCGTCAGGAAGGCCTCGGGTACTCACAATTAGCTTTTAAGAGTTATTCCCGAAACATACTGGCGCTTTTTATTCAATGAGCCTATCTCTTTTAAAACACACTCTGAAACAAATGAGTTATCAAATTATGCAATCACTGACCGTAAATACCACACATGACCGTATGATCTGTTATTATTATGGTTTCTCAATAACAATTTCTTTAGGTGACAAATCATTTCAGGAATCGTTTTTCTAATGTCCTTTAATTTCAGGAAAACCAGATACGCCTGTTTGTGGCATGAACAAGAAGCTATGCGTAAAGGGAAAAGCAGGTGAGTGCCTCAACCTCAAATTAAACGAAGACATGGAGCACAGATATCGTCTGCGCAACTGTCTTTGGTGTTGTGGAATTTATCATTTCACGTATCATTTTACGTACGTTTTTCATGTGGCGGCAGTCGTTAAGGCACCAATACAATGGGAGCTAAATTAAACCTTCCATGTAAATCATACACACTCCGATTTACATGTAGTGACCCTTCAAGTTTACGACCTGGAAAGAGAGGCGACCCTGTCATCCAGTTGAGAGATTCCTTACAACTTAAATTTTTGGTACTGAAGCTCCCGATTGGATGACTGTGCTCCCCTCTCCTTCCTGTTCGTTCCATTGAAGGGACAATACATTTATTTAAGTAACGACGTATAGCATAATATCTTAGGGACAGAAGCGTTCGTAGCGTGTTTTGAACCGTGCAGTAATTTGACCGAATGCGACATGCGCATCAGTTGAGAACAATAAGTGCTTGATAATAAGCTGCCATTTTGTTTGACATGAGCGTGTCGAGTTCCGAACTTAAGCAGAGATCACTAGTAGCAACTATTACATAGAGTATATTCAGGTGACTGAGGTATATTGAGGTTCTTTGAATTAGGGTTTCATAGAAGATTGCAAAGTGCTCCCACTATAACAATATTGATCCATTCCCACGGAATCACTGCTTCTGTCTCTAATCATAAACCAGGACATTTCAAAAGTCCGTTTGAACACAATAAAATATTGAAAACGTTCTTGATGAATCTAGTGGCGGCCTGTAGAATGTGATTTAGGGGGTGACAAGTGTTCCCGAACAATGGCATACATTTGAACTCTAGAATATTTCTCGGACGATGGCACACTATAGCATTAGACAGTGTAGGCTTCCGCGGCCGAAGTCACTTGCCTACCCGCGAGACGCCGCGTTCTAGACACAGGTGAGAACGTTTCGGTTGCCATTCTATCTTCTTTTTCTTCAGCATTTCGCGCTGAAAAAGGTCGCAGAACGGAGGCCGAAACGTTGGCACACGTGCTCTGGACGTGGCGCCTCCCGGACAACCAAGTAGCTATACAACAGCATTCATTATACCACTGATTTGCTAGTAACGAGATTTAAATCGTTGTCTACAATAAATTTTATGTTGGTAACAGATGATACAAGTGTGCTCTCGAAAAGAAAGATTATTTTTAACATTAGCAGCAAAATAAACAGTAATTTACGAAATCAGATGAAAGGGTCGATATTTTTAGTTTAGTTAATAGTCGCAGACTCTAGCCAACGAAACATCACTAGCAACTCTGTGCACCCACCCAGTACCCTCACTCTCACTACCCCCACTCTTCCACTTACAGTCACTGCCAGGCACGCAAATGGAACGGCGAAGCCTGAGTCCGCTAGACGGTTCATTCTAAAAATATTTATCATTCGCTTACGGGACTTAGTGTGATGGGCCTGAATTGTTCCCTTCAGAAGGATTTAGTTTGTCAACAACAATGAGGGTCAAGATGATCAGTGAACGAATTTGCATTATATTGTGAGGCTTTTCTCCAAGATTAATTTCAACAATATGACAAAATTCACACACCAACATTTTTTATGAGATTATTTTGGAAGAATTTGTTCTCTGAGAGACTATGATTTCCCAGTATGGGGCTCATTCCTTAGCCAAACCAGAGTTCAGATCTAACAGCTGTTGATTTCTTCTTATAGGGATACCTTAAGGAAGAAATTATTCCTGCTATTATTTTGGATTTGAAGAAGCGGATCAGAGCAGAGTGAACAGTATTCCTGAAAAAATATTATAAAATGTTATAAACAACTTCCATAGCCGTTTGTAGGAGTGTGGTGGAGCTCTGAAAGACTCTTACATTGTTATAATAATGGCAATTCTTTTTATTTCGCACGTCCATAGCTCAATGAATACCTGCTTTTCACTTACACCATGATTTTCAGGGCACACAATGGCAGCTGCCGCATCCTTTATCTTTGCAACCATCCTACCCGCGCTGTCTCTTAAAATCGTTGTATGGAAGAAAAAAAATATAACTCGCTCTCGATAGCGCAGATGGCGCCATTGTAGTGTAATTACATTACGCATAATTGTCTGAATAATACTTCTGCCTACTTGACAGCTAGCGGCTGATAGGGAAGAGGGGGTTCCGATATCCAAACAGAGGCTTCAAATTCTGATGATGCCACTGCAGAGTTGCCGACACTTATTAGGGGGAAAATGAAATTTACCAGCGCGAAGCAACAGAAAATTGAAGAGCGCTATTACGTCTTTGGTTTTATATCATAAGTGCGGTTCTGTGTCGCCTACTGTTGTGTGCTCTGATTGCGATTTGTTTCTTGCTACTACTGATGTTGTGATCTGATGCGTAAAGGACCACGTGTCTGTCGCTCGAATAAGTGGCAACATTGCTCTACCCCATCCCCAGCTGCCAAGTAGACAGAAAAATTATTCGGACAATAGGAGCCTCCTGCAGAGCCATAGCTCGTCAGAACGTGGGTTCATCCGGCTCGAGGGGAAGGGGCCGACGGGACCAAGCCAACTCCTTCAAAAAGCCTAATTTTTCGTTTGTTACCTCCCTTTATTTGGCAAAATTGACTTAAATATTTAAGTTGGAATTATGTAATTGTTTAAAAAATAATATTGTATAGTATCGTCTATACCCTACAAAAATTATATACAATATACGAGTAATTAAAAATATGTTTACTATTTAACAAAAATCTGTGATGCCCCCCCACCCTACTCTGTTCCTGTTCTTTGGCTCAACAGTCCGCTAAGGGCCTTGGCCAACCAGCAGTGACCCAGCCTCTTGGCCATGCCCCCCCCAAAAAAAGAACTGCTGGATTCACCCTGGCATCCATGTGACAGAGATCGCTTTTGATCGAGCACGGTTGAGCGATTAGACCGCAAGACCCTCATTAGATGTAAGACAAGTTCAACACGTAAGCTTGGGGAGCATGTCAGGCTTGTAATGCGTGAATGCCCCAAGTTGCGAATTTGTTTACATCATTTCTGTAACCTAGTGTTCGTACAGTATCTGCAGCATGCACGAGACACAATGCTGCATTTTTTAGGTCTTTCATGTCAACCAAGTTTAATTTAGTTCTCGGTGCCAATACCCTTGAATTTCACTTGTGAGAATTTCTCATAGCCAACGATTACTTAAGAGTTATGATGTACTTTTCAGCCTTCTTGAACGAAATCACTGCGGGAGTATGGAAAAGAGAGAATCCAGAGAAGAAATCTGGCAACAAGGCAAATCACCCGTGTGGGTGTTTGCCGAGCTGCATGGAAATTCAATACCACAATGACCGATCACGGACAGAGTTGGATCTAGAACTCATGAACCGCTATTTGAAACAAGAACGACCAAAGTAAGTTCAGTAAGAGAGTTTAGATATACCGAGTAAAATGTACACAAACAATATTTAAACTGAATATGAATTATTCTCTACCTTCTAATTTTGCCTAGTCAGGATTGGCTTAAGATTTTATCCATCCTAACAATCTCGTTCTCGGTATTTCAACAGTTTGTTGATTGTATTGCTTTCAAATAATTTACAATTTCTGATAATGTATTCGCTTTGATTATTATACAGAATTATTCAGTCCTCATTGCTCATACACGACCCAGTGATAGAATACACTAAGTTATTCAGGAATGTAAAAAGAAAATGGTGTAAAAATGCTCAAAATTATCAAAAAAGAAGTTTTTTGAAATTAGTCGTTCTTTGCAAAAATGGTAATTACATTACATTAAATATTGTTCTTTGCAGCTGTTATTACCTAATTATCGAAGGACTATGAAAGGAGAGAGATAAAACTATTATTTAAGTGTTATTTTGGTTTATAACAAGTTTTCGAGTACTAGAGTTCGCGGACAGTGTTTCCAGAGAAATTGGCGCGAGATTTAAAAGTAAAGTTTGTACAAATCCTCCGGAGTGGCGGTACGTCAGTGGATTCCTGCCCCATGACAGTCTTTGGGAGAAGTTACTTGACAGTTATTGTCACAAATTTAGCTACATTAATTCCCATTTTCTCTTTACGTCAAAGAAATTATACATTAAAATAAAATAATACATGAGTCCAATTTCAAATTCTCGATCGAGAGTAAAATTTTAAAAAATTGAATCAAAAGAATATTGATTTTGTAATCCTGTTTACTTTAGAGTGATATCAAAGCTTGAACTTTCTACGTTCGGTTAGAAGGTTTAACAGACAAATATTCTTGTCTGTTAAAAGCGCTGAAAGTCTGTGAGCGAGAATTGTTAAGTTATAGAGACTTGTTAATTTATTTCACATTATTGCTAAATTTAATAAATAATTAAATGATTTCCCTTATGTTATGACTGTCTTGACTAAGAGTTTTATATGGTCCAATATATATTTGAGACAGTCAATTTAAGAAATAAGAAATAATAACAATGTACAATAAAGGAATTAAGTTGTTATTATTTATTTCTTATATTGACTGTCTTAAATATATATTGGACCATGTAAAACTCTTATTTAAAAACTGAATGACTTAATAATACATCACAAAACAAAAACAAGGAAAGAAGGGACCATTCAAACATATTTCCGTCACTTAGCAAGGATGTTTATATAAGGGGAAATTTTGTAAGAAAATAAACATCAAGTAGTAATAAAAAATGAAGAATATAAACGTATTACAATTCCCGGTTATGTGATAGAAAAAAATCTGGCAAGCATACTTTCGTGCGAAGCCACTATTCACCGCCTCGCGCCGCGTCAGCTCGCGAATGTAGTGTACCCCTTTCTGAATTTTAAGGGGAAATGAGTTGAGAGTCAGGGGAAGTTTCCCGTGCCCGTTCGAGCGCCGTGCTCCCCAGGCGGGCAAGTAGCTCGTGCGGGCACTTTTTGACGAGGCTGGTTTATCATATTTGCGTATACAGCCAACATTTCGCATTTTCATCTCGTTTAACAGGGACTCTGCAAGTATTCAAAATGGCCTCCTCTTGTGTGAAAACAAGATAGGCATCTGTGTCGCTTTGCCAGGTTTACCTTTATTTCTGCCGCCACGCTTTCAATGCGCCAAAGGAAATTGCGATCCTCAACTTCGGTAGCGTAAACATGGTCTTTCATTAACCCCCAGTTCCAATTGCGTTGGGAGCACCTGACTTATAAAATTCAGATACTGAACGTCTCTTAAACGCTCGGGTAAGAAGTCAGGACCGGTGATAAATACATCCACAATGCCAACAGACACATTTACAGAAAATCGCTCTTGGCCAGCGTACATGCGGATTTTTCTCGGCCCTCACATGCAAATTGTGGATATTAATAGTGCCAGTTCTGGTAAAATACGCTTCCACTGGCCAAAGAAGGAAATTCCTGATTTTCTTTGCATTTGCGCAGGAGCGCTTCTAGCAATGGTGTTAAGGTCTTCCACTGATGGCAGTGACACGCGTCGTGGCACCGTAGCATGCCACGAGCTTCTCTGTGGAACTAGCGTCGGGAAAGGGAACTATTAGTAGTAACCCCGCCGTTTTACATAGGGATGGCGTTGTCTCTGGTGGCGGGTGATGAACTGCGTAGAGGGGCGATTTCGTCGTGGCACTCGTGCCACGGACTCCCGTTCACGGAATCCGTGAACCTTTCCAACATCGACGACCGTCGACCGTCGACCGACGACCGTCGACCTTTACAACACTGGCTTAGAGAATTGAAAACGAGGTTATAAGTCTCTATCGTGCAAATGCTGTCCCCGCTGGAAATGGAAAAGTAATCTCTCCGCATGAATTGTTCTCCAGACGGACTGAAATGCGTTGACCTCGCGCGCTATTCGCCTTGTGCTCGTTTCCGGGGCTTCTCGGAGAGTGTTTGCAACTGAGTTTTCCAGACTAGTGGCGAGCCCGAGGTGAAGCCGCTCGCTCGCTTGCCGTAGCCTGTGTTACACGAACACAAGCGCATAGTCCAAAGTTAAACGTTAATTATTTACACGACTTGGCGAAGAGCATCCAATTTTGGCAAATTCAATCTGTACATTACGTAAGGGATAAGATCCCGGCGTGTTAGCAAACGAGGACTGAATCACCTTGTATTCATATTGGATCTACTCTGTAATTAATTACATTCTTAGTTGTTTATCCTTTATTGCAGGCATGTCAACAACGCGGAAAAGGTAACTGACTAGAGAGAGTGGGCACTGCGTGGAGAGCAACAGTCGCGAGATTTAAAAATAGGGCTGTACAAATTGTTGCGAAGTGGCGGTATATCACTGGGTACACTGGCGGGGTATCACTGGGTCCAAAGACACTTTGCAGAAGTTAGTTGGCAGCTATTGCCCCAAATTTAGCGATATTTACACTCGTTTTACCAACTAAAGCAAAGATATTATCCATTCAAATAAAATAATGCATCAGTCGGATTTCAAATTGTCAAATGGAAGTAAAATGAATTGTTTTGAATCTAAATAATCTTGATTTTGTTATCACTCTTAGTTAGGAATGCAACAATTTCATTAACTTCCTTCGTTCAGGACACGAAGTTTAATTAAGATCCTTCTCTGTTGAAACAGCTGTCCACCTGTACGCGAGAATTGTTCAATTATGGAGACTTCCTAATTTATTTCACATTATTGATATGTAGAACAAATACCTGAATGGTATAATAAAACAACATGAAAAGAAAGTAAGAAAATAATTCGCTATTTAAACATATTCTTGGATCTTGGCAAAAATGTTTATACCAAATACAACATTTTATTGTTTAAAAAAAATAAACATGTAATACAGACATAAGTGGTACAGTTCCTACATAAACATTATTCAAAGCTCGGCTGTGTGATAAAAATCATCACGGCAACGTATTTTCGAATAAAGCCATTGTTCTTCGTGATACTTTGTGAACGCTTTGAGCTTCCATTCTCTGGTACAGTTTGCATGTGTACATCCCTCTCTGGATTTGCAGAGGAAATCAGAACGGACTCAGAGGTCGCAGGAGTGCGGAGCTTCCCAGGCGGGCAAGGAGCTCGGTTGCGGGCTCAGTTTGACATGCTTATTGCTTAATTTCTAAATGTTTTCTCTCAACCCTTGACCAATTTAAGAAACTTCAATCCTAATATTTCTAGTCATATTAGTCTATTTTTTATCGTCGAACTTTCCGTTCCGAATAATAAAATAAGTATTTGCGTGACCTTAGAAACGTTCGCCTTTTCCCGTTACTAGTTGCCCATCACTGAAATATAGTGTGTCATAGAAAACCCATTAAAGATGAAAAGCTATTCAAAACTATTCTCTATTTCCAGTTCAACAGAAGAGGACAATGAAAGCAGAAACAGATCGATAATATTCATTTATTTTAAACACTCCCATTACATTCCCATTCGCCGCATTGAAGTGTTTGGAACCACTGATTTACTAGGTAATATTCAAGCTTTTGGTCTTGTCTCTTAGCTCATTTTGTTTCTTTTTTTACTCACGTCCATTTAAATTATTAGCAGTTTCATTGATTATACATAATTGGTTATTATTTATATAACACAAGTGCAATTTAAAATAGTGTTCATGTAAGCATTGGTTTGCAGAATATGGTACATTATCTTAACGGGTCATGGGGAAGAAAATCAAGGGACGTTTCCCCTCTTATTCTCATGAATAGAGAGTTTTATTTCTGAAATTTAAATTAATTGTTGCTGCGAGTCCATTAATTTTCTGTTTGAGTACATTATTTGACGCTTTTTTTCTCAAATGACTTCATGCATCCTTTATATGCATCAACGGGACGTGGATATTCTTGCAATAAAATATAGAGCACCACGTCACTCATTCAGTCATGATCCATGCTGAGAATGTAGAGCACAACGTCACACCTGACGGAAAACAGTAATAATTGTATACATCGCTTAACGTAAGTAACGGGTTCAGAGCAATAAACTTAATGTATTGTTCTAAAATACCTAATAACTAGTTTTTGTAAAATAAAGGAAACTCAAATTCAAGAAACGGATTCTTATATCCCAGGCATATCAACAGTTTCTAGACAAACACGTCTTCATTACCAGTTGCACGCTAATACCAATGAGTAGAATGTAGAAAGGCCGCAACACCATAGACCAAGATAACGAACGGTGACTGGTCAGCTTCCATTTTTCGTCGGCCGTTAAATGTGGTGAAGAATTTGTATTGCAATAAAACTTATAAAACCTATTTACATGGATGCCCTAACAATACAACAAAACGTCTTATAGAAATATCCCGTAGAGCAGTCGTACTTTTTCTTTATCGAACAATAACCTTTTTTCCGTTTGGTTCTCAGCAAGTTTGGGTGGAGTCATGGGCTTGTGCATGGGCATTAGCCTCCTGAGTGTCATCGAGTTCTTCTATTGGATGCTGATCCGACCCTGGTGTCAACATATCAAACAGAAAGATCCCCTACTGCGGAGTATCAAGAAGAACCATCGCACACAGAATGCGGAAGCAGCAGTTCAGTATTCTCGATATATGGAAGATGACGCCGCGAAGTCTCAGCGTTGAACTTAAAATATTATGTAATACTGACAAATTGTTAAATTTTACGGCAATTTAAGCAAATTAGAACTTCTTGGTTTGTTCAGAGTTGCACAAACTTTTAGTGACAATTCCAAAAGTTTCACAATACTTTACAACAAATTTAAAATATTTGTTATATCCTGATGAAATATTTTGCATTTTTAGAAAACAGCATCATATACCAACTGTTCAATCCTTATCTTTATATAATGTTTCATTAATTGTTGATTTATGTTACATCACATTTTATATTATAATTGTTGCAATCCAAAGCAAAAGCTTTTCATGGAACATACAGATCAACCTAGCAAAGTTGAATAACTGTAACAGTTTTAATGGCTGACGTTTACTTACAGGAAAAGTACGCTGCATGCAAACTTCATTTTTTGAAATCTGTTGTCAACCTAACAACTGTAAATTACTTCGCCGATCCTTCCGTGATTAAGATTAAACAGAATAGCGATGATGAAATTGATGATGTGAATAGAAATCATTAAAGACAGAAACAGATATGTTTATAATAGTGTTAGGAATCCTTGATAGCCTGTTTCCGATTTACACAATGTTTTGGTAAATCCGGAAAGCCGCAGTCTCCAAGTTACTTGTAGAAATGTGTTGGACAGACTCAAGGATGTTTTCTGTCAACCACGTACAGGGAAGGAAGGAGCCTCGTCGTGAATTTCAGCATGCGCAGCGAAGAGTCACCGCTCCTTGAAAGTAATTTATGCAATTAAAGTATGATTTATAATTACGACGCCTTTCCACTCGCGAGTATTCGTTATACAAGCTTACAAAAATCCTCTAGGTCTGTTACGTTCGTGTTGACTAAACCAGTACACACTTAACTTTAAAAATCCATGGAGTTGGTTGTCTACTGTGACAAAGGATGAGCAAAAATGCCATTGATTCCCGGCAAGTAAACTATATCCGTTTTAATATTAAAAAACTATTTCATGATTTTACTCCAATTAAGTGAAAGTCTTATTTTGTAAATGTTAATAAAAAACTATTTCATGATTTTACTCCAATTAAGTGAAGGTCATATTTTGTAAATGTTCTTCGATATTTTGAATTTTTTTTCAAATTGTCCATGCTCTAATGAAACTTAATTCTCTCCTCTGTAATGGTATACATCCATGTCCACAGATCTTCACTTCCCAATCCCTTTTTCCAATGCCATAACATTGAATAATTTTTTTTTTAATTATCCATGTTTAGAAACTATAATTACCTTGTTTTTTAAGAGTCAACTGTCCATCTATGATGTATTCATCACGGTGTAAGATATATATCTTACACCGTGGTATTCATGTACGCCAATGGTTAATAAATTGCATTGATTCTGTTTCCTTTTCTTGACTATCCGACTTTAAAAGTTATGAAAACCTAAATTCACATTGCAAATAATGGAATACAAATACAAAAATTGCTAACTTAACTGCATATTTCCATTGTTTTGTTAATGATAATTAGCGAATTTCAGTTTGTATTTATCGGACAAAAATGACATAAGAGTAGTCGCTCTCCTTAAACAAATACAAACATCTTTTGTTTCATTACATTGCATTTCATGAAATCAAATGGCTTGAATTCACAGCAAAATCATAAGAAAATATGTAATTATGTATAAAAAGAAGATAACACAAACGATAGTTTAAAGAATGCTTTTATTATCTAGCTCTATGTGATATAACAAAACATATCATTCCCTGCGTTATTGCAAATTAATATATTCTATTTTTAAGATATGACTTTAATAGACGCATACCAATGGGAGGACAGCGAAGATTTTTGTTGTTTTTCTTCTATTTTTTTATTGAATAATTACATGCCTCTGGTCAGTTAGGCCCTTGACAGCAGAAGATGAACTGATTGAGTATTACAAACAGAATTGAGTATCTACAAAGAAAGCTCACGCATCAAGAAAAATCTATTTTTTGTGTTAAAATCAAATTTGAAAGATGATGGGGGAGGTCGAAGAATTGTTGGGGCAATTTACGTTTTAGTCGGTTGCGATGGGGATTGTGTTTACCAAGTTCAAAATGAAGTGCAGTGATTAATTTTGCAATAGAATTTTGCTGAAATTTGTAGAAAAAAGTTTTTAATTGGAAGTATACCTAACTCAGAATGAATTTGTAGATTAGAAATAAACCAAGGGGTTTTAACAATAGTTCTTAGTCAGGTATTCTGAAAAAATTGTATTTTTGTTTAGAAAAAGAGTTTCATTGTTTAGGACTTTTATTATTACAACCTTTGTAAACTGTAAGAAATAGTTTCGCAATTCATATTTACAAAAATATTCGAAAGCGTCGACACACATAATCACTTTACGGAATCTCGGGCGTAGTCTTAGAGCTCGTAAACATCTTGTAATCTTTTTTAGTATGTGTATACCAGTCGCGGCTCGTGGTTTTATAAATGGGGAAGGCTGCAAATGCATTGCATTGCATTGCAGTGCATTGCATTGCCTGTCTTGTATTTCTATTAGTAAATCTGGTACAGACTTAAGGGAGTAGCGCTCCTACCGCGTATCGGGAAAACTAGTTAAAGGGCAATGCTACCCGCTGAACTGCATAGTAATGCCATCTGGTGAGCACGCCCTTCTTCAGACCCTAGACTTCCCTACCTTGAAGGCTGCCTCTCCGCAGCCTTTCGTCCGCCGGTAAGCCTGTGCAGTGAATGCATGACGTCATGCCTCCTCGTTTTACACACGTTTTTTTTCCTTATAATGGAAACGTTTTGGGTTAATGTCTGTTGCCTATTCAGTGATTCTCAAAGAATCGTACGCAGATGTGCAACTAATGTTATTGCGAGTATATTACAGTGAACGAAACCAGCAAGTTTGTGGCGATTTTAAAGTTCTTGCGATGCTGGTAGGTCAACAATCTAGTTTTACCAAATGTCCGTACTTTCTTTCAATGTGGGTTATCAGGGCACGAGTTGATCACGAAAGGGCACGAGTTACTTTCCCTGGTCACCTCGAGAACGTTTGGAAGTCGATTGTAAGAATGTTGTGCGCCAAAGCCTTGTGAGTCCTTCCAAAGTTTTGCTGCCACCTCTCCACATTTGGCTGGCTTGGCTTAATATGGAGAGGCGGCAGCAAAATCTATCACATCATCAAACACATTAAGCTTGGCTTAATGAAATAATTCGTAAAGGCTTTAAATAAAGGAGGAAACTGTTTCAAGTGCATGTGTGAAAAACCCCAAATACTATATGATGCAAAATTAAAAGATGTATTTAATGGTCCTGATATAAGAAATATGATGTCAGATGCAACATTTAAAAACACTAGGGATGAAAAGGAAAAAACAGTATGGATATCTTTCTGAGTAGTTGTTTCAAACGTTCTTGGTAACAAGGATCCCAATTACCAAAACAATGTGGCTAACATGCTTGAAGCATACAAGGAACTTGGTTGTAACATGAGTATGAAAATCCATTTCCTGTTTTCTCACCTAGATTACTTTCGAGAGAAGGACAATGGCGAACGGTTTCATAAGAATGTGCTGGGGTTCGAAGGGTGGTACCAGGGACGCATCAGTATGCCTTCAGACTATTGTCGCATGTTGTTGCATTGTTGACTGTTGTTGCATGTTAAAGCGTGAAATATCTTAATACAAACGTTAAATAAAAAGGAATAGCTTTCTCAAATAAGAAGCAACGGCTGTAACATTTGTGTGAAATAGTGAAGGAACAGTTCTTCCTCGAGTAAGAAGCAACGGGTGCGAAATTTGGGTTTCCAATAGTAAAGAAAACAAGACAAAATAAAGCAAAAACACTCTAGTGGTATGTATTAACAACTTAGGCAACAATTTTAGGCAACAAACAAAAAGTTTAAACTCGCAGGCTAGTGTTATTCATCACATATGAGCTTTGTAATTTCCTATATTAACTAACTCACTGGTTTCGTTACGACTTCTGAAACTTACTTCTTGAAAGCCCAGGAAGCAAATACAAGTCTTTAAAATTCACAATTTTCCTTCACCATTTCATTGAGCCTTTTAATCAATAAGTTGTAATTGTTCATGCAGCACATGATAAATTCCTTGTGCCTTGTATTAACGTTTTCAGTTTCAATTCGCACTGTAAATAATTTTGACAGGTAGAATCCCTCTTTGTGTCCTGGGGGACGTTAGACCTATTCTTATTTGTGGAATCAGTTCGATTCCAAACATTTTTTTTCTAAAGAACACAACAAAATAAGAATTTCCTTATTTCGCAACTACTAATGTGATATACAGGTGAATCACGTAAATTGATATTTTTGCGATCCGTGTTTAACGGATAATTTTAATGTAACAATCCGTCACAAAAGGTCACGCAGCGCTCCCCTCGACTAACGTGCGCTCGGGCAAGGAAAGCTGAGCACACAAGAAAATCAAAATTACTCAAAAAATGCTTGCCTAACAATATCTATATCCATGGATTCGTCTTTTTACGCTCGTCATGATAGACTAAAATACATGGGTACTTCCATTTGAAACAAACGAAACAAAGTTACCTCAATGACGCGTAAAATACAGGATCTAAAATAGAAATGACCACATGTATTGTAATGATTTGTATTTTTTTTTTTACAATAAAAGAAACATCATAGAGGAAGCCGATTTAGATTCAACAAATGACGGCAGAATGGAGTGTGGATCATATATTTTTGTTAAATAATAAACATTTGGGCTGATTCCGACTGTACTGAACCCCTCGCTGTCACGGACTCTTTAATATGTACGTAAGTATCGTTCACTGTGCAGTTTGAATACTAGAGGCTTTCTTATAATCTGCTTACTGAAGTGATTTCTTATAAAAGTGAATTGATAATTATGCGATGGATAGACTCAAGGTTGTTTAGAGTGAACGCGAGGGCCGAAGGCCCGAGCCTCGGCCGTGACTTGGATCCGGGCGAGCGAAGCGAGAAAACTTACCTTTGAAAGTAATTTGGCATTATAATGCGGCGGGGACAAATCGTATGAGGGCGTCTCAAAACTTTACGAGCCATGAAAATCGCCTATCGGTACGATACTTACGAACGCATTCAAGGAGGCCGTGGCAGCGAGGGCTACCGTACAGTCCGGAGCAACCAGCATTTGTTATTATATTGCATATTAATTTTGTAGTGTATATATGTTACAATACAATACTATTTTTACTTTCCCATATACTACAGGTACGTGTAGCATAAGGAAAGTTATGTAATGCCGCGCGAAAAAACGGCGGATTTTCGGCAGAAAAACTCTTATTACAGGGCCCTGATAACGAAAAAGTCGATTAATACAGTTGCTAAATTAAGAAAAAATCTCCTAACACGTGGTGCAGCCAGAATCCCTGTTTTGTGGGTCCTTGATACCGAAAAACCAATTGAAAGCAAAACGTGACCATCCGTCCGTCTGTGAACAACACTAGCGGCCAAACCGTTCAGCCGATTATCTCCTAAATTGATACTCCCCGGGCGATCTGAACAGAGCAATATGGAATAAACGCTGTATTGCTCTATTCTTTTGTTTTTTTCAAAAATTGCAAAAATGTAATTTTTTTACTTGTCTCTTACGTCGTTAATATTTACACTACCGGCGATTTGTTCACATTATTATATTAGTGAGTACACGTGCTTTAAATAATGTTAAGTAAAGTTTCTCGAAAACTCAACCGTTTTCTGTGAAAACTATCTCAAAATTACTCATTTTCAGAAAAGCTCAAACGCCATTTTCTCATAAATGGCTGCAAATTTTTTCTTCAAACGTTTGAAACGGATAGTGCTTATTGCACTATTTAATATGAAGTAAAGTTGAATTTGGGATCTTTTTTGTTTTTTTCAAAAATTAAATAAATGTAATTTGTAAAGATCCCTCACAGCTTTAATACGCACATTACCAGCAATTTGTAAACATTATTATATTTATGAATGTAAGTGCTTCAAATGACTTCAAATGAAGTTTCTTGAAAACTCAAAAATTTTCTGAGAAAAAGAGATTCAAATTTCGCATTTTTAGTAGCGCTTAAACGCCATTTTCTTAAAATCGGCTCCAAATTTTTAAAATAAAATTGTCATTTAAGACAAGTTTTTGTGTTCTTTAATATTATAAAATTAATTTTTCCATTCTACCATTAGGAAATCCTTAGAAAGTGGCGATAGATGGCAGCTGGTTTTCTCAATGAAATGTACTTATCAAAACTACATCTTCAAATAAGGTCATGCTTAATTTTTTGAAAATACAAGTAGTTATTCTATAATTTCGTGACAAACATAATACCCCACTGCAAATTTACTGCGCTTCAGACAAATGGAAACGTCGTAATTTAGAATGGCAAATGGATGCGTCGTTTCTTATATTCGACATTTTGTTATATATTTACACGTTAATCGTTTAGAAAGTATTTATTTTGAATTATTTGAAATAAAAATTTGCTAGCTCTTTAAGGGAGTACCGACAATGCAGGGAATGCAACAGTGGAATTCCGTTTCGCTTTCGCGCATTTCTGTGAATTACGTGTCATTGTTGTGACTTAAGATAGCTGTATTAAAAGGAGTTGTCAAATTTAACAGATACTTGTAGGATTGTCAAATTTATGTAGATATTTGCATGAAAATATTTACTTTTTGCACCAAATGCTGTACCATTTGTAATGAGTAAAGTATTTGTTGCATGGTTTTAGAATACTCTTCTCTAGTAATGGCCCTATGAAATGCATTTCTATATTGTTTGGTGTATCAGACTTCTTTTTCCAATACATGTTTACAAAACTTTTGTATTATATTTTCATGCAGTTGTAGAATTCACGTAGTTTTGACAACATTGCAATGGAAACAGTAAGTTGTTCGCTTCTTGGTTTAATTGGACGTTTTCAAATAATAGCTAAGATGTTAGTAGCACAGAAAGTGCAATATTTCAATCCTATGTAGCTCATTTCCAATAACACGGGAAATTATGTGCTGTTGTAGCACCACTAGTTTAAATAATTACATAATTCTAACATTAATCAATATTTAAATCAATTTTGCCAAATATAAGAAGGTAACAAACGAAAACTCTAGGGTTTGGGAGGGTACATAGCCCCTATGCCCCCCCTCTGGATCCCCCAATGAATTGATATCGAAGTAATCGGGATTCCGTGTGTCCGTCCCTTACTCAAGGTTCGACTTCTTCCGGTCCTCCTTTCGTGGTAAGGTGTTGTTCGACAGCGTCCCAATCTACTGGTGAGGAACTCACTATGTTTTTAATGAATTTCCAAAATATTCTAAGAGAATTCTTGATATAACGTGTTTTTTGCCTTTTAAAACACGTACGGAGGCGTGATTAATAGCTCATTCGATTACTCTTGAAAAGACGAATCGATTGGCACTATTTTAAACCCGATAATTCTAAAAACAACACCTGTAAGAAATATTTTAAAAACTTATTTTGGGGGATTTCAAGGAGCTTACAATTGTGAATTAATATGCTATTTTTTCGGTATAATACGAATCGTAACCACTTGATTTATCATAACAAAGAAAATTAGATATTATTAGAAAATAACTTAAAATAACTCTTATGAAACCGACGAATGATATCTGGTTGCCGTAGAGAATCCTCTACGTCATTCTCTGAACAGTTGGAAGGAGAGTCGGATGCTCTTTCTTCCGCAACAAGAACGTTCAAGAAATCCGCAGGAAAAGGTACATCGCCATCCTACCGCCTTACACAACCGTCCTTGTTTCAAGACCACAATCATGATAAATGCATATATAACGAGTTCTTTCATGTAAATAAATCAGATTATGAGCTTCACTTGAGTGATACACGTCGCATTGTACGCACTTCACCATGTAAGTTGAATTCCATTATTTTTCAAAAAGCAAACTTGACAAGTATTTGATTGGAAATCAAATTGTCCGTTAAATTTTGTGAATGAACTGAATACTGGAACAGAATTTCCTGCATAAAGTGGAGCAAAAATTGTTCATGAATAAAGAGATGATTTCCTGTTTATTGAGCCAAAACATATTCAATCATGTGAATAGAAATGTTAATGAATAATAATCTATTTAATGTCAATCAGTATCTTAGTTATTCACTTGGTTATCATTATTCTGTTGCATGCTCTTACTTTAGTCACGTGTCACTCATTAAGTAATTTTGAATTAAATTGCAGGTGGGTTAAGAATACTTTTGATTAAAAACAGGAAAATCTAATTATATTTGATTTGACACTCTTGTATAAAAATCAGTCGAACTTTATGCGCAAATTTGCTGGAAGCAGCAAATCGTTTCACGGCAGATAAATTATTCAAGGAAACCTAATTCCTGGAATTTAAAACATATTTCGAAATCTAGAAAATTTCAGTTTCTTCTTTCGCATTAATTTACAAACTCTTCTCTAGTTTTGTGTATTTCTAAATGTTTTATTTTCTTTTGCCTATCGGAATAACTTATTCACTTGGGAAAGCTTTTCTTAACTTCACCACTAATAATATAATTACCACCTCTCTATTTTGGTGGTATTTCTCGTGTTCTTTCATAACGAACATTTAATCATCCACTTTCCGCTTACTGTAATTTGCAAAGGAAATAATGAATCTGTTTAGGACTCAGCAAAAATGGACCGAAGAGCTTCCGGATGAACTGATGGATAACTACTTCAAATATTTTGAGAACACAAGTGTGCACGGACTTAAATATCTCACCGAACCTAGACGACCATGGCCAGAAAGGTGAGAAGCTAAGAATTCCTATAATTTTAACTAAGATTTGAAATAAACAAATTATTTATTAATGTGACGTAAAATTTGGAGCAAATGCAATAAAATGTGCTATTCCTGTGATGACTTCTCAATCGAAAACCAACCAGAAATATGAAGATGATGTATAATTCGTGTTACAAAAATTTGCCTCTTTCACTTTTGTGAACTGCGTCTTCTGTTGTGGCTAACTTTCACAGAATATTTAATTTCATTTTGTCAATTTTTGTGTTCCGTAGCTTCGATTCTTAACGCTGAGAAACGTTCGGAGAAATAACGTTACCTACTTTTCCTCCGAGTTAAGTGAGACATATCATTTTGAAAGTAACAATGAATTCTGTTGAATTTCATAACATTTTGGATGTCACAGGAAGGCGAATGGTTTACCTCTATCCTGCACGGAAGTCATTTCTTTCTTCTAAATTAATTATTTCAAGGTGTCACCTACCAATCGGATAACATGTAGGGGAGAGTTAGGTTAACTGAACCGGTTAAATAGTCCAAGCTTTTAAATGATGGTGGGAAGTGTTTAGGTTAAGTGGTAAGTGAAGTTTGTTGTTTGTAAGTTGGTGGAAGTGGTTAGGTTAAGTGGTTAACTTAACCTATTAGGTTAAGTGGACTTAACTGGTTAGGTTAAATGGTCGTATTGCAAACGTATAATACATTCCGTATTTGACACTAACTGTAAGCACAATGGTGTTGTTTGTTCCCAGAATATAAGGAGAAGCCTCTATCGAATATCATGCGAAATTTCACATGTATACGTCAAGTAAATACAATTTAAGAACTCGTTAAAAAAAGTGGACCAGTTAACCTAACTCTCCCCATCACCATTCTTTCATCATTTTCCAAGGTCGTTATAATGTGCAATGAAACTCACTGTCCTTTAATATCCTAGCAATTTTAGACGTATTTTATCATGATTTGAAGGAAGAAATAGTAGGTGCACTAGAAGTGTAGCATTCATCGTTTTCTTCTGCGAAACATTAGCACATGCAATATTAGTTCATATTAGTTTAAAAATACTTTGTGATTTGTTTTGTAATTGAGCGTCTTCCTTTTTTTTAAATTTATTTTCTTCCTGTTCAGCAGTTTTGCCTTTCAGGGGTTTTAAATTTTACATAACATTACGTACATAACATTTTGGGCAAACAACCTCTTATTATTGTATTTTACTACTAGCTATTTTACAAGATTTCATGATTATATTTCTATCACATGTAATCAATTTACATACAATACTCAAATTTTTAGCGTTAAACATTCTTAAATCTAGATATTTCTATAAACATTGAAAGGAAAATTTATTTTAAACATACAATATTATTGAGGATACTTATTTTTCATGGGGGTTTATACATGTCCTTCGGGTATCGTGAGCGTATTCTCTTGTGATTATCCAATGTTTTTCCCATTGTAAATTTTATACAGCAAGGAGAGGACGGAAGAAGTGTAAAAAATTTATCACAGTTCTTTCTTATATGCGCGATTAAGGGCTCAATTTGAAGTTCTCTTTGAATTTGTGAATTTGAGATGAACCAAGGAGCCTTTGCACGTTTTCTTAAAAATTTATTCTGTATTTTCTGCAGTTTTTCAATGTTGCTATTTGCTGTGTTATTCCAGACTGGACAGGCATATGTGAACGATGGCCTAATAATCGATTTAAATATTAACATAGCACATTCCAAATTTAAGGCTGAGCGATAGTTAATTAATGGATACAGTTTCGATATTTTGGCATATGTTGCACTGGTTATTACTTCAATGTGCTTTTTCCAAGTTAACCTGCTGTCAATGTTAACCCCAAGATATTTTACTGGTGTATCAGATGCTAGCCATGGGATGATAGTATTATTTACTACTAGTGGGCGCGGAAACTTTGGTTTACAGAGAGTAAAGATTTTGGCCTGTGTTTTAGTTGGGTTTATTTTTATTCTCCACTGATGAGCCCACTTTAGAAAGCATGAGACATCTGCTTCTGTGTTATCCTTCGCTACATTTATATCTGCATGCGTTGTGTATATTGCAGTATCGTCTGCGAATAATGCAAGATTTGAGTCACCTAATTTGGGAATGTCTGAAAAATAAACATTGAAGAGGAGCGGCGATAGCGCGGAACCTTGCGGTACCCCTGCTCTTATTGTTCTAGTTTGTGAGAGTGCGCTGTTTACTTTAACTCTGTACGTTCTGTCTGAAATAAAACTATTTATAATGTCCTGTAAGTAGAAAGGTACTCCCAGATGTTTCAGTTTGAATAGTAGACCAGTATGCCAGACTTTATCAAAGGCTTTCTCTACGTCTAAGAACAGTCCAATTGTATGCTGTTTGTTATGGAAACCATTTGCAATTTGTTCTACTAGGCGGATGAGCTGATGAGTTGTACTGTAATTTTGCCTGAACCCGAACTGCTCGTCTGGTAATGCCCTTATTTCTAAGAGGTATTTGGTAAGTCTTTTTTGTATCAGTTTCTCAAATACTTTGGACAAAGATGATAATAAGCTAATTGGCCTATAGCTCGTTACTTCTTTCGGATTTTTGCCTGGTTTACTGATTGGAAGGACAATGGCCTGTTTCCATGATTTTGGATAATACCCAATTCTAAGTGCAGAGTTATATATTGCTGCCAGGGTTGCAATCGAACTTCTTGGTAGTTCTTTCAAGACTGTTTGTTATACGGTCATGGCCAGGAGCCTTCCTAATTTTGAGCTTATTTATAATTAAAGCTATTTCGTAGGGGCTAATAAATTTAATTTGCGTGGGGACTCTGTAATTTATGTCTGTCATACACTCCTCAATTTCTTTATTATGTTTAACATCAATCATGGGGTTAGGTGTAAAAGTATTTTCAAAAGTTTCGGCGATGTAATCAGCCTTTTCTTGGTCTGTGTGTACATAATTTCCTGTTTGAGAGTTCAGAGGGGGGATATTTGTTTTTTCCCCTGATATACTTTTTATTGTTGTCCACAGTCGTTTTGAATTAGGATGTATTTGGGATAAATGAGTTTGGAAGTTAGAATATCTTAAGTTGTCTAATTCGATTTTAATTATCCTCGCTAATTTGTTTATTTTGAGCATCTTCCTCCTTCAAAAAGCACTCATTTTTGTTAAAAAGATGTTAAAATTTGTTAAAAATATGTTTTATTTGCAAAATATACTCAATCATTAAAACCTTCATAAAGCCCTTGGTGCACAAATAACTACGAGTATTTGACTTCAATCAGCGTAATATTAAAAAGTGCTAACAACAAATACTAGATGTTGAATATAGATTTTTTAGGAAGTAGGATTAATTGTGAAGATTAGTTATATGAAAATACTGAAGCCGTTTGAAATTTCCTGAATTTCACATTATTTGTTTTAGAGTGCTGTGGTTTTTCGGTGTCACAATTGGATTGGCCGCGTGTACCTACCTCATATTCCAAAGCTGGTCAGAATGGAGGAGCGATCCTGTAATAATTCAACAGCACACGTGTAAGCAACCAGTGTGGGAGATTCCCTTCCCTGCTGTTACCATCTGTCCATCTTACCAATTCGAGCAGCCGCAAAACTTCAAGTACACGGACTTCGTGAACAAACACAGTGTAAATAGTACACTCTTTCCAAAGCCGTGAGTAATATTTCTTCACCGTAACTTTTAAAAGCCATTTTTTTCACTTGCTGTATTCCATTCTTAAATGAAGTCGCTAGGAAATTGTCCTGAATGCATCAAGTGTTTCAATAGTACATTATGAAACGATGACGTAATGATGGGTATTAATATACAAGTTTGATATTACGATACGAGCGAGGCGGGGCTACCATTTAAGGTTTATTTATTTTCTATGTAAAAGTGCTAATTATTAATTAATATAATTATTAATAAATTAATTATTCTGTGTTTACCTTCTTAGTACTAGTTCTTCTAGTACCTTATCCCGGTACTAAAGTAAATTATAGATTTTTTGTTGGTTTTCAGGGCAACACATAACTCCACAAATCCAAAAATATTGATATCACAACTTGTTGTATACAAAGAATGCAAATTAAACGAGAGTAATCCAACAGCCATTGACAGAGTTCAACAGGTATTAAAAAATCTACTATTTAATGCGTTTTAGTTTCCTTTTCTTAATTAATTTATTTTAGATCGCTGTGCAACTCATTGGTCATAAGCGATCAAAAACTGTTTAACAATTTTACATTACATGAAAATTTACATATTTGATTTAGATATTTTACATATTTAGTTTCCTTTGTCTCCATGGTTCCTAATAAAAAGTTGTATTCTTTTCTTTTACATAGTTGCTCTCAGTCAAAAATGATATTGTAGAACAACTTGATCTCAACCCCTTCGATGAAATAGAATTGAAACCTGTTCTAACTGAAAATGGTCTATGCTATACCTTCAATATGAAGCATGACTTATTAGTAAAGGAAACGTAAGTTGCCAGTTTCTTTCATTCAGTACAATCATTTGATTAATTTTATAATCTATTCGTATGAAATGTGAATAATATTCTTTTACATGTAAGTAATGACACATATTGATTATATTTGAGGCCAGTACTGTATTCTATTGCGGTGCCAGTTAGTGTTGCGACATCGATAATAAAACATTGATGTTACCAATTATCGATGTTCAAACAAATACATGGATGTTAATAAAATACCGATCGCAAATCATTGATGTTTTAAACACCTATCTTTTAAAGCTGGTTTAGCTGGCTCTGACATTAAATTCGTGGGCAACAAAATTTAATTTTTACAGTGACCATATTTATTAATTTACAATGAAGATTAAACTGAAAACAAACTAAAAATAATAACAATAAAAAATAAAAATATTCAGCCTGAAAGCCTGAGCGCCCACAATAATCTCAAGAGGTCAGAGCTTCCTGAATTCGCCGAAGGGATGAAGAGGGGCCTTACGTCCAAGGCACCTATGCATACATCGCCTGTTCATGCGCGAAATACAAGGAAAGACTATTACTCGCGCAACTTTTCTTGACCGCTGGATTAAAAGAAATGCGGGTGGAGTAGGGGTATTAGTTACGAAATTGGCCACTAGATTTTATGTTGCAATGCCAATCTCTGGAGAATCAGTCGTTTTCGCAACTTTCTCAGATTTGATTTGCGTTCTAACTTTCTCAGGAGTTCTATGTATCTCCTGTGATGGATCTTCTCCTGCTTCGCTCATTTCTTTAGATTTTTTTTAGAAAATCACGGACAGACGTTCTAGTCTTTAACAGAAAATAATTTCTATTTCGCGTCAGTGAAGATGTGTTTGGAATGTTGTCATCAGTGCTCGCTGCGAGCTTTTCCCGTCAACTGTTTATTGTTTATTTTTCCCGAGAGGGGGAAGCAAGGTCATCGGTCAAGAAAAGTTGCGCGATTAATACGAAATACCAGGGCGTCGGGTCATCCTGAGCGAGAGGTAGTCTGCTCCATAAAGATAGTGCAATTAGTACACTTTGAGCGACAACGTAAACGACTGCGCCAGTTCGATTTTGGCTCAGTCTCATCCATTACAGACACACAGAAATCAACACAGCCTTCTTTATACATCGTTAAATAGGCAGAGACAGAGGTAGTCCGCAGATGGCTCGGAGGCTTAGAAGAGGCCGGAGAAAACTCCGCCTCGAGCGTGTTTAGAGAGTATGGATAGAGTATCGAAGGAATAAACGCTCGTTCAAATTAATTACTACAAAGTATTTTGAAGAACCTCTTTTTATACACAATTTGTGGGGGAAATTGACTTTCCCTTCCTTTTCATTGGTGGTGTCACGGCGTTCTAGCACTACCATATAAGCCGCCACTGATAGAAGCCTTTTAAGAAACTCGATATAGTATGCACCACAAAGATAAATCGGTAAACCTAAATAAATGAATCTAATGACACTAGTGAGATAAATAATAGTTAAAAAATATAGAAAACAATTCATGTTTATATGGCATGGTAAGAAGGCAAATTTTCAGTAAACTTATGTATTTCGTTATAATTACAAACACAAATTACAGAAATCAATGTTGTCGTTTTTTAAATATTTCTGGAAATATTCTTTTTTCCTAGATTTCATCATGTGCAAAGTGATAAACTACGCTACAGTGATGGAGACTGGGATCCAGTTTCTGGCTACACTAACGTCAATAAGAACGACTCATATCCCTATCGGGCAATGGATGCTGGGAAGAAAGCGGGACTGTATCTGCAACTGAACACAAATTTGACCGATACAGATCATCAATGCTGGAGAAATGGGTTTGAGGTAACATTCTTATTAGATAAGAATTAAACCGATGATTCTTTACATCAGCAGAAGTAATCGTTGATTATAGATTCGTCACACAGAGCAGAAAAATATTTATGTTTCCAGCATTACCTTTTACTGTTTTCCTGATAATAACTGGGTGCCGAATTAAAATTCATAAAATGGTGTAACGTTGAAATCCTAATTAAGTTTCCAGTATCTCTGTGACACTCTCCTGAAATGAGATATTCTTTGGCGACTCCTAATATAATATTTATGGCTTTACTCCTCTCCACCTAAAATAGTGGACACCAATACGATTCCAGTGCATGTCGACAGGCCGACCTTGTAGCGGGACTGATCCGTTAATTTACAAAGCCTTGCACCGACCACTGGTCTCTCACTTGCCACATCTACCTGCTATCAGCATTTGCGTTCACGTTTAGGAAACATATACAGGGAATTTCCACTGGTTCATAGTCTGTAGAGTGTGCAGCATCAGAATGTGAAAAGCGCTCGATCTATTCAAGTTTGTCAGAGATCAGGCTGTAGTACCAGCATCTGATCTACGTACCATCGAATGATACACTTTAATGCAGGAAGTACGTAATGTACAAAAAATAAGAGTGTTAAAATATCCAGTTTGTAGCTCATAGACCGAAGATATAAGTAGATATCACCACGATATTTATAATTTTGGTAATTTGCTACCATTCGAAAATTTTGAAAATTTAATTGACAATGTTAAAATATAGACTTTTGGTTTTGAGACGTTTAAAAATGAAGAAATAGAAACTGCTATTATACCTTTGTATAATACAACACCTATTACACCTTAGATGTTTATGTCTATTAGACCTTATTAATTGAACCTTCTAATTGTAGAACTTTTTTGGTATTAGATCCTTTGACGCGTAGACCTTTTGTCGCATTAGATCTGGTTCGCAATAGACGTCCTGTTCATTACGCCTAACGAGTATTAGAACTTGTGTCCGTGGACCTAACGACCTGAAAACTACTTTGTATATACGTATGTACACGGGAAAGTAAAAATTGAGAATTATTACTGTATTGTGCTCATAAAGTATCTTAATATACAAATGTTCTTAATGTCCAATTTATTGGTGTAGAAGTGTCATGGTGAAGCAAGCATCTTTTAAGTGTTCGTAAATATGCTTGGTTACGGAAAATCTCTCTTTATTACCTTGGGCTAGCATCGTGACACATACCCGGTTTTAACTGAATTTAATGCTATATATCGATCTTAAAATTTCTAGGTTTTATTCATTTAATGTGTGGACTATTCTCTTAATAACACAGAGACGGGAAACACGAAATGTTTACTTCTCCATCGCCAGAAAAACTGCTTGATACCACAGTCTTGCAGCTTCAAAAAGTTAAGCCAGACATTCACTTTTTTCTGATGACTTATTTCGTTTATAATACCTCCATATCTTTCTTACATTTTGTTTACGTATGGAATTACTACATTTGTTTTACACTGAGTTTGGTCACTTCATTTTCAAATTTAAATTTGCATTCCCATTAAATTTCGACTTCTGATTAATGAATAAATGTAGAAATACATTCTGTATTTTTACTTTTTTCTTTGTTGATAAAACAAGGCATTACTGTTTTATGTAAATTTAAAAGAGTGGGTTCGTTAAAATATATTCCCCTTTTTATGTGAGTGAGTGAGTGAACACTGAGCGAGTGAATGAGGAATATGAAACCTTATGTTCTTACGCCAGGGAAACTTCGAATTTCAGCAAATCATATAGTTTATTTTCTTCAGAAAAACCAGAAATCTTAAAATACATTTATCACCTGACAAATAAAACAACTATGAACGCCTACCAATGGTATTCTTGATGAAATGTCTCTTTTGACCCAGGTGCTTCTCCACAGTCCAATTGAATACCCGCAGCCCAATCGCAAATCTATTCTCGTGTCACTGAACTCCAAGGTGAACATCGCAGTGACTCCGGCCGGAATGCATCCGTCTAAGGACATGCAGGACTACGAAAGCCACTCCACCCCGGCGCAGCGCAAATGCCTGTTCCCGAAGGAGCGGCGGCTTCAATTCTTCCAGTATTACACGCAGACCAACTGCGAACTGGAATGCCTCACCAACGCAACTTTCCGGGAGTGCAAATGCGTCGAGTTCTACATGCCCCGTATGTTGAGCACACTCAGTTTGAATGACACGGTCTGACATCAATATTATATGATTATAAATATTCTTCCATAAGTATTACATAAATTATAATGCCAATATTTGGACTACATACGGTAGAAAAGAAATTCAAATTTTTAGGTATAAAAAAATTGCATTACTAATTTTTTTGTGTCATTATTTTGGTGAACTCAAGCGACGTATTACATAGAATTACACACGATCTGTATAATGCACACGTAATCGAAGTGGTAACCTATAGAATCAAAACTGTGGATTATGTGTTGCGATGTCTCCTGAACTTGTATTCTGTTGAAAACTCATGGGGTAGAATTTAAAACTTGTGCGTTGTCTCAAGGTTTCAATTCTACCACATGAGTTTCCAAATTAGCAACTGCAGCCATCAAATCTGTCTTTGATCTTGTGTTGGGAATTGCCCAAAAGGGGTCTATTCCAACTCATAAGGTCAAGATTATTTAGGAATGATTGCGGGGAAATGTTTTAGATTCTATTTACGTTACTAATCCGTCATCCGGTTTTTATGATCTAAATTCTCAAGATGACAAATTGTGGTCTTTTCTCGAGGAAACGGTCCTCAAAAAGGAACACCGCATCACCAAGACAGCTTTGATGGCTGCAGTTGCTAATTGTCTTAAGTAGATTATACAGAATTCTATTGATGCGTCACCAAAAAGATGAATGTTCTCAATCGTGTATATAAAATTAGCAATGTAAATATGTATTTTTTCACAACTAAAAAGGATACATTTTTTCTCCTATGTTTACTCGACATTATAATATGAAAGAGAATTGATGACAGACGTATTTCTAGGTTTTTAAACTTAGTTTGTACTGTATGCTTATAATTCATCCTCTGTTTCGCTCTCAGCTTCTCCGTTACACTAAACACAAAACACTTCCACTTTGTGTCAGTTATTCTCAATGTCTCAGCCTTTCTATAAAACTTAGCGCAAAACTCCGAGGACCCCCCAAGGATCTTGAAATCTCAATATTTTGTTTACATTTTTGGAAACAAATCATTTATTAGTATGTGGTTTTCAAATTCAGGTTTTAAAAAACCTCTCAGTTTAATAACTATTCATAAACTTCACGAATATAATTTATTTTGTGCTCTCTCAGTTCATTCTCCAATTTTTTAGACTCGAATAAAATATCCATATTAACTAAGGTATTAGAATTCATCCGATTCTCAATCATTTTGAAACATTTTATGTCCGACGTAGTCTCGTGAACTTGCGCCGTAAATCTAACTGTTCACTGGCTAATCAAACGACCTAACTGGCCACTGAAAAAGGAGGTAACGCATGCAGAGGAGCATCTCTAAATGTTAATGTGTAAACATGCATATCATGAACTCCCCTGAAAGTTATTAATGCAGATCAGGTGGAATTTTTTTAAGAAATGTTAAATAGCAATTTCCATTTATGTAAACGATTATCATTTCTTGATATTTAAATGCCCGCCTCAATAAGTTTTTTTCTATTTCATAATACGTAGTAACGTAGTTATAAACCCTAAATATTTTTTCGACATTTCAGAAAATCAGAGCATGCCTATTTGCAAACAAGATCAACGGACATGTGTAAAAGAAGTGTTAGGTAAGTAAAGTGGCATTTGCTGTATGTATAGAGTTAGTGTTCCATTATTTACATGGCAATGTTTGTTTCAGAACGTATTAACTGGGGAAGGCCTTCAGAGGAGTGTGGCCCAACGAATCCTCCTTGTGGATGCGTCCAAACATGCACCTTCTTACATTACAAAGTTGAAACGTCAAGTCGCAATCTGAATCAGATAAATGAGAATCTCTTGTTCAAATCATCAGACAACAGGTAAGTCTTCTTCCAAACTTTAAATTATAAGAAAGTTATATTTTTTATTTTCTCAAGTTTGAGTGATGAAAAATAAATAATGGAATTGAAAAACCCTAAAAACAATAATTACGTTTCTGGTAACGTTCAGTAGTGAATCTACACAATCTTTTAAAGTGATTAATTCATCACTTACTGCGATTGATTGTGACACAAAAACCAAACTTGTGTAATAGTTTGATATGATCATCATGATCAAACGACTATCGCTTATGCACTACAAGGCTTCAGGAGAATGGCTGAAGAGGGATGCAACTTTCATTATTCTACAAAAATTCATATAATCCGATTATGTTTATATATTTTCTATATACATAATATATAATCATGTGTAAATTGGAAAATACGAATTACAATGTTTCCTTGCTGGGACCCAAACTTTGTTTTTGTTACGATGAAATTCCTATTTAGCGAGATCGTGTTAAGAAGAATGTACTATATTTCATTCAGACTTTTATATAAACTATTATATAGTTTGTTTTATATTAAGGGCGTGAAAATTAACTTAATTTTGCAATAGTTTTTTGCACAGATCGTCGCGGGTTTGTTTAATAAATCATGACATCGAAACGCACCACCATTGTGAATGATTAATAACAGATTCGGTGGATTTGGACGGCGGACACGGCCAGGAGAGACGGATAGGGAAAACAAGACGAAGAGAGGAAGAGGACAGGGGAATCGGATAGGGGAGACGGACGGGGGAGACGGACAGGGGGGACGGACAAGAGAGATGGATGGGGGAGACGGGCAAGGGAGACCTACAGGGATGACGGTCGGGGGAGACGAGCAGTTGCTATTTATTTCTATGATTATTTCACGTCAACGTCTTATTTAATTTACTAATGTTATTCGTTTTTTGTTCAAACAATGCCTTTCGTTTGGCTTCTAAAAGGAATTTTTACAATGAAGTCATAATGCATTATCGTCATAGTAGCTGTAGTAAATCCGTTGAGCGCTTTACCCGTAATGAATCTTCTTATATAATTCATATAAATGGATACTTAACTGAACAGTATCTCACAGCAGTCTTTAACGTTATACATGAATAGTCGAAAGAAATATTAAAAGTACGTGAAATATTGTATTTGTATCAATTTGTCTTCCAGGTCAAAATTGGAAACGGAGAGTCCAACTACTAGTAAATCAGTAATAACAATTTACTTTGAAGATTCTCATTATCTCCCCTTGCAACGCAAGCCATTAAGGGATACACTAGATATCTTGGGTAAGTAGATAACTTCTGAACCTAATGTATGTATGTAATGTAAAAATTAAAGGGATTCATTTCATTCACAGGTACATTCGTTTTGATTATGTGAACTCTTAAGTCTACTTCTTAAATTAATTATTTTGGTGCGTGATTTCCGCAATGATACTACTATGTGATACTTCCTATTATGTGATAAATAATATGTACTATCAATATGCGAATTATTGAAGGAACATCTGATCGAAACCAAACTAGCTTGCTCTATTTAATCCATTAAAACGTACTTCTTGACAAAAACGTATGTGCATAGTTTGCATAGTTTTAGATAATTCGTTAAGGATGTGATCGTGTGAGGTGGCTCATGGTCACTGAAGCCAATGCAATACCTCGGACCGGTAGGTCCTTGTGTTCGAGTCCCGACAGTGCCAGGATTAACGACACTTGATAGATAGCTAGGTCGAGTTTAGCCGCTGTCTGTTTTTCCTCCCTACCAAACGGGCCACGGACCGCACGCAATCTTTCCGTCCTCTTCCTTGTCAGATCCCCCCACTCCCTTTCTTTCATACACTTCCACTTACATGCACAACGCTACCATACCTGTTGGAAGACCAGTCGGGAGATCTTGTCCCCCTTGTTGGGCATTGCCCCACTGGGAGGAGATACCTGAAGAGATAAAATCCTGCAAGTTGGCGTCAGGTCGGCGGCAGATCTCAGTATCCGTAATGGTTATGGCATCACCGCCACACCCCGTGATAAAAACATTCACTATCCTTACAGGACTAATGATCATTGCAGTTGACGCACCAGAAAACTTGACATAATCAATCTTTAATGATGTGAATGATGAGAATGTATGAATAAGTTACTTCATTTTCATGGCTGAAGTTAGGGTGGACGGTCCCTCCAAATAATTTCATTTTGGAGTTTTGTGTGCCTTCCAACCTCAGCAGTAAATGCTTATTTTAACTTAACTTCTCAGTCAGAAATAATTTTCATTTTCATTTTCTTTCTTCAATAATTTAATAAAATTTAATGTTTAGGAAGATATCGACAATGAACTAGAATGCTTTACAAATTTTCCCATTTGTAAAAGGTTCCTTGTGATTGATTGTTTCCGTGCCCGACAACTGCTATGGCCATTAGTCCCGTTAGTGTAGTAAATGTTTATCCCAGGAGGTGGTGGTGGTGGTTCCTACCCCGCTGAATGGTGATCTCCCGTGCCGACCTACATGTTGGCTTGCGGAAATTTCTCTTCCGGCATCTGGCATTGGCATCTCTTCAGCAGGGCACCAGCCCAGTCGGAGAGCTCTAAGATCCAAATTGGTCTCGTAGTGTGGTAGTATAGTGCATGTATGTGTGTGTGTGTGTGTATGTTTGTGTGTAAGAGGAAAGAATAGGAAGATGAAGGAAAGATCGCGTGCTTTCCGTGGTCTCATTGTTGACATTTGGCTTGTATTGAAATATAACTACCTTTTCTCACTTTAATTTATTAACTTATTTCTGCCCCGCGTCATGCGAGCGTCATGCTTCAACCGAATACCTTTTACCCAATATTTACCGATAATGAAGCCAGTAAATACTGGTATTCATTTGGAAAGAAGGCTGAATAGACCTTAGGATCACCCTTCTGGAATTATACTTTTATTTATATCACTTTTGTCTCACTCAGTTTTTATATTACAGTACTCATCAATACTCTCTGTTACATATCTCAGAGCTGTATTAGTTATTTACTCTTCTTCATGAGCCTGAAAATAAACACTATTACCATAGCATGGCTGGTAAAAATTTCTAATAATTGGGGAAAAACTTGTATTGGTAGCTACTCTCATGACACATTGAAATAACTATTAAATAATAACAAGTGATTAAAAAATATTACAGTAGCGTAACAATACCTTTTGTAATTTACTTTTTTAATTAAATTCTGCGATGATTTTTAGGTAGAAAAATTTATCTATACTTAAAACTTCATAGAAACCTTACGTAAATAAAAGAATTAAAATTTGTATACCTTCTCGAATCTGTTATTTTTATTTGTTAGGAAAAATCTTAATATGGCCGTATTTACTTTAATTACTGACTTATTTAACATAATAATAACTTAAAAATTACGACAAGCTTGGCCTTGTACATCGCATGTTAAAATCTTTATGATTGCTTAATTTATGGGCACTTTGCTAAGTAGAAGACGGACGTCTGCACTCTTGACGACCGGAATTTCCGTGTAAGTCATCCGTCTGGCTGCAACTACATCCCATCTTTTAATTTCTCGCACTGACAGCTTTGGTAATTGCGCCATCATAAATATTGTCTATCGCAACTTTTTACGTCCGGTCTCATTTCGCGATTCTACTTCCTTTCCAACGCAACGTCAATAAATTCATTACTCACAACTGTATAATCATCATGACGCCTAACACACGTCTGTACTCGCCCGGAGTTTTTCACTCATCTTATCCGTCTCATGATTCTACATCTGTACTCTCCTGAAGTACAACATCGTCTGATGATTTTCAGTAGTTAATTTTCCTCCTCCTTCCGGTCGTGTACTGTCTCTATTGTTTTTCTAGCATATTCGATGCTATTCTGCCCTTTTCCCATTGCACTACAATAAGTTATTTTGTTCTTTCCTAATAATGCCTTATTATTAAATTATTTATTTATGTAATTGAAATAACCCTGTCTTATAAATACGTAAAAGAACTTTATGTCATTTTCGTGTAAGAGACACATATTCCCCCAACGTCACGTTTCTTCTTTAATTTCCCCCTGGTTATTCGAACCCATCGACATATTCCGCCATTATATTTTAATTACTTTAAAATAAATATCTTTGAGATATTATAACGCCTCTCAATGTTGATCGCAGAAACCACACATAACTACCGATCAGAGAGCTGCGAGCCGTTACAATTCTCTTCCACACAGCGAATGAATTTGACCTAGCTACTACGTAACTGGTTTCGAAAACACTCCACCGTCGGGACTCGGATCCTAAGATGCTGCAAAGTCAGCGGCTCTGACTTAAACTCCGGCCATGGTGTAAGTGTTAACTAGATGCCTTTGGGGCAAATTTTCTGAAGCCAGTTTGAGGCTAGTTCCTCGCTTGTCCGTACGGTGCGCACGGTCTGTTTGGGTCACGGTGTAAGATAAATATCTTGAAATGACAGATTAAACTGTGACTATTACAGTTTTACAAAACATTTCCTACCCATTTTCGTAAGAGTTCGCTCTAGACTTTACCAATTCCACCGTGAAACGACAAATCACCGATTTGAAATTTCAAACCGGCTAGCCACAGAACTGTCGAATGGATCACGACCAATCACAACCTTGCCCAAATGAGACCCCAAGATCGCAGCGCTTATATGCCAGAACTGTGAGAACTATCCTCACAAAAATTTCAATTTTAGACTGGAAGTGAACACACCTATATATCTTATACCGGGACTCAGACAGCCCAATCACGTGTGTATTATGGTGATTTCGTCTGTTCATTTACAGCGAACGTGGGCGGCTTCATGGGACTCTGTATGGGAATGAGTCTCCTCAGCGTGATCGAGTTGTTCTATTGGATGCTCATTCGACCTTGCTGCCAACGTATCAAGCAGAGCAATCCACAACTACGCAGCATCAAGAAAGCCATAGCAAATAAAGTTGAAGCATCTGTTCAGTATTCTCGACAATTAGAAGATGTAGAAAATCATGTCTAAAAAACATAAGCACTTTCTTTCATGGTGAATCAGAACAGATGCCCAAATTTTGAAGTTACTTAAGTGAAGTGGCGAAAATCAGTTTTGACGGTTTTTCAGAACAAACTTAAGCAATTCTGATAATTTAACAACATTGTCAGTCGGATGAGAAAACTTGGAATATATAGCAAAAAAGTTCATGAATATTCTTTTCATCATGAAACTACAGAACAAACGTTTTTGATGACTCAGAAGGAGCTAGTATATATTTGAAATTGCTATTGTACTTCAAGTGTCATAACAACAATAACAATTGTATTTTTAATTCATCATTGATCATATTATGTAAATATAACTTCATACATTATTTATTTTACCGACCAGTATTGTAAAATAAGATTCATATCAATAAAACATTATTGTTACGTTAATGTGTTTCACTTTAAAATTCATTTTAAAATAAAACTAAAATATTAACTCCAAACACCACCAATAGTATTGTGCTCGTAAACCCATATTCTAAATAAAATTGTGTATGAAACAAACTATGACACCAGGAGGCGAACATACAGTAATAGCGATACTGAATATTTTATGTTCAATTAATTTTCTACTTTCTTAATATTTCCTGTTCTCAGAAATTTAATAAAAATTGATAAAATTTCTAATACTTCCTTACAAAAGCAACAATAAAACAGAAATAATTTTGGAATAGGCCATTTTCAAGCAAGAATAATACATAAATCTTTAGGTTCAAATAGAAGACTTAATAAGTTCAAATAGAAATCCTGAAGTAAGTGTAAAAGCTCTTATTGTCTTTGAGAAAAATGTTGACAAAATACCAAAAACTCCGCAAATTCAGAGACAAGAAAATCATCACAATCCTTTGAAGGTTAAAACCATACGGTGTTCAGAACCTGCACCTTATAAATAGTATTGAGTAATTATTTAGTGTCCATGAAACGAATGGACAAACAACAACGTACTAGTAGAGCGTTTGCCTGGAGAATAAATGACATCAGAGCGCTGCTTCCCCTCCGCGAGCAGGCCTCGGAGAAGCGATGCGAGCAAAGGGGAGAGGGAGGAAGGGGCAGACGGCGGTCACCGGTAACTAAAACCTTAGCAGTGGGCCTTTGTTGGTGTCAGGCAACATGAGATGGAAACCATCTACACCCGTCAATTTTCTTTCTGTTTGGGAAGAAAGATTTTCCTTTGTAGATACTGGAACAATGGCGAAGTGTTTAGTATTTTTGAAAGAATTACAATATGTTAAAAAGTCCACTTACAGATGCATTGCGTAGCTTCGCGACCCAGAAAAACCTGCGAAATAAAAAAAATTCTGAGAATTGACACAGCCCGCAATTATGGGACGAGAAAAGGAATATACTTCGAAATACTCTCACGTGGTCCTTACCGGTTACTTATTTAACAATTATTGTTTCAGAACAAACTAATTCGTTATATTATATATCATTGAATTAAAATGTTTTATCATATTATTGTTCTAAAATGTTGAAACTGCCTTTTCCAAAAAAGTTATTTAATAGAAGAATGGAAGTAGAACTACAGTACTGTTTATGATAAAGTCGGATATGGCATTAAATTATGAAATAATGTATGCTCTATTCTATAATTCTTCATGTTGTCATTAATCATAAACATTCTAAATAATATTTCCATTTAAAAAACATAATTATCGATTTTCCAAGCGAACCTTTTCCACCCGTTTCCTTAGCATCATTGGAACACTATGCACGCCGCCGCGTCGGGCCTTGCCTTTGCTCCGTGGCTCCGTGCGGAGCAGACGAGCAGATTGCTGTGACGTCACAGAGCATTGAGTTGGCAAGAACTGCGCTAGTAAGTTGCCAGACTCTTTTAACTTGAACACTTCCACTGACTGTTTCTTGCTCAGTTGCATGTTTGAACAATCACTACATATGTTCGTTCAGTCGATTATCATTTCATTCGTAGGTTATTTTAAACCAATTATTATTTTATATCAATCGCATTTTTAGTCTGTGAACAACTACGCATTTAAAGGTTTCCATTCATACCTTCTCGCCGGCGAGATACATTAGCCATTTTGAGGCTACTAATTCAGCAGTTCAGTTTTATGGGCCATAACTTCAAATACAAACAAATTGTATCACAAACCGTCACTTCCTCCTGGGTTATCTTTTGAGCAATCCTAACTTCCGATAATGTAAAATTACTTCAAAAACATAACAGGAATGGCTGCAAAAGAAGGGAGAAGTTTCAATTTTAAAATAAGGAAGGGAAACGGTAGGCATTTCCTTCTTTCTTAAGCAGACATTGGAGCATAAGTTTACCCAACTATCTACGAAAAACACTCAGCAACCGGATTGCGACTACGCACGCACGCGCAACTACTGGCCGCACCTTTTCCAGTTCGCCGTGGCGGGGACCACATCTTCCCGATAAGCCAACCGCGGAAGCATAGTGAGTAAGTCGCTAGTAGACGCTTGTGAGCCATGGTGATACCAAGGTACGTACACTTCTCGTTTTTGTTCCATTTATTTGCGGATGTGCCTTTCACTATTTGACATATTTAATAACTACAAAAATTGAATACCAATATCAAATAGAATCATGACAAACAAATACCCAAGTTCCTATAATCAAGTCAAATGGTAGAAAACCAGGGGAAGTTTTTGAATCATTTTGATATTTAGTTCCTATATATTTTTGGGTCTCTGAACATGAACATCAAATTTCCCAATATCACATTTCGCTGGAAACTCTTTTTTTCAAGCAATATTTGTAAAAAATATAGTATAATATTTGTTGTTCTGTTTAAACCCTCGAGCATCATCCATTGTTCGTAAATGATGATCTGCATTAAAAAAAGAAGATGAAATTCTTTCACATTTTTTATCTTTCCGTATTTTTTTATCCAAATAACCGCGAGTAATTTGAATTTCCCAGGTTTAGGTTTAAAAGATGTGACATATGTAATGAACTAGTAATTACTGTAGTTGGTCTCAAGATAAAGGAGAAAACACAAGAAATTTTCTTGTAGGTGCCTATCACAAAGTCAAGAGTGCAATTTAAGTACTGGTTGACTTAAATAAATAAATATATAAATAAGTAAACTGGTTGAGTTGTTCATGATCGACTGAACAAACGGCCGCGATGACTCAGTAGCACCATTACCCTTGCCTCCACAGCGGAGCTCATCGCAAGGTCCTACGATTCGGGCCCGACGGTGGCGGTTTTCTACATTAGCACATATTACTCTCGCAACTTTTCTTGAACGATGGATTGAAGAAATTCTGATGGAGTGGGGGTATTCGTAACGAAATCGGCCACTAGATTTTATGAAGCAACGCCAATCTCTGAAGAATCAGTCATGTCTTCGCAACTTTCTCAATAATTTGCGTTCTAACTTTCTCAGGAGTTCGAGGTATCTCTTATGATAAATCTTCACGTGCTTCGGTCATTTCTTTAGATTTTTTGGAGAAAATCTCAGACAGAATTTCTCGTTTTCAATAGAAAATATTTTCTATTTCGCGCCAGTGAAGATGTGTTTGGAATGTTGTCATCAGTGCTCGTTGCGAGCTATTGTCGTCAACTGTTTATTGTGCGAGAGAGGGTAAAGTATCGTTCAAGAAAAGCTGTTCAATTAATAGCTAAGTTGAATTCAATCACTATAAAATGAGAGACAATTCTAGCGACCGGCTGCTCTAATCGGTAGTTTTCCGAGATTCATCCGATCCATACCAGGCGAATCCCGGAGCAACATTCTAACAAACGGATCGAGGTCTGCTCATAATATTTCCTTTCTCACTCTTGTCCCCTCCACTCGTCTTACACATACACACTTGCACATACACACATACACACACATACAAACACACACACACATACATACATACATGCATACATACATTTCCATACCCCAGGTTACCAGACATATCAGGAGAGTTGTTGGAAACTTACAACTAGTCCCGACGAGAGCGGTGCCCAGCAAATGGAGATAATTGGACGATAAAACCCCGCAAGCCGACACCAGATCGAATATCACGTCCCAGCGGAGAAGGAGCCAACCACCTTACATAATAAAACATTCACAACGCTTACGGGACGAAGGACCAAAGTAGTCTACTTGCCCGGAATCTCAAATAATGAGCCAATTAATCCATCGACCGAACAAGAGCGGACTTCTGGTGTGCAGCATTCCTATCTCCTGCGCTTTTCACATCTTAATCTTAAACAAGTTAATCATTGGGATTGGAAAACCTATAATCTAATTCACCCGATAAAAATAAATCTGAAGTAGATTTTGGTCTGACCGTTGCTCGCTTGAAAGAAGTGATGCAGTAATTGAACGCGAACAATCAGCCTCTTGTGATGACTTCCTTTGATCAATTTACCATACAAGCCCATTCCGGGATACTCAATAAAATAATGCTCATTTCTGGTTTGAAATGCTGCAAACACTTCCTACAGTAAAAAATATCAGCCAAAACTGCCGGCTTTGTGAATGTACGACTTCGGGCACAGTGTTTTACAAAGTAAATATTTAGTTATGATCATACGAACTAATTCACTTATTTGTGTTAGCATATGTAAGCAAATCCCTATTCTCCTAATCATCTGATATTCTAATAATCATATTTCTCACAACAAAGATGGAATAAAAATAACTAACATGTATCCTTGCATCCGCGTTACACTCCTGGGGCTGCACTTGCTTAAAACAGTTCATGGACTTGTTCGTGGACCCCAATCATTGTATCGAACAGGAAGTCTTAGGGCGGGAAGAACTTCATTTAAATGACCAAAGTACATGGAAGATGAGATGTTTACTTGGGTAGGTTATTCAGTTATGGTTAAGTGGAGAGTGACGACTGGAGAAAGAGATGGTGATGGTGCGACAATGAGGGAAGGAGCGACGTGTGTGGAGACTGCAGCGGGGGAGGAGACAAAGTCGACGCAGGTGGTGACTGCTACTTGGACGGACGGAGAGTCGGCGTAGGGGGTGGCTGCGACATGGGCAACAGACAGGCAGACGGATAGACAGACAGACGGATAGACAGACAGACGGACGTCTTGCCGTCAATCGATTTTGCAGTATCAACGACCCACAAAAAGCGGATTCTGACTTCAAACGTGTTAGAGGAAGTAATTTACTGTATATAAAAATATTTATCCACTTTTTCGTTACCAGAGCCCGGCTATAACTTTTTCTGTCGAAAATTCGCCGCACTGGATCACGATTACAATACTTACACTTCTTACGAAGTAAGGGTCTGAAAGAAAAACACCTTTTTAGTATCACTGGACATCAAAACGTATTTCCGTTGAAATCTCGAAATCAACTTTCCGGACCATTTCATGACTGTCTCTATAAAACATATTACTCCTTATATACGTACGTATGCGAGAAAGTAAAACAGAAAGTCGAGATATCCAGACGCTCTATCGGCCTTAATTATTAAACGATATGGCGATGCTTTTGTATCGTATGCAGTTACGTTCATTAATGTACGAATATCTATCAATATTGTCTACGTATCGGAAGATTGAAAGCTGACTCTATTAGTACCCATTCTTCAAAGTGGAAATGAAGCAGTATTCTTTCTAGAACCTAAATTAGTGACCTAAACAGTTTGCGGCAACCTTTTAACGGTCTAAGCGTGAATAAATATATAAATTAATTAGTTTCTTAGTTTATTTTTCGTACAATAAAAATAATTATTTTTTATTATTTTATATTTTATTACATGAAGCAACCCTTCTAATTGGGGTAATTATAATATTCCATATAACGTTAGTCATTCAATCAAAGTTGTCTTGCAGAAATATTTAGACGGAGATAATTTTGAACAATCCTAGAATCCACATTTTACCAAAAAGTTTCTGAATTACTGCGAGGCTATCAATATCCTTAATGAATTGTACGTGTATCGTGTAGGCAAACTCTGTCGTCAACCCATGTAATTCATTATAACGAAAAGCAATAATTTTATGTGTCTGATTTAACAAAAAATTGTTTAAATTTTTGTCACATTTTAGAATGGGACTGATAGTATTTATACGCCTTTAAGTGTCAACTCTCGGCATTACGTATCGAGATGAAAACAAATGACAAACATTGTTTCGTTATACACTTATTGCTGCTGTTATAAGATAAACGATGATGTGCTTTTCTCAAAGATGGTTCTTTATTCATTTATTTCTCACTCATTTAATAAAAACATAAATTTGTTTCTTTTTAGTAGTATATAAAATACGTTTATTGTTAGAAGTATATAAAATTTGCTTTTTAGTAGTATATAAATCTTTTAACTTAAAATATTAGAAATCAATTAATGTTTTGAAAATTATATCACTGTGGTTCACATTATGTTACCTATTTCAAGATATTCGTTATTCCTTTTTAGTTTAAAGCCAAACGCAAACTTGGTGAAGGAGTGCAAAGAAGAATTACGGGACAACTACATAGGATATTTTGATAAAACTACTGTCCATGGGCTGAGATACTTGACAGAGCCAAGAAGACCGTGGCCAGAGAGGTGAGATCCGAGTGAACTAAAGAGTACGAACGGTATAATAATATTGACAAATTGTGATGAAGGACGCCATAAGTTGTATTGTATTATGCATGAAACAGGGAAGCTCAAAAAAGCTGGATATTATAAAAAGAAAGTATTAAAATTCCCACTATATTGCAACATAATCAAAACTTTAAAGCCCTTCCACATACATCGTTTTGAAGGTGTTCAAATATATTCAGCAGTGCCTGTGCAATAAAATTTACAGACGAAATGCGGAACAATGGATGTAAAACAATCTCGCTTTGCTCCATTAACAAGTATCATGGGTCCTTGCTTTTTTCGCGTTTTAGAATACATTTTCTTTAATACCAAAAACTAACGGAGACACAATGTTACAAGTATCTTTCGCAAATTTCTTTATCCAATTCGCAAAATTTTTGAAGTCACAAATCTCATAATGTTCATTCACTCTTTCGGAATTGAGTTTACAAAACATATTTTCTTCATTTTTTTTAATTTAGCTCTCTTGTTTAGATGCACACGCAGTAATGCAAGAATTCTGAAAAAAGTAATAATTTTCTGTTTGAAAGAACACAGTTTCTTTACAAAGAAGAACGTCCTACCAAATGTGTGATATGTCAATAGTCTTACAGAGCTCCTCGGGTGACTCATGGTCAGCGTGTTAGCTTTGTGAGGCGGCCCAGGGTTCGATTCTCAGCCTGGGCAAAAATTAAGCTGTAGCTTTCTTAGACAAATCGTACTTAGATTCCATGTCAGTGTGGTGAAACAACGATCAGATGATGGGAATAGTCATGCTCGTCACATGTCCCCCTTACCTCCAGGTGGGGAAAACACATAAAAAAGGGCTCAGACCTGGGAACTCCGCTAGATTGTAAGAGGAGGATTAATATGATCCTCTTTCAAATACATACATACTAGTCTTAGAGACGAGATTATTATGGCTTGTAAGGAAAGATTACGATTTATAAGTCGCTAAAGACACAAAACCTAATACGTATGCATCTATTAAAATGAAAACTAGAATTTTATATATAATGCTATGAAGAAATACACAGAAACAAATTCAATGCACAACACATGTTACCATCGAAAATAATTCTAGAAATGTGCTTCGTTGGCTATTAAAACCCTGCTTTCGAGCCTCCTGAGGTAACTCGAGAGGTTTCTCAAATTTCAATGTAGGAAATGACACCTTTTGCATGTTCTATTGAAGTTTATTTCACTTTTAAAACAATGATTTACAGAGTGTGAAATGTGTAAACGAGTATAATTATAATAATAATAATAATAATAATAATAAATATAATAATAAACATAATAAATAATAATATTATTAATCATAATAATTGGTGCAGGGTGCTATGGTTCATAGGGCTGAGCGTAGCTCTGGTAGCATGTTCATGGCTCATGTACGACACGTACAGTCGATGGGTGCAATCGCCAGTCATCAGTACCACAGACGAGACTCAGCGTAACATATGGCAGATACCTTTCCCCGCAGTGACTATCTGTCCGAAAGCCAAATCAAAAGGACTAAACTACACGAGATTTGTAAATATGTATCAGAGAGGCCAACTTGATCACAGACAGTACGTATCATGAGAAAGTAATATTGTCTATCTTTTTTTGTCAATTATTCACTTTTAGCTCAACAACTTCGAAAAAAACACTAGAGGGCTGGACTTACCTCAATCCCTCCCCTCCCTCTACTGACCTGGTGTAGCATAATTCTCCCTCCAGGTACGATACTCCGAAATCTAATTCGCTTCCTCATTTGGTGAGAGTTACAGAGCAGGGAGAAGGGAATGGTCTGAGATGTCTTCGCGATTTCGTAGCCTTTGACAGTCTTGAGAAGCCAAGGCTCCCCCCTTTCCGTTGGCGGTTATAACTCGAGGTACCACTCCTCAGGTGCAGAAGATAAGCAACGAGGAGAGGGGAGCTTCTCTGCTACTTTTCACTGTAATCCAGAGAGTTATTTTTTCAAAGTTGTTGAGCTTCAGAAAAAAAATAATATAAGAATCCATTAAATTATTTAGTTATGTGACAAATATTGTGATTACTGAAGTTTCAATTCTATACAAAAGCAAGCTTCACACTCTATTTATTTTTCATTTCAGAATGAATATCTTCCTTAAATTGCAAATGGTATGCACGGTGCCAATTGTGGGACAAGACGTGGGAGCAAAAGTAGATAATGCAACTGCAAACATAATAGAAAATGTTCGTAAAATAAATTTCGGTCTTTTCAATGCAAACATTTCTGTCCAATTTTCATTAAAGATTTTTTTCACAGCATGCTCTCAACAAAGAAGACGTAATTTGTGACGCAGACACTCTTGGAATAAAGGCACAATTTCAGAGCGTTTTAACCGAAGAAGGCGTATGTTTTACCTATAACATGATTCCTGGTACTGATCTATTCCGAGAGGGAACGTAAGTATTACTGTACAAAAACCATCGGTTCCGGCTTTAATCGTGAAATTATAAGAATGTATCACTAAACACACACATATTGTTGATAAAATGGCAACTTATTTAAAAGTATACCTTACAAGATGATTATCACATAAATAAATAAATCAAGTTTTTTAGATTCCATAATTGTTTGAAAAATTAAGTTGCTCATTGTCTAGGTTCCATGCAAATCGTAACAAGAATATCAGTTCACCAAAGTCTAATGTTACATGGGATCCTGTAAATGGATACCAAAAAAGCAGCGATGACTGCTACCCACATACCGCATTGGGTTTAGGAAGAAACGCAGGACTCTGGTTGCTCCTTCACACGAAAACAAAAGAATTGCACTCTCTCTGCAACCTCATGGGGCACGGATTCAAGGTAAGCTACAAACCTATTTCTCTCACGCAAATGTATTAACAAACACACAGTGTGATACACTATCAGAAATTATTTGCTGCTCTTGAAAAAAACAAAAATTGAAGAGTTTGGTATCATAGCTGTGATTTACGATTTTTGGAGAATAAATATCAACTCTTATTCGAATTTTTCTTCACTTAAGTCAACATTTGACGGATAGAAAAAATGAAGTGAAAAAACTACCTTTGAAGTAGCAACTACTAACACAATAGAATTCAGAAATAAAGGTCTCTTCATTTACCCATCAATACTCATGTGCCAAATTACACATACCATATTATCTAATGTTTTTTACCATTACTCAAGGTCATCAATCTTAGTGCTTCATCATTAGTTATAAATCGATACGGCGGTTTATACTTACGCGCCTTCACTTCTGATTTAAATCGGCCTTCCCTCTAATTCCACTCTCAGTGCCATCAAAGTTTTGCCGTAGTACCACCATCCATGTGTAATAGTAAACAGTTCCTTAGATAATATTGTACCTACACATCTGCACCGCGCCCGTTTTCTCGAGCTCTGACAGTTCTGCCACCTCTGCTTCACTAGATTCATGATCATGTATATAAACGTAAGTATAAGATCATGTATATATACATAAGTATACACAAGCATTATTGTCAACATGTCCCTCTTTCCCATAGAGGATAAATGGAACTGGGATTAAGCAGAAGTGCAAACAACCGAACGTTTGTGCCTTTTTTTGCAGGTGATTTTGCACAGTCCCATCGACTTCCCGCAATCGGAACACGAAAGCGTGCACGTCTCTCTGGAGAACGTGTTTCACCTGACGCTGACGCCGCATGAGATGAGAACAGCCCCTCAACTCCGCCACTCGTACTCGCCCCAGCAACGTCAATGCTACTTCCCTGACGAGCGCTACCTTAAATTCTTTAAGTACTACTCGCAACGCAACTGCGAACTCGAATGCCTCTCTAACCAAACCCTGGAGAAGTGCGGCTGTGTTGAGTTCTATTTGCCACGTGCGTTACTCTATAATTTTTCAATTTTCTTAACGTGTATTTTTTTAATTCTTTCTTTTATTATATGAATGAATAGTACATGGTTCAGTATTTACGACTTTTTCACATGTAATTGTTCTAACTTATAGTTAACCTAAAATTAATTCTAATCTAGCTACATAATTGGCTTAGGATACTCATTGAGCATCTTCGCTTAGCTTACATCTGAAAACATATTGAGGAAGGTGTGTAGTGGATGTCTATTGCGGATTCGGGTTGGAAATTCATTGAGTGTGGCTAGGTTGTAGAGGGCTATTTTTTTCCTTGAGGATATATTTGAGTAGAAATTGTTGGAGAGATGAACGATGTAATGATTGATGGTTGGTAAATGTAATTCTCTGTGTAGTTGATCATTAGAAATGAACCATAGGGCGTGAGTGGCTAATCTCAGTATTTGTTTTTGCATTATTTGAATTTTATAGATGTTTGTCTGTGAAGCGTTCGTCTAGATGGGGCAAGTATACAGCATTAGAGGTCTGATTATTGTCTTGTACAGAGCAATGGCATGTTTAAGGAGAGACTGCTTTTGTGATTTAGTAGTGGTTTTAGTTGAATTAATTTGATTTTGGTTTGTTGAATATTCATTGCTATGTGAGATTTCCAGGTTAATCGTGTATCGAAGTTTAGTCCCAAGTATTTAACAGTTAGGTTGTACGGGGTCCAGGAAATTGTTTTCTTAATTTGGAATGGGGTGGGTGTGGCGAATGTTGTGAGAGAGAATATTTTGGCTGTTGATTTTGACGGATTAAGCTTAATTTCTCATTTTAGAGACCAATCTTCTATGTTTTTCAGATGCAGTTGAATTTTATTGCAAATGTGGCTTACTGAATGGTGAGACATGAAGATGGCAGTATCGTCAGCAAATTGTGCAATATGTGTGTAGGGAGAGGTAGGTATATCAGGTGTGTATAGGTTGAAAAGGGTGGGTGAAAGGGGAGAACCTTGAGGAAGTCCTGCATTTATTTTGCGGGGGTTGGAAACATTCTTTTCGACTGTTACTGCAAATGTTCTGTCTGTTTTGAAACTTTTAATGATTTATAGTAGATAATTTGGAGTTCCTATAGTTTTTAGCTTATATATTAGGCCTGGGTGCCAAACTCTGTCGAAAGCCTGTGAAATATCCAGGAAGGTGGCTACTGTGTGTTGTTTGTTCTGGAAGGCAGTGTGGATGTGATCGAGTATTCTAAGTATCTGGTGTTAGGTGGATAATTTATTGATGAAGCCAAATTGATGTTTCGGTATGGTCTGGGTTGTGTTTAGATGGTTGTTAAATCGTTTTAGTATTACTTTTTCTAAAATTTTGAATAGAGATGGGAGGAAACTGATTGGCCTGTAGCTTTCGGTATTGTTATGATTTTTATGAGGTTTGGGTACGGGGATTATGTTGGAATTTTTCCATATTATTGAATAGTATCCTCAGAATTGAATTGTAAATATTGTTAATGCAGGCTATTGTGGGTTTAGGCAAGTTTTTTAATACAACATTACTAACTTTATCATAGCCAGGTGCTTTTTTAAGAGGGAGATTTTTTTATTAAGTTTTGATTTCATTTGAGGAACTGTATTTTATTCTATGTAGGATGTTATAATTGGTGCTGATGCTGATTGTGTTATATCCATGTGATCGGAATATGTGGGTGTTCTATTAGGAGCTCAAAGTGATCAGCCAAGGCTTCTGCTTTCTCTGCTGGTGCATATTTTTTCCTGTTGGTGAGTTTAGCGGTGGTATAGTTGTTTTCTTTTTTAGAACATTTTTGGTGAACTGCCAAACCGAAATATTTCTTGTGCTCAGTGATTGAATTAGTTTATTATAAGTTGAGTGGTTAAAATCTATTATTGCTCTTTTAGTTAATGTAGTGAGTAAGTTCAATTCTTTTTCAACTTGAGTCGAATTCGATATATTCCATACTCTTCTGGTTTTATTTTTAATTTTAATTAAGTTTAGTATGGTCTTGGGTAGTTTTGTGTTGGGTGTTTTTGTAATATATTAAGGTTTATTGTCTTGCAGGAATTTGACGGTGTTGATAATTATGATATTCAAGTGTGTGATTGATTGTTCGATTTCCAGTGGGGCATTTAACGTTTTAAATTGTGGCGTTTTATTAATGATTATTTTTTTGTTTTCAAATTCGCGTGTTAATGAGTGGGTGGGGTTATGAGAGGGGGAAAGTATCTGGGTTGAAATGATTGCAGGAAGATGATCAGAATCCAATTTAAATATGGGAGAACTATAGAATTTGACTTGTGTATTCGTTATTACAATATCCAGAAAATCCAGGAATTCGTTTTGGTCGTGGGGGTAGTATGTGCTTTTCAGGGGGAGGGATGAGATGTAATTTTAAATCTGATATTATTTTAAACAATTGTAGCCCAGCGGTATTGGAAGTTCTACAGCCCCAGTTAACGTGTTTGGCATTGAGATCACCGACAAGTATTGTGGGAGTGTTTTGTTGGAATAGTGATCCAAAATTGGTACTATGAATTTTAATTTTGGAAGGTTTGTAAGATGCTATAAGAATTATTGTTCTGTTGTCTAAGGGAAATTTGATGACCACTGTTTCTATTCCAGGGGTATGAGGTAAGATAGTTTGGATATATGGTATAGATTTTTCAATTATAATTAAAAAACAGCCTCCATTTGAGTTTATTCTTTCTGATCTATGATTATTATATCCAGGTATTTTGAATATTTCATTTGGTTTTAAATGTGTTTCGATAATACATGCTAATTTTATCTCTTTGGCTTTTAGAAAGTACGACAACTCTACTTCCTTATTGTTTATGCCGTTGGCATTCCAATTTAGTAGATTTAGTTTGTTATGGTGTTGTAGAGCCATGATCGTTATTAAAGTATGATGACAATCAGGTTTGATCATTGCTGGAATGATTGAGTTGATTATATTTGCGGTACGAGTTGTGATGGAATTTATTAGGGAGTGTATGAATGAATTATTATTATTGTTATTGCTGGCGTTTATATTGTTTGGTACTTGGTGGTTATGTTGATAAAGTGGATTCCGATTCGAGGCTCTTGTTGGAGCGAAAGTAAAGTTAGGGATGCTGTTTGTGGGTGGGAGGTTTGAGAAATTGTGATGAAGTAAGTGAAATGAGGTGTTATTGTTGGGTCTGGTTCTGGGGTTGATAGGTTGTGAAATTTTAGATGGGGTCCTACATTATCACTATGAAAAGCGTTTTTACTGAGCGTAGGTCTTCACTATGAGTACCTTTAGGGGGTGGGGTTCAGTTAGCTTTTTGTAGAACGGGAAATCTTCAGATCGAACGTCTGAACGATGTGGCCCATTTGCCGTTCTTACAAAACGAAGTGAACGTTTTATTTGGACAATTTACCGAATAGTGATTTTGTGATTTTGGACCTTTGATTCTGCGTCTTTTTTCAGTTTTCTTTTTTAAGTTGCAAATTTTCGTTATTTGTAGTACAATGTCTATGCTCTGCTAGCCGTTAAACTCGGTATCTACCACTGGGATAAGAATGTTATCTTTGTGCAGTCTTGTAACACTGATTAGTGAAGGGCACTTTTCTTTGACGTCCTCGTAGATTTCCTGTAGTGATAATGATTGATGAACATTTTTAAATACTATGGAGAATTTTTTATTAGCGGGCTCTGTATAGGTGTGAAAACTTCTTTTAGTATTTAACAGATTTTTAATTGTTTTTCTGAAGTCAGGTACTGTTTTGAACATTAGCTTTATTCGTTATTTATTATATTCGAGGTGAATTGATTAGAAATATTGTTTTTGATTTCTCTATTAAACTCTGATAAGTTTGTTATGTTATTCACATAAATTGCTGAAATCTTGACATTTTCATCTTAGATTGGGGTGATGTTTATGTAATTAAACCTGGGATCAGGGTCTTTTAGCTTTTCTAAGGGAGCATATATATTACTAACTGGCACTGCATAAACACTGTGAGCACTGTTGACTAGCTTTTTAGGGGGATGTTCATTTTTATCAGAGTCATTGAATGATCTCTTACCACTAGTTGCTGCACTGTCTACGGTTTCTTTGTTTTCATTCATTGTTCATGCTACGCCTTGGGCTGCATGGCTGGCAGTTTGTTGAGTACTGACCTTAGTACCGCCGCTAGTCATTAGTTCCTGAACTTCTGGAATTGCAGTTTCCTGTACTCCCTCGTGCAACGGATGTTGGTTGAGATTAACATACTGAAGACTAATGCTGCCATGATGACCAGCACCGATTTGATTTTCATCATGGATGGTGGTGTCGAGATGAATGTGGTGTCTATGTCCATGTCTGTGTTATACGGAGTTGCCATCGTCCCGGCTATGCTTTGCCCTAGGCCAGGATAGCTGGGTGCTGGTTCACTTGCAATGGTTAATGTGTTTAGTGGTCCAATTAGTAGCACTAATAATTGCCATTCCAGTTACTAAAAGCACGATTTACACTTTGCACTTCGATTAACTTAAACAAGCCTTAACGGCAGACACATCACAGTTCGGAACAGAGCTGAGCGCGATGTGAACTCCACAATGGCTGGAAACGAATTGGGTTAACGTGTTTTTTCGTTCTCGAAACATTCCATATTTACAATATTTCTTGACCTCTAAAAGATGAATATTGTGTTGTTTTTCGTTGAGTTTAGGTCAGTTTTAGAAAGAAAGAAAGAAAGAAAGAAAGAAAGAAATTCTACGTTAGTTGTTTTTAGTTGTCGACATTTTATTTAAAAATTAGTTAAATTTATGTTATTTGCATCCTGCAACATTTTGAAAGAAAAATCTACATTCTATTCCCCCTCTCCCTATAATACATAATATTTATATAAATTCTACGTCTCAGGTTAATAATTATTTAGGATTCTGCGTCTAATATAAAAACTATATCATCATTAAAAATCATCAAAATCATCAAAAATTTTCAAGAATATTCCATATTTTAGGGATGCCAAACACACCCGTCTGCGGTTGGAAAAGCAAGCCCTGTATAGAAAAAGCAAAAGGTAAGACATGAAAGAGAACGTATGAGCAATTTTGCAAATCTGTACATATTTTATGCAACAAAGGTTGTAATTCCAACATAAGAAGCTAACTTACGGAATGCCATACACTTTTTCTCACTAGAGAATTTTCTAACCTCTTTACACTAGACTAGATTTCAAAAATTGTTCCACCTTCTTCCTACTTCTACCCATCAGCTCCTAAAAGACATTTTCACATTTTCTCAGTTGTTCTGTCCCCTAATAGTAGAATTTAAATGTGATTTTAATAATATCATAGAAGAGTAAAACACGGTTCTAGGCTAATTTTCATCGAAACATTTGAAGCCATTATTGAGAAAATGTTTTTTGATCGTTTCTAAAATGCTCAATTTTGAGCTCATTTTGATAGAAAACATGAATTTTCCAGAGATCGATCTCCTGAGGTAAACCAATAGTTCGTCATCGACCAACGAAACGTAGAAACATATTTGCTAGAGGAAGTAATTTAGTACATTTAGGAACAAGAATTATCCATATTCATAATTATCCATCGGTATTGGAGAGACACAATACGAATTTTTCCACCGAAAAATGGACGTTTTTCGCTTCAGAACTTCGTAATTATCTCTATACATCTCTAGTAGAAAGAAAAATAGCAACCACTTTAAGAAATTGTCATCCACGAACGTAGTAATAACTCCTCACAACCATACGTAGAGTAAAAATTTTCTATATTGAACTTCTTTTAGACAAAAACTCCTAATAAAGTAGTCATTACTTCAGGTTCATCTTAAGAGCCTTCATTGATACACTCCCTCCACATATTGAAAACTCTACAAAGAAAGAAAGTTCAGGTCACTTAACTTTCGTTATTAATATTTTACACAGTCCCTGAAAAAATATGCTTTCTAGATATTCCTTTTTCTCGGTGTAATTCAATATAAACATCGTGTTTTAAACAATTAATTTCCCCAGAATTTTTTAAAAATTAACAAAGGTTTTTTAGTATAAAAATTATTTTTTGAAACAACTTACGTTTCCAAATAATTTTCAAGACTAGAATTATAATGCGAAAATGTATCATGTAAACTGTAAAACATGGAATTTAAATTATAACATTCATACATTCCAGTGGATCTTTATAAGACAGCAGCTTTTCCTGCTGGCTCTCAGGGAAAAATAGATAGTTCTCTGAAATACACACTTACATGCAAATGCTTTCCAAGTTGCACACATATCTGGTACAAAAGTGCATGGTCAACATCGGAAATGAGTCAGCAAATAAAGAAGCATTTCTTTGGAAGGTGAGGTTTACTCCGGTAATTATTTCAGAATATTGTTTTGTCAAAATGTTGATTTAACTTAAAGCTATACTTCGGTTTTTCTTTCTTGGCGCGTGGGGGTGTGTCATCAAAATGGAATATCTCACGGTATCTCGCGTCGTTCGGGTTGTTCCGCTAGGAGTTGCATGATCGTCAGCACTGCTCGATACAGTCGCGATCATGCGATCCCTAGCGGCACAACCTATAACGACGCGAAATACGTGATATACGTGAGATATCGACGATAACGACGGGAATATACGTGAGATATTCCATTTTGATGAGACACCCCCATGCGCCAAGAAAGGAAAACCGAAGTATATAACTAGAAAAATCTTAGTAGTTATTTTCAATGAGAACAACAGTATTTTTCAGAAGTGATTTCTAAAATGTATCTAAACTTTTTTCTATGAATATATCCCTTATAGTATATTCATGTATCATATATTGCTAAGATATTAAATTCGTTTTCATAACTGTTGTGCAAATTTTAAATAAAAGTTTGATAATACATAATATCAACCGACAATGTCTGTCATAGATGCATGAAGAGAAATGAAGAGGACATCAATCGATCCATTATTTTTGTTTATTATAAAGACCCACTATTCATCCCAATTCGCCGAGTAGAAGTGTTCGGAACAACTGATTTGTTGGGTGAGTTTCTCAACTTAAACTTCAGTCTCGAAGAAAAAATACGTTTTAAATATTTCATCTTTTAACAAGTGAAATTAAACGAAAATACTTTATTAAATATCGAGGCATAATTTAAAATATGACTACACTAGTACGTCAGATTTTGAAGTCTTTAAAGCTCAAAATAATGAAATTTTTAACAATTTTCCAATAATGTACCTACGTACATTTTTTTCTTTCATTTGAATGTCAATTGAAAAGTCTTCAAATGACATTTCAGAATGGTAAATAGAATTTATTTACTCTGGCAGTAATGTCGTAAATCTGCGCATAAATCGTGAGATTTTATTGTGTCCGATAAAATGCTGAACATACCACGGAATGTTACAGTGTTATTACTGCTTCGCTCAAATTCAAAATATCTGCTCCGTTACCTCCCGCCTCTATTTTTACTTTCTCTTATACGTAATACGTATATACGGAGTAACACTCGTGTCTACTACGAGTATAGAGCAAGTGTTTTAATGCTGAGGAAATCGATTTCGAGATTTCAATGGAAATACACGTATTGGGGTCCCCTAATGCCGAAAACGTTTTTTCAAGACGTCCATCCGTTCGTCTGTCTGCCCACCCATCTGTGGAAAACATTTAGCGCCTGAAATATGCATAGGATTTTTTCCAAACTGAATTCTCCCCGGACTATCTTGCTCGACTCGAAGCTCTGAGATTTTGAATTTTTGGGGGTACACTTATAAAATATATTTATCGAGGTGGCATAGGTCCGATTTTTATCGTTAACACCTAAATTTTCGAAAGTTGAAAAAGTTTGAAAATTTTTCCGAGTCTTCGTGTGACTATAAAATTTAAGATATATATTTTCCTTCAAATGCAAATTTTTTTTCCCTAACTAGGCCTTTCATGACGGTCGTTTACATTTTTTGAAAATTTTAGTAGTTTTTGCCCAATATTGAGTGAAATATGTGCAATATTAAAAATATCAAAAATAAGAATTTCTCAAAAACTGCTTCATTTTTTTCTTAAAATGTTTGGTATGGTTAGTGCTAAATGTATTGTATAAGATAAAACGAACGCGATTTTGCTGTATTCATTTTTTTCCAAAATTACACAATTGCATTTTTTGACATCTCTCTCACGTCATTAATATTTATATTAACAGCAATTTGTGTACATTATTTAATTTATTCAAACACGTGCTTCAAATCACGCCTGATGAAGTTGCTCGAAAACTCAAAAGTTTTTTGTGAAAACGAGCTCAAAAGTCTTTTTATACAGTAACGCTTTTATTATTTTCTTAAAAATAATAATACGCCGTATTTTTTTAAATGGTGCCAATTTTTTCAACAAAAACTGTCATACAGGATGAGGCTTTACTCTTATAATATTCTTAAAGTCATATTTCGGAAACACAATTAGGAAACCGAAAAATTTAGAAAATTTCAAAAAAATTTACTTGAGTGGTGATGAATGGTAAGTGACAAAACGACGGGGCAAGGCCGAAATGCTAGCCCAGACCAAAGAAATAGAGTAATAACTACTACGAGAATAATCATATAAATAATAATAATAATAATAATAATAATAACTACTCTTTAGCACCACTAGTTAATATTTTGCCTCTGCAGTGATAACACTCATAACATTACTAGGTATTTTAATAGCTATTATTGTTAATTTGCTAAAATTGGTTAATTTTCTTCAACTTCTTTCTCTAACTGATAGAAAATGTGTTCCTATTCTGAAATTTAAAAATTAACCTTTTTTCACTTCTTTATCCTCCCCAAGAGTTTGTGATTACTCGACTTAGATAAATTGCGACCACAAAACATAAACTTCAAGAAGTGCTTACTTTGTCATTGGTTAGTTATCGCGTTTCAACTTACGCAGATTTCCCAGGTTTTTCAATTTTGAGTAGAGACAATTAGGTCTTATTTAAAAATTCGTAAACTTAAGTTCTGATCACAATCTTAATAGGAGCGAAAGTTTACTAATTGGAAAATTTTCGCGGCGGGTGGGTAATCCTCTTCATAAATAAATTGTAGAGACTGTACGAAAGTGTGTGGGGGGGGAATTCACTCGATAATTACGTTTTTAAATGGTAATTATTATTTAAATGTTTATCATTGAATAAAAATATGAAAAATTAACAAATAGAACATAGATTTTTTACATAACGCAACGTTATCCCACCCTGTTTGTCGATGTTATATTCGTAGAGTTCACAGATCTTAATAGGAGCGTAGAGAGGAGTATATATTCTCTTTCTGGAGCTCAAGAGAGCGTGTGCAGAAAATACCTTTCGCCCGTTCAAGTAATCCGGCATTTTCTCATCTTTGTCCGGTTTAAGCCGGATTACTGCGACTCTACTGTTGTATTTCGGGAGGTGAACTAACTTTAACAGATGTTCTGATTTCAGCTAGCATGGGAGGCCTGATGGGTTTGTGCATGGGCATCAGTCTCCTCAGTGTGATCGAGTTCTTCTATTGGATGTTGATCCGTCCGTTCTGCCAGCGCATCAAACAGAGCAACCCTCAACTCCGAAGCATTCGAAAAGCATTCACAAAGGACAAAGTGGAGGCGTCGGTTCAGTACTCGAAACACCTGGATGAAAAAGCGGAAAATCAGCAAGGCCCTTGAAAACTTAGGAATGAATTATACTCCACATTGGCTTATATTCTTCCCTAGTCTGTTGGTAGTGAATTACATAGAGCGTGTAAAATGTATTAACAACTACAAAACCAGTATTTAATATGCCTTTATGAATTTTAAAAGGAATTAAATGTCAATACTATATTAACTTAAACACACTAATTTTAAAAATATGTGCTGTAAATTAATGAAGAAAATGAAATAATATCAGATAGTTTATCAAATTGTGTACGTGAATTATAAACATAATATTTAATAAATATTTCAAATTGACTCATGAATTTGAACACTTCTTCAGGGAGAAGTTTGATTTCAGAGGCGGATCCTAGGAGGGGCTTGGAGGTAGTTGCAAATTATCGACAAAAACATGTGAAGTTGTTCAAAATTATAACATCGATGTTAATAATAGGTCAACCAAAAATTTACTATACTTTTAAACATCGATGTTTTAAAAGTGATTTAGTAACCATCAACTTTAAATTCGTACGCAACCAAATTTACGTCAGTGCCTGAAATTTATAATTAAAATTGAACTGAAAATAAAATAACAAAACGCCTCTCCATGTGAAAATGACGAAGGAAATGCCATGGCATCAGGATCATCTCGGGCGAGGGATAATCTGCTCGATTAATGTAGTAGAAATATCGTTCGTTTGATTCAAAAACAAACAGACAGTTGTACAATCAGTTATTATTTCATATTTTAACTTTTACACAATTGTGATAGTGGGAATTTTTTATACACAAACAAAACACCGAAAACGGAAAGACATCGAGGAGAAAACATCGATGTCAAAAAAAACATCTTCTGTAGATCGATATCTAAAACATCGATCTTTTGTAGAAACATCGGCATCGATGTCGCTTCCCTTCTTGGAAGTCATTCCTTCCCCTCAAACTATCATTTTTTGTAATTTTACTGTATTTATTCAATGCAATGCTCATATTAATTGCATAATTCAAAAAAGTATTCCTGTTACATTTTTCAAATTTCCAATTAACAATCAAAATAATATTATTTCACAAATATTTTGCAGAATTTGAACTGAATATGTCCTCCCTCTCCAAAATACTTCCTAGTTCTCCCCCTAGTCACCATTCTTATGCGCGAATCTAAGGTGGACATAAAATATTGTAAGAAATCAGTGTTACTGCCTGAACTGTTGATTGTCAATTGTTTAAGAAAACATTACTGAAATATCTACGAAGACTTGAGTAATTTGGGAGTTTATCGTGTCTGGGAATATTCATGTCATGTACTTATGTTTAAACGTAGTCAACCAGTAATAATCAAACAGTATAGGGTGTCAAAATATTATTTCTAATTAAATGTAATGCTCTTAATACTTTTAATATTTAAATATAAATTAAATTCAAATTGTAGTTGCTGCAGATGCTCTTAATAAGATCACGTCAGTATGAAATGAGAAAGAATAGTTGTAAGATGTACTATTATGAATTTAGAGTTTTAAAAAAAAAATTATGCCTTTCTTTCTAGTCTTAAATGTTGCAATATTTTTCAATAAATTAGTTACATTGGTACGTCTTCCCGCTTTATTATTTTTCGCCCTTGTATATTTTTTTACATTTAACACATACCTTCTTAATTTTTTCCCAATTACTCTGATTTATTTGAAGATTTATCAACATTGTAATAAAGTGATAGATAAAATTAAATCTACGTTTTCTGTCAATGTTTGATGAAATAAATAAATATATAATATAATAAAATTGTTGTATAGTATATGCATTTATTTATATATATATAATATATATTATATATAAAGTATTTGAATATCGTATGTTACAACCTACATAATTTTGGAGAAATTCCAAAAGAGACTGCTTAGTAAAAGCTTTTAATAGTATTTACCGCTTTGATTCTGCGACGAGGGTTGTATTTCTTCAAATTCGCTTCTATTCAGATTTTTGAAAGACAACATGGTCACATTTCAGGGTGAATGTACATCCATCAATGACGGCTTGTGTAATTGCGATGGTTATTTAGTACAGTGTTTTTCTCGTGAAACCTGCAATACATAACTTTTGACCTCTTCAGTCGCATCCTTGATGTCGGTGATGACAGATTTGAGTTCCTCGGAAGTAAAGAGCAGTATGCCACGCTTGCCTCATTTTATAGGAGAGCAGTTTAAGATGTTTTATTCTCTGAATGAAAGTAAATGCGGCGTTGTCTTGAATGCCTCTTTGTTATTAATTTATTTTGGACCTAGTTTACAATTCCTTTTGTAATAACAAATGAATAGGAAGTAGTGAGTTAAAAATCCCATTATAACAAATAAGTTCATAATGCCCTTTATTTTGAAGTATAGAAATAAGGTGGGGTGAAGTGAGGTACAGGTGGATTACTTCCACAAACAACTCTTTGTAATATAAATAAGTAAATGCGAATTCATCTGGTTTCTACTTACGAGAGAATAAATTATCAACTGCATTGTGTACTAAGTGTGTAAATTATCAACTGTATTGTAACCTTCCGATGTTAGATCAACTGTATTGTAACCTTCCGATAGAAATTGTCAGTTCCATTGAATTACGTGTCTTATAATCTGTATCATGGAGCTTGACTTCCAGATGCAAGTTGAAAGAGACCAGATTCTACAGTACATCTTTGGAATTAATAGCTGATAATCGCTAACCACAATGATTATCAACCTCTCTCTAAGTTTACACCAGTTAAAGCTAACAGTGCGGACATCGTCTGAATTCCGTCTTCTCATCCCAAAGAAAACCAAAAGCTTATCTAGGGTATCAGAAAAATTATTCAAGTAGGTTAGTTCGGGATTTTAAAGAATACAAATACCATAGCGGAAATAAAAATGGTATATCCTAGGTATTTGAGACTCTGCCCTTCGTCGGCCGCCGTTGACAGCAATTTTCCTCTCAGAGAAACAAAATGAGTGAATTTAAAATATTGTCAACTACTGATTAACCAATTCACTTACTGGCGTGTATGTTCGGTGACACGCACTCTGCTCTACTCACCACCGGACGCATTAGTACATGCAGTTGCGAGACCGCAATTGAAACTCTTTTGCCGGAAAATTCGAGACGTGGCAGAGATGGATTTTCGTCATCGCCCATCAGACGATACAGTCGCCTGAGTGAAAATCCTAGATACCTGCCTTGGTCGGTCGAGTCTTAGGTATTTTCCGCGCAATGTTCTTCTTACAGCAGGGAAGTGTCACCTTCATTAACGAGACCTCCCGTGAAAGAGCACGACTTTTCGACAGCCAGCAGTTTTGTCATTAGCAATGCTAATGCGTATAAAACATGAAAATATCAGTTATGAGGTTTGTCCGTGAATGAAAAGCCTGTGCAAAAGTGAAACTATTCCTGTTAATTGCAACCATGCTAGGCAAATACTGTACAGTGGGTGGCAAGGTTTAGGTTTGCTTTTACATTTACACTGCAATTATCAGTGCTCTTCTACATTCAAGGAATTTGCGAAATTGGCTTATGCCAGTTCGGTCGGAATTTACATTTTGCATCACAATTAATGCTGCGATTTTCGACCTAGGTAGGAACTGTACGGTGAAAGGTAGTAAATCCTTGTTCTTGAGGATAGCGTTTCGACCTTACGGTCTATCAGATAGGCAATCAGCCTAAGACCTATTGTCTTTAACAACGGGTCAATGACTGTACATGAAACTTTTTCCTCATACATTTCCATGCTTGTGATCGAGCGATGGGCCAATTCTCCATTCACATATGATTTCAGTTGAATACGACAGGATTACGAGACCCGAAAATCAGGACATTCGATTTCGCGTCATCACAGAGAGGGAGAGTGACTAGACATTTTAGCTCCAAGTTCGGCTTCCAGACTTGTCCCAACGTGTTGTACAGCCATTTATTCTCACAGTACTAAATGACCCCTTCGATTCTGAGCAGTTGCTGAATCTTTCTCTAGGAGGAGAATGAAATGCTGTTCTTGAAGCAGGATAGACAAATGAAAAAGATCAGACAACAAGGAAAGGAGCAGTTTTAAAGTGGTTACGCTACACTCCAAGCAGAAACCGCACATCCGTGATAAGACGGCATTTAAGTGAGGCTTCTCGAGCTGAACCTCCAGAGACGCTTGTTGGATCTGCGGACGCAATGAGCACGCAAGGGTAAGTGATTTCTTTCGCTCCTTTTCTAGTTGCACCATTTTGTGTATGGCAAATCGGTGGTTGTGTATTTTGTATGGCAAATCGGTGCCACATTCCTGAAATACTGTGCATATACTACTACTTTAACACAATCCATAATCGTCATCATAACATTTCACAAGTGAAAAAAATTGAAGGTCAAACTTTTTTATTTTTATTTATTAATTTATTAATGTTTATTAATTTTTTCACATATTTTAATTATATGTAAGCTAGCTTAAAGCATTAAACACGTGTTTCTAGTAGAAGCTTCAAATCGTACAGAAATTATCATTGAATAGTTGTTTAGCACGATCACTTCTCAAAAAATTGCTAGAAGAAAGTCCTTAAAATTAATCAAAATATATTAATCGTAAAACTAGTTTCATCAAAAACTGCAATACTGACAATTATTTTCTAATGAATCATCATTTATTATTAAAATAAGTGAAATTTTTCTGTGAAATGAAATTTATATTGATGACAAAACCCTTTACGGTACTAATATGATGTGAGTTTGCTCACTACATTTATTTATTTTAATTCTTCCAGATCGATTTCAAATAAGCAATGGGTGGAGGACGTAAAGGAAGAACTAAGGGACAATTACATTGGCTATTTCGCTGCCACTACTGTTCATGGTCTCAAGTACTTGACAGAACCCAGACGACCGTGGCCAGAAAGGTCAGTAACAAAATACTGTTGCCCCTTCTGTTTATTCGTAGAGCATTCCTTAGTCATTACAAAAACCTTGTTCTATTTCTTTAAAAACTATTCACTTAAAAAATATACTGCTAAAAAATAAATAAAATGTGCATTTTCCAAAGCAGTAAAAGAAATAAAAATTATAAAACTCAATATATTGAAAACATAATTACATTACATTTCTTTTTCTTCAAAAAAATTATTGATATACGATATATAAAAGTACTTGTGTTTTCAGCGTTTAAAACAAAAACATGGAGGAACATTGTGGTAGATATGTATTAACAAGAAATCCTGCATATTAGAAATGTATTTTAAAACTGTAAAATCTCGTGTATTTTTTAAATTCCTATAAAGCCAACGTTTATGGTAACCAAAATGTTATAACCGCAAATTAATTATTTTAGAAAGTTTATTGATCTTTTGTAATTTCGTTTATCCTCTACTATGATTGAAATTGAATGTGAATACGTGACCAGGTACTTTTCATTTTCTGAGATTGTGTTAGCGTGTCGTAATATCCAACATTTTTAGTGCAATTCCATAATGTTTAAAATCATTAGTGCTATAATATAAAATAGTTTTGTGGGCAAGAAGATGAAACAAAAAATAAGGCCCACTTGGCCAAAATATTCAACAAATACAAATTATTTGTGAAGTTTGGAAGGCAAAATAATCTTCTAATTTCTGATTTACAATTATCAATAATAATCCTGATCTTGTTAGTAACAATTGTTTAAAATACATCAAAGGAAGGGATCGAGGGAAGATTCATTTCATAAATCCAAAATAAAGATCTTAAAATGTGTCCGAAAAACAAACATGATGGAAATGCTGTACGTGTTCAAAGACCTTCACTGTGTGTAGAAAGCAGCAAGAAATGTCTTCAGACGTAACGCATGACTGAACGCTTGACACATGACTTCGGACGTAACGCATGACAAAAACAATTCAATTTATCTACAGGTGGCTCCACACATTCGGCATTCGCCGAACAGCGAGATACTGCTCGCCCGATCCCTACCAGCTGATGTATTCGGCGAATGTTCGTTCCCTTTGATGTGGCCAAAAGACCGACACGCGATGGGTAGGGCGAGCGCCGAATGTTCGTCACTCGGCAAATAGCAAGCGACCCATCTACACTACTCGGGATTCGGTGAGCGGTTGCTCGCTGTTCGCCGAATAGCGAATATGTGGAGCCGCGATGAAAAGTGAAAAGTTGTATCATCCAAGATTCTAATTCGTTCTGCGATTCGATTTTTGAGGCCCAAAAAGTTATATTTCACTGAAATTTACAAAGCATATTTACGGTGTAATAGCTAAAATACAGCAAATGCTTGAACGAGCAAGTTACTATCATGTGAGTTTTGTACATCTAGGTATCCTCGTTACTACGAGCTCGATTATCTCGCAACAACGCAAAATCATGGACGTGCTCCATAGATGACGATTTCTTCAACCTTCTCCATTTACAATACAAAGGTTTTAATAATGTTAAAGGTGGAACTGTGTTACAAAGTATAATGCACTTGCAACACTATTTTAAAAGAACCTGTCCCATTATATAAACTAGTGGTGCTGAAACACGTACTTTCCCGCCATTAGTAATGGTTAGGTAATACTATTTTTACCACAATTTCTCTCCGTATGAACACATCTCATTCATTATTTTGTGTAAAACTCATTTGAAATCGTAGAACATTTGGTGCAAAAATTAAATAGTTTCTAACAATAAATTTTGTATTCAAAGCTTTAAATGAAAAAGCGCGAGAAAGAAAAATGCATTTCTGACATTAAATTCATTGTATTAGGTATGCAGTGTATTCGCGAACATAGAGTATAAACCAGGTAAAAACTAGAGACAGGATTTTCATGCACTATCAAAGGGTAAAATATATGTGCAAACAGGCACTATAGGAAAGAATATGCATACTACCACATAAATATTTAAAAACAATGCGCCAAATAGTTTCTTCAAAACAATTCCTTGAACCTCAGAAAAATCTCCCAACTGCTAAAATATTATTAATTGTATCTCAAAAATATTTTCACTTCAATAAAAATATAGTTTTGTTTTTCTTTTCATATCTATTTCATTGACATTGTTTTATCCACGTATTGTAAGGTTAAAAAGTTAATCCAAGATTAGAATGTGCAGTTCAACAATAAGCACCCAACTCAACTGCGTTGTTCGGGGCTACTATACACTTAATGTTCATGAGTGGACTGTATGAATGGACTGTAGTGATGAAGTACAGTAGTCCCGAAACCCTTTGATAGCTCTTGGGATTGGCGCAGGAGTGCAGGATGCATATACGAGCAAATTTCCAGCACAAACAATATTTAATAAGTAAATGTACAGTATTCACACAGTAAATGCACAAGAAGCACAGAATTAAGATGAAACTTTCTCTTGGTGCATTAATACACCTGTCCAAGCGTAGTCATTGTAGTGACACCTTGGACCGCCGTGGCTACCTTACGCCGACCAGAAGCAGCCGCGAGTTACATAGTTCAACCAAAATTGCGGGCGCAAATCCACGCAAGAGCGACAGACACAATTAAAGCGTGCACTGCCACGATTAAACAATTTATGTGCGAGCCGTATGCAGCTCATTTGCACGATTATAGATTCTTTACACGCTACTGCGCGGAGCCCTAACACACGCGTCTATCTTGCACGGTGTCTTTATGCGGACTAACGAAGTCGGTTAAGCCGAATTCGGTTGGGGCAGAGACGTTAGGAAAGGGCTCTCACACGCGGCAGAGGTGGGGATGGCGATGGCCAATTACTATTTGCCATTTGATCTGGATTTGCAATGATCTGGCAGTTTTGTCCGTTGCTCCTCCAACGGACCAAGCTGTGGGGGCGAGTTGAGCAGGCGAGCACGTACGAGCGGCCACGCCCGTCCGTTGAAAAATACGCGGAACAACGGATGTGAAGGCGATATGTGATCTCAGCGGTCAACGGCTGCGCTCTGCCGATTACGCAATTCAACTGTTCTGCCTTGCTTGTGAACGTATTTATTTCTGCTTTGCTGTGGGCCCGAACATGCGTACTATCAGGATCTAAGATCATTATACTATTTTTAAATTTGAAATATAAGCTGTCTCTTATCTAGTTATTTGTTTAATAAAAGTTGCAATTGCGTTTCAGACAGTTATACTGTTTATTTATTAAGACATACTATGGCATAAATTGGCATGGGTACGTTTCGGAGTTCAGAAATGTGCCTCCATCATCAGGCCTTTAAACATTTATGTAGCTAAAATCTAAAATATAAAGATAAAATTAATGCAAATATATTGGATATATATAGATTATTTATAAGATTGAAACAAAAAAAACATTTCTATTATTGCGTGAGTACGTACATCAAGGTGTAAAAGAAAAATCTTCATATTATAATCCTTAATTAATGAATTGGTGTTGAAATAGGTATCCTACACATTAGAATTACATTTAATCTCATACCAGGTATGCGAAAATATATAATACGCTGCTATGGTCGTATTTTATAATATTTCAACAAGTAACACGTAAGTTGCAAGGAAAAGTGTATTGAAACTCTCTTTAGAACTTTTTGACCGCTACCTATTACTTTGGTCAGAACTGATTAAATAGAATTTGGAAGATTTTGTCTCGCAAATTTAAAAAAAAATGGACAAAATATTGAAAAATTCCTGTGTTTGACTTAGTACGTGAAAAGTGTATTGGAACTCTCTTTAGAACTCTTTTTCCGCTACCGAGAACCGTGGTTAGATTTGGAGATATATAATTTTGTGAGTTTTTGAAAAAATAAAAGTTAATTTTTTCAATAACTTTGGTATTTTTCCACTTTTTTGTTTTATTTTTTTGAGAACTGTAGAACACTTTGACCGCAATATTGACTTGTTAGAAAATTTTGATAATTCCGTTTTTGGCCCACAGCCCTTTTTACTTTCCCGTATACGTACGTATATACGGAGTGATATACGTAGTATAGGGAAAGTTATGTAATGCTGCGCGAAAAAATGGCCAATTTTCGGCGGAAAAAAATTAATTGCCGGGCCGTGAAAACGAATAGGTGGATAAAACCAGTTGCTAAATTAAGAAAAACAAATCCTCTATCTCGTGGTGTGATCAAAATCCATGATTTGTTGCTTATTTATACTTAAAAATCGATTGACGGCATTCCGTCCATCTGTCCGTCTGTCCGTCTGTCCGTCTGTGGTCAACGCTAGCGCCTAAACCGTTCGGTCGATTTTCTTCAAAATTGATATTCCCCAGTCGATCTGATTCTAGTCGAAGCTTTGTGATTTTGAAAAAGATTCTTTAAAATTTGGGGGTACTTTATATGAAGCCTCCCGGGGATTTTCAACATTTTCTCAAAAACGGCTCTAAATTTTTTCTTTAAATTTCTTGTATGAATAGAGGAAAATACACTTTTTAACTTGGCATAGGTCCGATTTTCACGTACAGCTCTGAATTTTCGAAAATTGTGAAAGTTTGAATTTTTTTCGGCGTCTTTCTCCAACTACAAAATTGAAGATAGAGATTTTTTCTTCAAATAAAATTTGTTCTGCATATTGAGTTCTTTAATAAAGGTCATGTAAATGTTTTTCACAATTTTGGTAGTTTTCGTGCAATATTGCGTGCAATATGTGCAATTTAAAAAAATTACAAAAACAAAATTTTCTCAAAAACGGCTCCAAATTTTTTCTTTAAACTTTTGGTAGGGATAGTGGTGAATGTACTCTATCAATGACATAAAAGCCATTTTGGTCTATCGGTTGGTTTTTTCAAAAATTACCAAAATGTAAATTTTTTACTTGTCTCTTACGTCGTTAATATTTACATTATCGGCGATTTTTTTACATTATTATATTTACGAGTATATATGCTTTAAATAATGTCAAGTAAAGTTTCTCGAAAACACTACCGTTTTCTGTGAAAAGTAGCTCAAATTTCGGCATTTTCAGAAATGCTCAAACGTCATTTTCTCGTATATGGCTGCAATTTTTTTCTTGAAACTTTTGTAACGGATAGTGCTAATTACACTCATTAGTATAGCGTGAAGTTTATTTTGAGTTTTTTTTTGTTTTTTTCAAAAATTATATAAATGTAAATTTTTTGAAAGATCTCTCACATCTTTAATATGCACATTATCCGCAATTTGTAAAGATGATTATATTTGTGAGTGTAAGTGCTTCAAATAACTTCAAATAAAGTATTTTGAAAACTCAAAAATTTTCTGTGAAAATGAGCTTCAAATTTCGCATTTTTAGAAGTGCTAAAACGCCATTTTCTCGGGCGTTTTAGGCACAACTTAAGCAGACGTAAACGGCACATAATTTTTAAAAGAAAATTGCCATTTACGGCTAGGTTTTTCTGTTCTTTAGTATTCTAAAATTAATGTTTGTGTTCCACCAATAGGAAACCGAAAAATTAAGAAAATGACAAAAAAATGTACTTTTGGCGATGATAGATGGTAGCTGGCAAGAAAGAGTATGTGGCAATTCCGAATAGCTAGCGAAGACCCAGGAAAATAGAAAACTAATACGGGAAAGTCTGTGCCATTCTGTTTCTGTTTTTTTGACAAATAAATAAATAAAATAAATACGGTCATGCTTAATTTTTTCAAAATACGAGTAGTTTTTCTTTAATTTTGTGACAAACCTAATAGGCCGCTGTAAATTTACTGCGCTTCGGACAGCTGGATGCGTTGTAAATTAGAATGTGCAATTTTGTATATTATTTCTTTCTTCGTTTCTTACATTCGAACTTTGTTATAGACTTACACATTAATATTTTAGAAATTGTTTATTTTGAAATATTTGTATTAAGTAAAAAGAATTAATAGCTCTCAGAATAGCGACAATGCAGGGTCTGCAACAATGGAATTCACTTTGCGCTCGCGAATATCTGTGAATTAGTGTCATTGTTGTGACCTAATGGAGCTGTATGAAAAGGAGTTATAATTGTCTAATTTATGTTGATATTTGCAGGCAAATATTTAGTTTTGCACCAAATGCTGTACCATTTGTAGTGAGTAGAGAATTTGTTGCATGGTTTTAAAATACTCTTCCCTAATCATGGCCCAATGGAAGGCATTTCTATATTTCCAGGGTATCAGGCTTCTTTTTCCAATACAGGGTTACAAAACTTTTGCATTCTATTTTTGTGAAGTTGTAGAATTCATATAGTTCTGACAACACTGCAATGGAAATAGTGAGTTCCAAGCGAAGATGTTAGTAGCGCATAAAGTGCAATATTACAGTACTACTTAGCTGTTTCCTCTAATACGGGAAAGTAAGTGCTGTTGTAGCACCACTAGTTTTGGTTTTGAATTTAATTTTTTGCCATAATTTTTGAAATTTTGCGGAACTTTTTTCGAAACTTTTCGAGAACTCTTTGTTCGCTACTCAGAACTCTCAAAATATTTGTATTTTTCAATATTCAGCCCACCAACTTCACACACCTGGTAAACTGACGTGCTTCAAGTAGCATGCGTTATATTTAGAAAGTAATTTGAAAGTATCGTATTTGAAATTCCCGCGCAATGTTGCCATACTAATGGCGTCTGGCCGCTGCTTCAATTTGCAACGGACTTTCCTTCAGATGGCATACCGGATGGTAGGTCCTTGCCTATAACATTAAATATTAAAATTACAAATGTGATTAACACGTGTCTAAGATTTTAAAATCTAAAAACATTTTTTTAGTTTTAATTACACTGCACTAAACTAAGACAAGGCAAGCACCCAGTAAGTGAAATTCCATACTCACATGAAGGTGTAGAGAAATATAACAAGTTTGGAAGAGAGATAAATTTACTGTTGTGTACTAAGAGCGGAGAGAGTACGGACCAGAATTTGCCTGAGTTTCAAGAATTCTGGGAGGGGTAGGGTAGAAGGGAGGGGTGGGGGAAGGAGAGGAAGGCTAGGGGGAACTTTATCAGAAAGAACAGCTGGACGACTTCTGAGAAAGTACGGACATGAAATTATGGTAATAGGGTCAACTGATTTTTTCAAGAGGGATTTGGAGATTTGTAGGGTAATGATTTGACCTGCTTTGAGATGCTTCGCTAAAATTATTTGGATTAAATTTATAAATCTGTAGAACTCTATTAGAATCAGAGAAGTCGAGCTTTTGTTACGTTTACTAAATTATTGTTAATATTGAATAGTAACATTTTGCAAACTGATTGCATTCAAAATTAGAATTCATTGAAGAATAAATAATGATTCAAGAACGAATCTCGAATACCAGTTAGGTTCTACGGCTAAAATTGTGGGATTGAGAAAATCAATAATATGGTCCTGTTTTATTCTGTGGTCGGTTATGGAGTTTTGTTTTTCAAAGCGTAATTTGATATTATTTTTGTGTTCTTTAATCCTGTCCCCTAACCTCCTCCGAGTTTGTCCTATATATGTTTGATCACAGTCTGAACATTTTATGGAGAAAATATTGATTGATTGATGTTTCCGGGCGCGTCAACTGCTCAGGTCATTAGTCCCGTAAGTGTAGTGCGTGTTTTCCCCGGGAGGTGGCGATGATCTTTTCCCCGCTGGATGGCGAGATCTGGCGCCGACCTACCGTCGACTAGGGTGGGGGTTCCCCCCCAACCAAATATCTCCCACCAGCGGGGCACCGCCCCAGCCGGGACAAGTTGTAAGCTCCCGACCGGTCTCCCGGCATGTGTGATAGTGTAGTGCATGTTAGTGTAAGTGTGTGTGTAAGAGGGAGAGGATAGAACAAGGATGAGGAAGGAAAGATCGCGCGCGGTCCGTGGCCCGTTTGTTAGGGTACTGCTCTGGCATTCGCATGGTGTTGATCGGAGAAACCACGGAAAACTACCGATCAGAGCAGCCGGCCGCTAGAATTCTCCTCCAGACAGCGACTGAATTCGACTTAGCTGACAAGCTAGTGTCGAAAATCCTGCCGCCGTCGGGATTCGAACCTAGGACCTCCCGGTCAGAGGGACTGCAATGACATCAGGTTGATGCACTGAGCCATCTCTCCCGGTGGGAGAAAATAGAATTGAGTGTATTTAATTTGGGAATCGGATCCTTGACATGACGAACTACATTGGATTTGTTTATAATGGTATTAACAAGGATTACGTTGGGGAAATTATTGTAAAATATCCTCTTTATATGGTTTTTGACACTCAGAGCGAAAGTTGATATTTGTTCTAAATTTAGCAACTTGATTTATCCACTTTTTCCTTACCAGGGCCCTGTAATAAGAGTTTTTCTGCCGAAAACTGGCCTGTTTTTTGCGCAGCATTCTTAAGAAGTTCGGTATTAAGTAGAAATTAAAAATGTAATTCTAAATGTCATAATTCTCCTAACTTTGTGTTATAAAACTATAATTCTCCTAACTTTGTGTTATAAACTTCTTTGTATTCTTCAGATCGGGATGAAACTGTTTTTCTTTGTAATTCATCATTCTCCAAATTTGCCTTTTTTTATATTCTATGTTGACATTTCATGGTAAAATTCAAGAACAATTAATAGTAGTCCGTTACAAGTCCGTAGAAAATGTTCAAACACAATCACGAAAAATTATTCAAATATTAAACAAATGTTTGTATTAAATTTATTTGTTTCAATTTTATTGTTTGCCTAATATTAAAAACATAAACCAGCCTGTTTCGCACATTTTTTGGGCATTCGTGTATTTTGGGCGCGTTTTCATTCAAAAATACAAGTTTTCTGGCGTTGCTTGCGCAGTCCTCAGGCAAGTCAACGGAGAGTCTTCGGCCTCCAAATAAAACAATATTTTTTAATTTATTTGATTCGTAGTTGCATCAACAACGATGTTATTAGCGTCAATACAAGATTTGAATTACACAGTGATCACACAAATTATGCAAGTATTAGATCTGTAATTATTTACAAATTATTCATAACAACAATTTATAGTTAAAACCTCCTAGTACGTATCCTTTTCGATTCATTTCATTATGTTACAAAGGTTAGTTAAATCAGGCTTGTAACTCATTTTACACTTTAAATATTTTACATGAATTTTAATTTTTTCCCGCGAAAATACAAAATAAATACAATCATTTCAAGATTGCCATTCTTTAAGACAATCGTGAGTTTGGTCTGGCTAACACAAAATTGTTAATTCGGATAAAACGTATTCAAATGTTATCGTTCTCATCACCCTTGTCGCAGTGTCTTCAAACGGCGTGACCAAGCTTAAGTAAAATACAATGCAAGTTTGTTTAAATTTATTTAATATAGGAGGCTTTATATCTACATGGTCAATCGAAGTTTATTTAGTTGATTGATTTGTAAATCTACTTATAGTCGACTCCGCTTATAGAGAACTCGGATATAGTGGACCTTCGTTTATAGTGAATTTAAGTAACTTCTCCCGTTTCACTTACATTACAAATAAGCATAAGAAGATTCGGTTATAGTGAACCTGAACCTCGGCTATAGTGAACGTAGGAGATACAACGTTGTGGAAAGTAATTCCTTCCTAGAAAAAATATAGTGCCTCAGTTCCACAAAGTCCACCACCAGGCAGCTTGGAAAAAATATCGTCGGCCAAAGGTCATAATCGAAGAAGTCCCCCCGAGGGGAAGGCAGCGGAGCTTTGCTGATGACCTTGTGCCACTCAGTTTCACTGCGGAAACAAAAGTCGTATCCTGTGTGGACTACAACTGATGGCGACGCGCAACTGCTTGCTTCAGATACAATGAAGGGTACGATACTTATAGACAGGGGACAATGCAGAATCAAGTAAGCAGAGAGTACGAATTCTGGAGAAGGATCTAGAGAAAGTACTAACGAAAAATGTACAAAGAAAACAATTGAAAATAATTGAATTTTTCAGGACGAATGAAGATATTGAAATGTTCTGTTCGGGCTGATAATGTATTTTGGTGTATCTGTATATTAATAAAATCAGTCATTGTGAAGAAATTCTATTTAGTTTTGAGGACATCGGATGTAGTGAACCTTTGATACAGTGAACCAAAAATGCTGATCCCCAGAAGTTCACTATAACCGAAGTCGACTGTACTTCTCAAAAAAAACTATTAAGGTTTATGTTCGTTTTGAAACTCCTTTAATAAACAATGAAACAAAATTATTTAAAAAATACAATGTTGTTAATGACAAGAGATTTAACAGAGCTTTATTCTCGAGGGAGAAAGGTGAGGTCTCGAACGCAATATTGCATGTTACATAAACTTTATCCCTCAAAATAAAACTATTTGAATCCCTTGGTATGTGAGTATCGTGTGTGTGTATATATATATGTATATATATAATATGTATGTATTATATATATATATATGTGTGTGTGTGTGTGTGTGTGTGTGTGTGTGTGTGTATACATACACATTGTATATTTAACTATTTTGTTTTTGTGTCGTGGCGCAGGGTTTTGTGGTTCTTCGGCGTTATCATTGGGCTGGTGGCTTGCATTTTCCTCATGATTAAGTTTACCACTCGTTGGGAAGAATCACCTGTCATCATTGCAATGGACGAGTCCCATAGGACAGTGTGGCAGATTCCCTTTCCAGCAGTTACCGTTTGTCCTCAAGCGAAGACGAGAACGGAACTCTTCAACTACACTGATTACATGATCAGATATAACAAAGGCAGTCTCACTAAGGATGAGTGAGTATTCTTTCATTAGTAATATTGTATGTTTCTCAAGATTCCTACCTGATGAATCAAGATTGATATCTATCCACGACGCAAATTGCGAGTTCACAATACAAACGTAGAGACATTTCTTGCTGCGTGCATCTCTAGCTGTTGAGAAAGGTATCACAGATATGGTGTTACCTCTGAAGGCTTTACATAATGTATTGTTATGTATAGAATTGTTACAATAATTCAATACTGCACTATTATGGAGTTGGTTATGCTACTATCAGTGAATCAGTTTCTATTTCTGGGTCCCAACTTCATTTTTCGGTGGGATAACACCTCTTACCACAAATTTCCGGTTACCACAACTTGTTCTGCCAAACATGATGTTGAAGTGAAGGACTTCGCAGCCAAAATCCGTACCTCAATTCAAATGATAACTTTTGAAGCACAATGAGAAACGAATTGACGAAAGAAAGTCTCATAAAACTTGAAAAAACAATTGACATTGTAGCTTTGTACCAGTAACTGACCAAGGAGGAGTGCTTTAAACTCGTAGACGCACCCTTGATCACATCGTTGTATATATAAATGCCAAAGGTGTCCGAATAGATTATTCGAAGTTAAAAGGGTTTCTTCTTTTTTATACATTTGTAAAATAAATTGGCAATCAAATTTATGACCTTTTAATTTCTTATTAATGTTTTTTAGTGTTGGTCTCAACTAGATTAAATATGGCATAGCTTAATGTTACAGAAAATGTGTAACTCCGCAAGGCCATATTTTCAATGCACTTCCACTTTATAAATGACGTTAGTGAATTCATCGTGTTTTTGTTATTTCAGAAATCATGCTCAACACAGTAATTCTGTGGATTTCCGATAATGAAGTAATTTATTATAAATAACCAATCTCGCCGAATGCATATCGAGTCAGACTTCTGAATCGCTTCAAAGTTGAAGCGGAAAAACATTTTTATGTGCATAAAATCCCTTTCAATTGATCTCTAATATCTTGTGATAAAATTTCATAGAATAAAATATGTGACGAGCTAATGTCGAAACAAATCGAAACTGCGTCCGTAATAAAAGTCCTTTTTTTTCTTAGATCGAAAAAATTGAAGAAGGTCATTACGTTTTCTGAGAAGTATCTTTATAAGACTTACTTATACATACAGAGGGCAACAAAAGTATTCAAACACGGGAGGAAGTAATAGAAATGAACCATTTCTGTGTTGAAAACATTAAATATTTATTTCATTCTTTTTACGTGTGAAAAACATTTGAAACCGACCATACATACATAACAAATGCTAACAAAACACGTCTAATGTTGCATGGAACAAACAAAAAAAGAAATATGTAATGGATAAAAGTATACAGCATTCAGTATTTTCTAATAGCTCCTTTCCTCCGTAGAACAGTTTTCAGACGCTTTGGCATGGAGTACACAACCTTTTTTGTGATACCCGAACCGATATTCTCCTTCTTTTAATTCCTCATGAATATGTTTTAAACTGGTGACATGTTGTTTGTGTAGTAAGGAGACGATGTGGCGCATAGTATAGAATCCTCTGTTTGACAATTTCCGCCGTATGCTTCGGATCATTGTCTTGCTGGAAAAAAACTCGTCCCAGATTTAACTTTGCAACACTGTTTTTCATATTTTGTTTCAGTATATCAAGATACATAAATCTGTCAATGATACCATCAATAAATACGAGCTCTCTGACACCCACAGAGAGCATGCATCCCCACACCATCACATTGCTATCTCTGTGTTTCACGGTTACTACCATGTTCTTGAGATCCCATTTGTGTTCACTTTGCGCCATACTAACCTGCAGCTATTTGAGTTGTACAAGTTAAATTTACATTCATCACTCCACAGAATCTCGTCCCAAAATGTCACATCCTTGTTGACAAGCTCTTCCGCAAAGACCATACGCTTTCTTACATTAATTTTATTCACGAACGGTTTGCGCCGTGGAACTCGGGTGTGGTACCGCGCACCGTTTAAATGTCTGCGAAGCCCTCGAACGGTGACATCGGTACCTATGCCGGCTGCAGAAGAGGTTCTGCTACTATTGTAGGGCCGTTTACTGCGAGTTTTGTTGCACTATTCTCATTATGTGCCTCTTGTCCCTATCCGTTAGTTTCTGCGGACGCCCCCGCGATGGACGACTAACGTACGTTTTCTCCTCTTTCTATCTCTTAACGATTCTATACAAGGTTTTCCGGCTTTGCTTCACCTTGCCAATTTCAGCATAGGATTTTCCCTGGCTATGCACACTAACAACTTTTCTCTCTTCCATTGTCGTTTCCCTAACTTTCCTGGACATGTCGGACTTCCAGACTAATTCGACGAATCTTCTGTACGTCTTATGTACGAGACAGCCGCCTGAATACTTTCGTCCGTCTCTGTACTAGTGGATTAGGCTGCACAAATTCCTCTCGGAATATGAACTATAAAAGTGGTTACTTTTCAATACGGCAAGTAGAATTTCCTCACTTGTCAATATCAGTAACGTAGGGGAAGGTCGGGTGGCCACCTTAGCTTTAAATATGATTTCTTAATTAAGGTTAGTTAAAATTATTCTTAAAATACAGAATATGAAATTTCAATCTCTTACTCACACACTCTATCAAAGCCTGAAAGTAAAATAATATGGTTATTTGGGGATAATAAAAATCGTTGACAATTTACATGTCTGAAAGGTGGAATCGGACACCTACATGAATAATGGTAAAATAATTTTAATGGAGTTTTTTTACAGAATTCATCAAAGACGCCCTCACTATTAAGACAAATATTTCATTGCTTAATACAAAGAAAAATGAGTATTTGGTTACATGGGAAAAGAACAATTTTTGAATTAAAAACTAAAACTCAACTATTATGTTCAATTTATAGCTTGATAACTATCATTTTTGAAGGGTTTTTCTTTTGAAATTACCTTCATAAAGTCTCTCTTCCTATTATTTCTTCCCATTTCCCGTGAATTTTACCTATAATTTCCCGAAACACGGACAAAATCCACATTAGTATTTGAATATTACCTCCTAACAACCTGCACACAAGAAATACGGAAAAGTGAAGAGAAGGCGAAGAAGTAACTGTCCGGTACCATCCGATTCTACCTTGTCCGATACCACCCGAACGACCCTCATCCTTCAGAAGAATACTACACAGATATAAATTGTACAAACAACCTTGTACTGCTGTAACGTAACAAATACACCTAAGTAAACATACTAGTCACAGTAGAATGTATTTAAACTTGTCCTGAGAAAAGTTTCAAAGCTCCAAAGTTATCTTCGTACACTGGTCAGCATAAAAAAAAGTAATGCGTTTCGCAATAACCAAACTGATTGACATACTTACCTCATACGGCGTATGCAAAGCTAATTCGTGTCCAGGAACACACTGACAGGGTGGTACACGCTACCACCAGTGCCCAGTTCCCTAAAATACTTTTGTCCGATGCCTCCCGCTGTCCGATATCACCCGACCTTCCCCTATATTCCCTTCCACGATAAAGCTTACAAATTCGAATTTTAATTAACCCCTATGTCCTACCGACGGACCAATTTTCATTTTAACCTCTGTGACCATGGACCGTTTCACTAGGAGAAAAGTCAGTAACACGTTGATTAGAACACATAGCTCTTTGAGGGTTTCGATGTCTCTCGAACGTCTTACTTTGATAGCTGAATGCATACTGGTTTCTTAATTTTTCCATTTTGCGCGTTTTCTATTGCTTTTGGCTTCTTTACCTGAGTTGGAAAGTCGTTTTTCAGGCACTTTTCATCTCAACCTTTCAACTTATTTCTTTTACTTTTTATCATTATATGATTTTCCAAATAAATATGTAATAAAAGATCCTATAACCATTACATTAATGTCCTCTTTTCAGAGAAACTCTACTCGCCCAAGCGCAGGTTCCGTGTAGAATACCTATCAGAGTGGACAACAATGATTCTAAGATCGATAGAAATGCTACGCATATAATTAAAAAAGTTTGTAATAAATCTTACCAAATAAATTATTGAATAATCTTCAAATAAATAGTAATATAATGTGAAGAAATGATAAATCAAATAAATGTATAAGTAACTAATAGAAAATTATTTGATTTTCTAGTTTGCACTGCTCAAACGCGATGTAGTGGAAACAGAAAATATGTATCCATTCGTTGATCCTGAATTTCAACCAATTTTAACTAGAGAAGGCGTTTGCTTTTCATTCAATATGATGCCCGCCAAGTACATGTTCCGAGAGAAAACGTAAGTACCAAATAATAGTTAAAAAAATCTTCCAAATTCTCTGAACCGCATTTAAAAGGCACGGGCTGGGTCGACCCTACATTATTAGTTGAAATTTAAGTCCTTATGAATGCCCTCATATTTTATAAAAATGTCTTCTTTGAAGAATTTGAGAAATAACAATCATAATCTTCAACTGTCGGTGTACTCTAAGAGCATCTTTAATGTGTGGTTCTCTTAGGTACCACGCTTCCAACGGAGACTTACAGTATAGTGCGAATGCAAGTGTACAGTGGGATCCCACCACTGGATATAAGAAAGATATCAACTTGACGTTTGCGTATCCACGGCCTGCTTTGGGAGTGGGGGGCGGATCAGGCCTCGCCATGACGCTGAAATCGAAATTGAAGTATTTACATTCCATGTGCAACACTTTGGGACACGGATTCCAGGTACGAAAGTTTATTCATTCTTAATGATAAAATATTGTATTAGAAACTTCAGTTCTGTAAACCCGAGTTACCAAAGTAAAGTTATCTAGAAAATTATGTGAATAAATGAACCCAAATTAAACTGAAATTAAATTGAGTGCACGATGCATCCACTAGAAAAGCCTACATACGTCGGCATAACGTATCAAATGCACAAAATTAGGACAACAGAAAAAACAGACGATGGAAAATTTTCTTTCACTAACATAACTACTAGAGGCAGGAACAGTTTGCATGTGACAATCATTTAACCTTTTTCTCAAAGCTTAAACAAATTTAGAAATAAATTAATTACCTATCTGTTTATACGTAGGTTACTGAGTTTTTCGTATTGTTAAATTACTAGACTTTTTTCTGTAGAGTAGGGTTTATTATTATTATTATTATTATTATTATTATTATTACTATTATTATTGCTATTATTATTATTGATATTTATGTGAAATGTGTTTGGAAGTGGTATAGAATGCATGCATAAGAAAGACATTTCAGTGTAGTGCAGTGAGGTGAGGTGAATCAAGATGAGGTGGAGAGCTGTGAATGCTTGTACGGTGAAATAATACTTTATGTCATAAAGCATTTTATCGTTGATCAATTAAGGCTTCATGTAAAGGAAAGTATTCAACCAACAAGTTCCAACACTTAATTGCAAACTTAATAAAATCTAAAAATATTATCGTCTGCGTTAGAGAAAATTCAACATCTGAGCAATTAGATTCAAGGTTAAAACAAATTGAAGACTTGTCAAGTTTATTTGTTCTTTTGGATAGCATTTCCTGCTCATACCAAATGTGCAGTTTAACTCCATCATTGTATTTGAAAATGAACATTCACACTTGAGCACATTCTGCAAGGCGTGCCAATTGCTCGCTCGAGCATTTCAGTCTCGAGTACCGTGTCCTCGAGCAGCCTGTGCTCGCTCACGGTGGGCTGGTTCACGGGCCCACGGCGGCGGCGGCCACAGCGGCCACGGCGGCGCGGCGCGGTCTTGGAGCGCAATGTGATCGGTCGCGTTTGTGTCGTGGCATCAAAAGCAAATTTAGAGAATTATGAAAGCTTACATTCGTCTGGAGATAACACCCAAAATTAAAATATTGGTTTCAAATTCAAGGAGCCCTGACATCAGCCAGATCAATTGGGGAATATCAATTTTGAGGAAAATCGGCAGAACGGTTTAGCCGCTAGCGTTGTTCACAGACCGACAGAGGGACGGACAGACAGACGTTTTGCCGTCGTTCGATTTGTTGGTATCAAGAACCCGCAAAACATGGATTCTGACTAGATAGAGGATTGTTTTCTAAATTTAGCAACTCGACATAGACAATAATTTTTCGTTACCATAGCCCTGATAAGAGTTTTTCTGACGAAAATTTGCCGTTTTTTCGCGCTGCAATACATAACTTTCTCTTAACTGCGTGAACGGTAGTGAGAAAGAAAAATTGATAAGTGATATTTTCAATCTCAACTTCGCTTTTTTGCATTGGCAGGTAATCCTTCACAGCCCCATCGAATTCCCTCAGTTGCGTCACGAGACTGTGTTCGTCCCGCTGAACACCTTCACAGAGATCTTCCTGACGCCTCACGAGATCCGCACCTCGCAGGACCTCCGAGACTCGTACACTCCGGAGCAGCGCCAGTGCTACTTCCACGATGAGCGGTACCTCAAATACTTCAAGTTCTACACGCAAAAGAACTGCGAGTTGGAGTGTCTCGCCAACATCACGCTGCAGAGATGCGGATGCGTCGAATTCTACATGCCCAGTATGTGTCAAGTCTATCTCATCAACAATTAACAATAGATCAATATCCTAAGTTACTGAACCACAAATTAAACAAAACGATTTAATGTTGAATGAGTTAAAGCATTAAACCCATAACATGTTTTCGGGAATTATTTTCCAGTCTTCTATGGTTTACAAACAACCGCAATGAATATAATTGTTGATGAAGGGGTACAGAAATATAGTTACTATAACAATAAAATAAAAAAACGATAAGCAAACTAAAATTGAGATAAAATAAACATGTTACACTTTACATGTGTAGCAAAATAGATGACACGATATTAAGCAAAGACATAGTAATACGGGAGAAAATGGGTAGGAGAAAAGGAAGGTGTGAAATAAATTTAGTCAGAACTGATTTAAAGTTGGACTACTTATCACGTGAGATTGTTCGTGAAGTCCTGTAAAGAATTGATTTTTGAAAGCCTTGAGATTGCAAGACTTTCTAAAACGTTAATTTTCTTGCCTTTATTTCCTAAATAGATAAGTTTGAAATTTCCATTAGATTCAGCAAAACTAGAATTGTCTAAATTTATTTTCCAATATCTGATGTGTTGATTTAATGTAAAAGAAAATCACTAGATTGAATTTGTATTACACAAATGTAGACAAAGTTATAAGAATAGAAGGTTTCCTGCCCGTCGAAAGACAAAATTTGTAAACCATACAGAATACAAACTTCTTCTTAAATTTTAAAGACAAAATTCTCAAGAAATATATCATCATTCTACTATAGAGGAATAATGATCAATACCTGAGAAGAACATAACGTCGTTTCATTTAACACTGCCCGTATATTCTGTCTGCACTGAGTAAAATATTTATATTCCTAAAGCTTCTTAATAAACATAATGTCGTCATTGGACATCCATTTCCTTCTTCATCTTCATCTCTCTCTCTTTTTATATATATAAATATATTGAAACGAATTATTATAATATTATTATTATTATATGTTCATCATGATGAAGCGGCGGCCGACCGTTCAAATGCTGCGGCCGTTGCCGCTTGACCCGTTCCGAACGGGTCAGGAGAGCGGGCGCGTGGTCACCGAATAGTTAGTGCGTAAAAGAACTCGGTAGGAGACGAGGCAGACGCATTGGCTCGAGTGATTTTGATAGCAGTCGAGGAACTGAGGGAACGTTAAGTGTGATAAGGACAGTGGAGATAGTAGTAACCAGCGTGTGGATGAATACGATGAACAACATTCGACATCCAACCGGAGTTCGCATTATAAAGAACTGAGCAAGTGCGAAATATCAATCGGGAAGCGAGTTTCGCCACGTGTCGGTGCAAATGATGATGAAACATCTGGCGAGGGCTGGAGATGGAGTGTTTGTGAGTAGCGTGTTCACTGAATAGACAATGTGAGAGGGGTGGACAAAAATCAACATAAATAGTGCCTGGAAGAAAAGTATTTTGGAGGGAGCATCGTATGAAGGCGCGTGGGCCCTGAGTAGCATGCAGTGCCGGCCGCCACTGACTTCGGGTAACGACGCCGACTGAGGGCAGCCGAGCAATGCCGAGCTGGAGGGGGGACGGCGCCTCACCTGGAAGCTGAATGAATGGCTCATATAAATATTAGGTTTTCTTTTTCCTTTGTGTATGGAATAGTGTCTTAGGAATAAATGGGAAGTGTAACTGTGATTTGTTAACATGCAATATTAGAAAAATGAGAGATGTAACTGTAATTTGTTAACATTTAATATTAGAAACAGGGCAAGTGTAGCTGTGATTTGTTAACACTTAATATTAGAAAAGCGTGAAGTGCCACACAGTGTACTGAGTCGTTGTGAAATAAAGTGTTGTCCATGTTCTTTGTATTTCAGTGTGTATTTCAGATGAATGTGCCAAAACCCAAAGCCCATTCGCGAACAAAGATCACCTGTCCCACCCATAAGTTCATTGTTTAAATGAACTCGAAAGAGGAACGTTTCAATAGAGAGCTAAACTCGGACACCATTGGACCGATCTTCATGAAAGTTGGCACTTCTTTGTGTTTTTTGTCACCGAAAAGTTTTATGTGCAGTTAATTCCGTTGTAATTCCATTACATGGCGCTGTTGAACAAAACTAAATATTCACCACAAATGCAACCCGCAACACACTCGGCAGCCTTTTTGAACCTACATCGTTAAATAACTCCTAAACGAGACGTTCTCGGGTCTTAAGAAGTCCTCAAAGAAACGTTTCTCTCACCGTAATCTACAGAATGAGCTCTTCTCGAACATTCTATTACATGTTTGCTGATCCGGCACTTCCCGATATTACCTTTCCTGTCAGAGACGTGCAGAACCTGCAAGTAAATGTGAATGAGAGAGACAGAGAGCAGCAGAGACAGAGACAGACAAACAGGGACAGGGTGAGGGAAGGAGGGAGAGACAGTGAGAAAGGGAGATGGGAGTGTAAAGAGGAAGATGAAGGGCAGAACAACGTCTGTCGGGTTTTCCTAGTACAGTAATATTACTTAAATACAGTTTCCACTACAATAGTAATTGAAGCATCGGCTGGAACAACGTTGTAATCGACTTATTGTAAATTTTACAGGAGGGATCTCTTAAACTGCTATCGGTGCTAAATGCTCTTCTGATACTAGATGGTGTTTTAAGAAATGTGTTTTAGAAAGGAAAATGTCCAGAAAGAATGTTCTACGACTTACAAATTAATGTAATTTAATTCCATGGAACAGCGTTACATATCCGGAACACATACAACGTCGTTATTCTAATACATTACTTCTGGAAATTGTAAATCGGAAGGAAAACTTGAAAATGCTTGAGAACTTATTGTTTCCCTTTTCTAAATACATGATTGTGATATTCAGATATTCAGATTGTGATATTCAATGTCCTACCATTTTTACCCCCTCATCACCCTATCACTTCATTCAGCATTCCCTGCAAAATCGCATCAGGCCCTTGCTCTTAATGGGATCTTAGTTGGCTAATAATAATAATAATAATAACAACAACAACAACAACAATAATAATAATAATATGTAATTGTGCAATGCCTAAGAGACACACATTCTGAAGTTTCTTCATTTTGACTCTGAGATAGTAATAAGGGGATAATATCTCTTCCATCCCAGTGGTGGATCCAGGGGGAGCCCTGGGGGCCGTGGCGACCGTGTCCCCTCCCCCCCAAAAAGGCCTAGATTTTTCGTTGGTTCATTTGGCAAAATTGATTTAAATATTTATTTATGTTAACATTATGTAATAATTTAAGCAATAATATTGTGTAGTATCAGATATACATTACAAAAATGATATACAATATAATAAATATGTTTATTATTTAACATAAATCTATGATGACTCCCCCCCCAAAAAATGATCGGCTGGATCCACCCCTGTTCCATCCCACTACTTTGTCTCTTCTCACAAGAATTGTAACTAGTACATAATCATACACTTCCATAACGGTCTATGATGACAGACCACACTAATTTTTGCTTTGACAGAAGAGGAGACGTTGAACCAATATCAAGGTATTTATACGATGTATTAATTCATTCGTGCATACATTGCGGCTGGCGCCCAAAATTTGGCTAATACGAAGGAGTAGCCAGTTAATTCACGCATTAGCCACACGCTGGGGATAAAGCTGTCTGAATGACGATGAGCGTTTCATTTCGGCATTATGCTGGCATTAGTTAGGCAGGTGATGGCTAAAGTAAGGTGGCTGTGCAAGTTTGAGGCGTCTAAAGTGTTTGCAAGAAGTATTTTGGCTTAAAAATACATTGGGAATAATGCGTTGCACAGACTCAGAGTGTTTTTTACTTTTGTCAATCACAAGTTGAAGAGCGCAATCACTTTGCCAACTCAAGAAAGTGTAGCGAAGCGTTATCTGAAGTTTATAGTGAAGTTTGGGTGTATAGCATCGTGGAAATAGAAATTTCGAACTGACGTAGTGGAAATGGAAAGAACACTTTGTCACTCACTAGCCTTGAAAATTTTCCCCAACAGTCTGATACGAATTATTACATTTTTCCATGTACTCCGTCATTGTAACATGAACAACTACCCTAGCCATCTCATGTTAGTTAAGGTTCACTTTATCCGGATGAATTCCGAAGTATATTTCCAAACTAATCCTTCTTCGAACTTTATCTTCCCATTTTGAAAAGTAATGTGAACCGGCTAATTCGCAAATTACTGAGACATGGACAAAAAACGTAACATACAAATATATATACATGTAGTACCTAAATAGTGCTGCTTCACAGGCAGTTATAATAATGTATTTCTGATAGATATATCGTTCAAATGACTTTGTCGCATTTTATTTTTGAATTATCGGGAAAGTTTTAATTTAGAACTTTACGGCATCACAAAAATACAACAGAATCTTCATGTTTTTCCAAGATTTTTTTCTATCGATTGTCTTCAAAAAGTAGGATTTTAATACCCGCGAAACAAAGAGTTTGGTAAATATAGCATGATACATAATTTGAGTATTTAAAGACAATAGGAAACGTTAATATTATTTCAAATTAATTTCAGGAATGCCGAACACAATTGTGTGTGGGAAAGACGAATTTTGCGCTAAGAAGGCTGCAGGTAAGTCAACAGAATAATAAAAATTAGGTAGAAAAAGCATTATGATTAAGCTGCATATTTTTAGGCACTAAAGCAGTAAAAAAGAGGCAAGCGAAATGTGCATTAAAAATTCTTAACTTTAAAATACGCATTTAACTTAATAATATAGGTATTTAATAGGCACTCACAATTTATTCTCAATGATTGCATAACATTAAAGTCATCATTAAAGTCAAAATAACACTTGACGTTGATGCGACTCAAAATAAATAACAAATAACACTACGACTTTTCGATGATTTTGACAATTAAGAACTGCAAGGAATATCCAAACATTTCACAATAACCACGCATTTGAGATTTGGATATCTTTATCATCCAAATTCTTCCGAATTTTATCAGGAAAACACCGCGTCGCTTGCTACATTACACTGATAATGGACGCGGTTGATGTTTGTAACTACCGATGTGGTAGGCTCATGAGGAAGCAGTATCATGACGGCGGTCTCTTAAAATACTTAACGCCTTTAAAAGCACCTTTTTGTTTTCCTGGTTGTGTTAAGTCGATATAATAGTACAGTACCTTTTACTAAAATGTTTTAACGAAACTCGGTATTATGGAAAATACTGAACGACACGGCCTAATATGCTCTATATCAGCCTCACGACGTCTATTACTATAACAGGTTAAGACTGGAAGTTAATGTGGTTTACAGGAAATTTCTACATTACTGAAGAACATTCATCGAAGAATGGAAAGAACTGCAAAAAGTGTCACAAAATACAACAAACACCATGTAACTGTTTGCAGAGCTGCGCCCACATTCGATACAACAGTCATCACATTCAATCTGTGTTGGATTCTGAGACTGCAAAACTATTACTTCATAGGTACGTTAAGTATTTTTGCGTGCATACAGAGATATAAAATCATTTCATGAAGAATCAAACAAGATTTATTCCGAATATTACCGAAAAACAGTTACACCACTGTCCTAAAAATATAATAATATCAAGCAATTTTGTGTTAATACATGATAATATTAAAAGATTTTTTTCTTTTGGCAGCAAAGAACTTGTGACAAACGAGCCGACAAAGAGATCCCACGTATCAATTTTCTACAAAGACTCTCTCTTTATCCCGGTGCGGCGGGTGGAAGTTTTTGGATTGTCTGACTTGTTAGGTGAGTATATTTCTCAAGATTTTAAGATAGACTCATTAATTTTCTTCCTGTCTTAAGAATCTGTTTTGGAACTTTACATTCAATCTGAAAAAAGACATTTTACTTTTTCGTATACGTAATATAAAGTAATATTGTAATGCTGCAAAAAATCGATGAAAATATTTTGACAAAAACATGTTTTAAGGGTCCCTGTTACCGAACATTTTTATTTTTGTTTCAAAAACGTCTGTCTTCTTCCTGTCTGTCCATGAGTAGTTAACACTAACACATACAAAATAGTTACAGGTTTATCTTTAAATCTGGTATTTCCCCATCTGGCCGCATTCAAAGTCTTGTGAATTTATAACTTATATTTTAATTTTTGGACATTTAATATATTGCCAATGGGACATTTTAAAATTTTCTCAAAAACCGCTTCAATTTTTTAAAAAATTGTTTGCACAAATAGAACACACTACACCTACAGAAATAGCGCAGAATCTATTTTCAGTAAAACACATATTTTTTTAAAAAAATTGCAAAAGTTTTTTGATTCCGGGAGCAAATTGTTTCGACCCTCTCATACATCTACATTATTAAAAATATTTTTTTCTAAATAAGTTTAGTTTACAAAATTTATTTAAAAAATGTCATGTTCACGTTTCCTTTAAATATGAATATTTTTGCGTAATTATGAATTTTGAGAAATTGAGTTAATTAAAAAGGGGTTATTTTTTCAAAAACGGTTCCAATATTTTCTCACTTTTTGCTCAAATAGAGCAAAATTTGTTTAATTTTTGCATTGGTTCATTAAAACCTCTCTCCACTTTTTGACTATAACGAGTTGGCACGAAAGGAACAATTATTTTTCATCCAACCAGACGCTTCTTCACTAGCGTAATGAGAAGGAAATCACCGGGTGTCGTGTCAGGTCGACAGAACGTGCAACTCGACATTCGTGGGTGCATGCACTCGAGCACCCTCTCTTTAGTCCGGATCTGGTGTTAAAGTCCGTGATCCCTTTTCCTCGGCTACGAGATCCCAATCTCTCGGAAGTAGGGTTACCATACTTTCATTATGGGAAAATATATATATATATATATTAATTTATAAATTATATATTAAGTTATATATTAATTTAATTTATTAAAGACAAAATACTACTGGCAAAAAAATGTTTCAATTATTGCCATCACTTTCACAATCACACAGTAGGCCTACTTCATTATCATTTTCACTCTTCTCCACTCCACCTGTCTTTTCCACTCTTATACGCCAAAAATATGGTGGATGATGAAATCTCTCTCAAAACATTAGTTTTTATTACCCAATAAGTAGTCAAAGAAACTCATACAGGTTAGATGTTTAAAGTTGTATTGAACACACAATATGTTTTAAATATGTTAAACCTGCTCCTATCTTTGGACCACTGTGCACTTGTAGAAGAGAATATGCGGAGAGAATAGCAATGTGACTGAAGATTGGAAAATAAAATTCGCCAATTTTTAAGAGTTCCTAATGGCACACAAGACTTGGAGACTGAAAAATCGATATTAACTGATGGTATTAACTTCATAGGGACAGCATAACAATATTAACACCACAGAATATATAACCAGCACCAGCTTTCATAAGTTGTACAATATGTTTTACCAGCTGATGGGAACACTGTCGTATTTTATGGAGTAAATAACGTAAATGTAGTATGGTTTTTTACGGATTTTGACAGTCTTTTTGGACGAGATAATTGAAGTTAAATGTCATACAACAAAATTTGTGATCTCAAGGACTCGAAAAAGTTGAAAAAAGTACAGTATATTTCCTATTTCATACGTCTAGGTTGCATTTAAATGTAGTTTCCCCTTTCCAATAAAAAAAAGAGGACAACCTTTCTTGTAAAATCCATCAGGACAAAGATTACATGTCTGGATCTCTGATGTCTGGATCTGGGATGTACATGTCCAGAAAAAGAGGACGTAAGGTAACCCTACTTGGAAGCATTGAAGAAGCATCTGGATGGTCGACGACCCCGACATCAATACGTTCAGACATTCAGCAAGGCGCGTCGTGGCTTTAGTGAGATGATACTCGTGTGTCCTATGAATATCGATGTTATAAGTAACGTTGGATTAAGTTGAAGAAGAAATAGGACATATTGCATCATAAGTTTACATATACCATATAGTTTAGGTGGAATAAATTCTCTCCATCAGAACTTTTGTAATTGAACTGGTCGAAACACTCTCGAATATATAAATAATTTCTCCTGTTAAATAGATAAAATGTAATCAAGCAATAACATTCTTTACAATATCATGCGAGGTTTAACAATCTATCTTGACTGTATTATTTTTTTATAATCTTATAAAGTAATATACTTAACTAAATGTAGAAAATCTTCTTTAATGTTATCTTCTCGATGCCTTCAAGACTAATAATCTTCCTTTACTTTGCAGCCAGTTTAGGCGGCCTGATGGGTTTATGCATGGGTATTAGCCTCCTTAGTGTGATCGAGTTGTTCTACTGGATGTTGATCCGGCCCTTCTGCCAACGCATTAAGCAGACGAATCCTCAGCTCCGCAGCATTAAGAAGCAAAATCGAACACGAAATGCCGAAGCTGCTGTTCAGTATTCTCGTTACTTAGAAAACGAAGCTTCTAAACAAAACAACCTTTGAGTTGCTTTAGGGACACTTCGTTGTAAATTGGTGAATTTCAACAAGAAATAAGATTTTCAAATTTTGCGTGTGTATATAATAAAAATTAACAGGAGGCCCACGAAAAGTATGTAACTTGTGGGACATGAGAGTTCTGAAAATATCAAGGCAAATAAATTGAAAAAAAATGAATGTTTAGTACTTAATTCTCGTATTCTCTGTTTTTTGCAGAATCTTTCGACAATTCAAAATTTTCAGATAATATATATTTTAGTACCTCATTGACACTTCTAGATCTTATTTAGAAAGAACTATCGTGAGAATATAAGGTATCTCTTCAATTTTTATTTCAAGAATTTAATTTTTATGATAAATGTTATTCAATTGAAAAGATTACTGAAGTTAAAGATTATTAATTATTATCATTCATCAGAAGCACTATAATTAAAAATCTTTTTGTGCAATGTTGGTAAGTTGAGGAATAACTCTAAAAAAATCAGTGAAATATAAGAAATGATTAGAAGTGTAGAGTATTTTCTAATAATTATTAAAATAAAATAACAAAAGTGTTATCTCAGCTACAATTGATCAATGCAGATCTTCATAAACAATTTTCAATTTAAATATTGTTTGTTAATTCGGAGTGATTTGAAATGATATTAATTAATTTTCATGGAAGAGTCCCTTTAATACCTTCTAGAGGTTGAAGGTGTATGATTTTTGTTGGATCCATGAAAAGGTATCACTCTCTATTTTGAATCTCCGCGTTTCTTTACCTTTTAGCTTCACTGGATTACGCGACAAATGCAGAAAGAGGGGTGTGGGTTCTCTTCTTTGATACAATTTTTGCATTATCGCATCGTCTGTGCGACAAGCCCCTCTTCTTGCAGAGGGCGTCTGGAATTTCAAACTGTCAAGTAGTTTGTCTTCAATTAATTTTACTTCTTGTAAAATATAATGAATCTTTCTGACTCGGGAAACATGTCGGCAAATCGCCTTTGAGTGAGTTTTACATTTGCGTCACACTGATTGCGGTATCATTAGACCACATCCAGTCAACGCAGAGAGTACGGAAGACTGGCACATCCTGGTTGTACCTTCAAAAGCATGTTTAGAGCACACGTAGATTACAACAAGTTTTACATTGAAATTTTATATATCAGGCAAAGAAATACTTCAGAGGATACATCATGATTTTATTCATTTATATAATTTAAATACTTGTAAAGCTAATATGACATGTCGATTCGTCACTTTTAATTGTATAAATGTGTTATTGTTATAAAACTTACATGATGAATAAATGCACCAAACACAATTCGATATTTATTTTTAAAATAATGTTTTATTCGCGTTTCTTTACTTTTTAGTTTCACTGGATTAACTCACCACTAACATACTATAAAATGTTCGACCATATACCGGACTAAAGCGCAAAAAAGCTTATCGTCACAGCAGATAACACTCCA